>JAEQBA010000678.1:29884-250770 GCA_019434445.1 Phalangium opilio
AGCACAAGTACCCACAAGTACCCACAAGTACCTACAAGTACCCACAAGTACCCACAAGTACCCACAAGTACCCACAAGTACCTACAAGTACCCACAAGCACGCACAAGTAAACACAAGCACGCACAAGTACCTACAAGTACCTTCAAGCACCCTCAAGTACCTACAAGTACCTTCAAGAACCCACAAGTACCCACAAGAACCCACAAGTACCTTCAAGCACCCACAAGTACCTACAAGCACCGACAAGTACCCACAAGCACCCACAAGTACCGGGACAAGTACCCACAAGTACCCACAAGTACCTACAAGTACCCACAAGTACCTACAAGCACCGACAAGTACCCACAAGCACCCGGGGCAAGTACCCACAAGTACCTTCAGCACCCACAAGTACCTACAAGCACCAACAAGTACCTACAAGCACCGACAAGCACCCACAAGTACCCGGGACAAGTACCCACAAGTACCTACAAGTACCCACAAGTACCTACAAGCACCCAAAAGTACCTACAAGCACCCACAAGTACCTACAAGCATCCACAAGTACCTACAAGCACCCACAAGCACGCACAAGTACCTACAAGTACCCACAAGCACGCACAAGTACCCACAAGTACCTACAAGTACCTACAAGTACCCAAAAGTACCTACAAGTACTACAAGTACCCAAAAGTACCTACAAGTACCTACAAGTACCTACAAGTACCCACAAGTACCCACAAGTACCTACAAGTACCTACAAGTACCCACAAGCAAGCCACAAGTACCCACAAGTACCCACAAGTACCCACAAGTACCTACAAGTACCCACAAGTACCACAAGTACCCACAAGTACCCAAGTACCCACAAGTACCTACAAGTACCCACAAGCACGCACAAGTACCCACAAGCACGCACAAGCACGCACAAGTACCCACAAGTACCCACAAGTAACCACAAGTACCCACAAGTACCTACAAGTACCCACAGTACCCACAAGTACCTACAAGTACCCACAAGTACCCACAAGTACCTACAAGTACCTACAAGTACCCACAAGTACCTACAAGTACCCACAAGTACCTACAAGTACCCACAAGCACCCACAAGTACCTACAAGTACCCACAAGCACCCACAAGTACCTACAAGTACCCACAAGTACCCACAAGTACCTACAAGTACCTACAAACACCCACAAGTACCCGGGGCAAGTACCCACAAGTACCTTCAAGCACCCACAAGTACCCACAAGCACCCACAAGTACCTTCAAGCACCGACAAGTACCCACAAGCACCCGGGGCAAGTACCCACAAGTACCTTCAAGCACCCACAAGAACCTACAAACACCCACAAGTACCCGGGGCAAAAACCCACAAGTACCTTCAAGCACCCACAAGAACCCACAAGTACCCACAAGAACCCACAAGTACCTTCAAGCACCCACAAGTACCTACAAGCACCGACAAGTACCTACAAGCACCGACAAGCACCCACAAGTACCCGGGACAAGTACCCACAAGTACCTACAAGTACCCACAAGTACCTACAAGCACCCACAAGTACCTACAAGCACCCACAAGTACCTACAAGCACCCACAAGTACCTACAAGCACCCACAAGTACCTACAAGCACCCACAAGCACGCACAAGTACCTACAAGTACCCACAAGCACGCACAAGTACCTACAAGTACTACAAGTACCCAAAAGTACCTACAAGTACCTACAAGTACCTACAAGTACCCAAAAGTACCTACAAGTACTACAAGTACCCAAAAGTACCTACAAGTACCTACAAGTAACCACAAGCACCCACAAGTACCTACAAGCACCCACAAATACCTACAAGCACCTACAAGCACCTACAAGTACCCAGAAGCACCTACAAGCACCCAGAAGCACCTACAAGCACCCACAAGTACCTACAAGCACCCACAAGTACCTACAAGCACCCACAAGTACCTACAAGCACCCACAAGTACCTACAAACACCCACAAGTACCAACAAACACCCACAAGTACCTACAAACACCCACAAGTACCTACAAACACCCACAAGTACCTACAAACACCCACCAGTACCCGGGGCAAGTACCCACAAGTACCTTCAAGCACCCACAAGTACCTTCAAGCACCCACAAGTAACCACAAGCACCCACAAGTACCTTCAAGCACCCACAAGTAACCACAAGCACCCACAAGTACCTACAAGTACCTTCAAGCACCCTCAAGTACCTACAAGTACCTTCAAGAACCCACAAGTACCCACAAGACCCACAAGAACCCACAAGTACCTTCAAGCACCCACAAGTACCTACAAGCACCGACAAGTACCCAGAAGCACCTACAAGCACCCAGAAGCACCTACAAGCACCCACAAGTACCTACAAGCACCCACAAGTACCTACAAGCACCCACAAGTACCTACAAGCACCCACAAGTACCTACAAACACCCACAAGTACCTACAAACACCCACAAGTACCTACAAACACCCACCAGTACCTACAAACACCCACCAGTACCCGGGGCAAGTACCCAACAGTACCCGGGGCAAGTACCCACAAGTACCTTCAAGCACCCACAAGTACCTTCAAGCACCCACAAGTAACCACAAGCACCCACAAGTACCTTCAAGCACCCACAAGTAACCACAAACACCCACAAGTACCTACAAGTACCTTCAAGCACCCTCAAGTACCTACAAGTACCTTCAAGAACCCACAAGTACCCACAAGAACCCACAAGTACCTTCAAGCACCCACAAGTACCTACAAGCACCGACAAGTACCCACAAGCACCCACAAGTACCCGGGACAAGTACCCACAAGTACCCACAAGTACCTACAAGTACCCACAAGTACCTACAAGCACCGACAAGTACCCACAAGCACCCACAAGTACCCGGGACAAGTACCCACAAGTACCCACAAGTACCTACAAGTACCCACAAGTACCTACAAGCACCGACAAGTACCCACAAGCACCCGGGGCAAGTACCCACAAGTACCTTCAAGCACCCACAAGAACCTACAAACACCCACAAGTACCCGGGGCAAAACCCACAAGTACCTTCAAGCACCCACAAGAACCCACAAGTACCCACAAGAACCCACAAGTACCTTCAAGCACCTTCAAGCACCCACAAGTACCTACAAGCACCGACAAGTACCTACAAGCACCGACAAGCACCCACAAGTACCCGGGACAAGTACCCACAAGTACCTACAAGTACCCACAAGTACCTACAAGCACCCACAAGTACCTACAAGCACCCACAAGTACCTACAAGCACCCACAAGTACCTACAAGCACCCACAAGCACCCACAAGTACCTACAAGCACCCACAAGCACGCACAAGTACCTACAAGTACCCACAAGCACGCACAAGTACCCACAAGTACCTACAAGTACCTACAAGTACCTACAAGTACCTACAAGTACCCACAAGCAAGCACAAGTACCCACAAGTACCCACAAGTACCTACAAGTACCCACAAGTACCCACAAGTACCCACAAGTACCCACAAGTACCTACAAGTACCCACAAGCACGCACAAGTAACCACAAGCACGCACAAGTACCTACAAGTACCTTCAAGCACCCTCAAGTACCTACAAGTACCTTCAAGAACCCACAAGTACCCACAAGAACCCACAAGTACCTTCAAGCACCCACAAGTACCTACAAGCACCGACAAGTACCCACAAGCACCCACAAGTACCCGGGACAAGTACCCACAAGTACCCACAAGTACCTACAAGTACCCACAAGTACCTACAAGCACCGACAAGTACCCACAAGCACCCGGGGCAAGTACCCACAAGTACCTTCAAGCACCCACAAGAACCTACAAACACCCACAAGTACCCGGGGCAAAAACCCACAAGTACCTTCAAGCACCCACAAGAACCCACAAGTACCCACAAGAACCCACAAGTACCTTCAAGCACCCACAAGTACCTACAAGCACCGACAAGTACCTACAAGCACCGACAAGCACCCACAAGTACCCGGGACAAGTACCCACAAGTACCTACAAGTACCCACAAGTACCTACAAGCACCCACAAGTACCTACAAGCACCCACAAGTACCTACAAGCATCCACAAGTACCTACAAGCACCCACAAGCACGCACAAGTACCTACAAGTACCCACAAGCACGCACAAGTACCCACAAGTACCTACAAGTACCTACAAGTACCCAAAAGTACCTACAAGTACAACAAGTACCCAAAGTACCTACAAGTACCTACAAGTACCTACAAGTACCCACAAGTACCCACAAGTACCTACAAGTACCTACAAGTACCCACAAGCAAGCACAAGTACCCACAAGTACCACAAGTACCCACAAGTACCCACAAGTACCTACAAGTACCCACAAGTACCCACAAGTACCCACAAGTACCTACAAGTACCCACAAGCACGCACAAGTACCCACAAGCACGCACAAGCACGCACAAGTACCCACAAGTACCCACAAGTACCCACAAGTACCCACAAGTACCCACAAGTACCTACAAGTACCCACAAGTACCCACAAGTACCTACAAGTACCCACAAGTACCCACAAGTACCTACAAGTACCCACAAGTACCTACAAGTACCCACAAGTACCTACAAGTACCCACAAGCACCCACAAGTACCTACAAGTACCCACAAGTACCCACAAGTACCTACAAGTACCTACAAACACCCACAAGTACCCGGGGCAAGTACCCACAAGTACCTTCAAGAACCCACAAGTACCCACAAGCACCCACAAGTACCTACAAGCACCGACAAGTACCCACAAGCACCCGGGGCAAGTACCCACAAGTACCTTCAAGCACCCACAAGAACCTACAAACACCCACAAGTACCCGGGGCAAAAACCCACAAGTACCTTCAAGCACCCACAAGAACCCACAAGTACCTTCAAGCACCCACAAGAACCCACAAGTACCCACAAGAACCCACAAGTACCTTCAAGCACCCACAAGTACCTACAAGCACCGACAAGTACCTACAAGCACCGACAAGCACCCACAAGTACCCGGGACAAGTACCTACAAGTACCCACAAGTACCTACAAGCACCCACAAGTACCTACAAGCACCCACAAGTACCTACAAGCACCCACAAGTACCTACAAGCACCCACAAGTACCTACAAGCACCCACAAGCACCCACAAGTACCTACAAGCACCCACAAGCACGCACAAGTACCTACAAGTACCCACAAGCACGCACAAGTACCTACAAGTACTACAAGTACACAAAAGTACCTACAAGTACCTACAAGTACCTACAAGTACCCAAAAGTACCTACAAGTACTACAAGTACCCAAAAGTACCTACAAGTACTACAAGTACCCACAAGTACCTACAAGTACCCACAAGCACCTACAAGTACCCACAAGCACCTACAAGTACCCACAAGCACCTACAAGTACCCACAAGCACCTACAAGTACCCACAAGTACCCACAAGTACCCACAAGCACCCACAAGCACCCACAAGCACCTACAAGCACCTACAAGCACCCACAAGCACCTACAAGCACCTACAAGCACCCACAAGCACCTACAAGCACCTACAAGCACCTACAAGCACCCACAAGTACCCACAAGTACCTACAAGTACCCACAAGTACCTACAAGTACCCAAAAGCACCCACAAGTACCTACAAGTACCCACAAGTACCCACAAGTACCTACAAGTACCTACAAACACCCACAAGTACCCGGGGCAAGTACCCACAAGTACCTTCAAGCACCCACAAGTACCCACAAGCACCCACAAGTACCTACAAGTACCCACAAGTACCTACAAGTACCCACAAGCACCTACAAGTACCCACAAGCACCTACAAGTACCCACAAGCACCTACATGTACCCACAAGCACCTACAAGTACCCACAAGCACCTACAAGTACCCACAAGTACCCACAAGCACCCACAAGCACCCACAAGCACCTACAAGCACCTACAAGCACCCACAAGCACCTACAAGCACCTACAAGCACCCACAAGCACCTACAAGCACCTACAAGCACCTACAAGCACCCACAAGCACCCACAAGTACCTACAAGCACCCACAAGTACCTACAAGCACCCACAAGCACCCACAAATACCCACAAGTACCCACAAGTACCCACAAGTACCCACAAGTACCTACAAGTACCCACAAGTACCTACAAGTACCCACAAGTACCCACAAGTACCTACAAGTACCCACAAGTACCTACAAGTACCCACAAGTACCCACAAGCACCCACAAGCACCTACAAGTACCCACAAGAACCCACAAGCACTCGCAAGTACCTACAAGCACCCACAAGTACCCACAAGCACCCACAAGTACCTACAAGTACCCACAAGTACCCACAAGCACCCACAAGTACCCACAAGAACCTACAAGCACCCACAAGCACCCACAAGCACCCACAAGTACCTACAAGCACCCACAAGTACCCACAAGTACCCACAAGTACCCACAAGCACCCACAAGCACCCACAAGTACCTACAAGCACCTAAAAGAGCCCACAAGTACCCGCAAGCACCAACAAGTATCCACAAGCACGCACAAGCACCCGGGCAAAGCACCTACAAGAGCTCAAACGCCATGTTTCTCTTGCTTAATATCCCTCTAACGGCGTGAATCACGACAAAAACGCCGTAAGTCCAATATAAAAATTAGGGCTAAAATGCATGTCTCTAACAGTGATAAAACTCCGTAATTCCTATACCCAAAACAACGTAAGTCAGAGTATGTGTTAATAATGATAAAAATCGATACTTAAACTTAATTGATCTTAATGAAACTAAGAAAAGGCACATCTATGGACTGTTATCTTTCATTTAAGATGGTTCCCAAACGTAACGAATGATTAGTTTTCTTTATACACGATCCCAATTAAGGTCATTTTTCAAAAAAATCCCATGTTATGTCTATGGAAGAATATTGTATCTTTCACCAAATGTCTGATTAATTTTATGGATTCTAAAACCACCTTTAACAACTTTTTTCTTTATAGAACTAACTATTAGTTGGATCTCTTTGAAATTTTAACCACATAATTAGGGCCCAAATTTTAGTTCACTGGCAAAATTTCAAAGCAGCAACCACAGTACGAAACAAGTTGGGAAAACCAAAATATAACCTCTCCGAGTCGACTGTTAGACTACCCCGTCTACGCTGGACTACCAGACCTTCCGCCACCTCCAAAGTAAGCTTCATATCTCCGTGATTTATCACGTCATAAAACCCGACTAATAGTATCCTTGCCGACGCCCTTATAAGGACCCACATTTTCATTGAAACCCATGATTAAAAAAAACCTTTGTTTTTATTTGAAATTTATTTTTCATTTTGTTTAAAACCATATTTTTGAAATTATGGTTTACGTAAAACATTTTAAAATAACATTAGGCTAAAACAGCAATCTATATAACAATCCCTTAACATTTTCATATTACAAACCATCAAATGTTAATAAACATATAATATTTTGTTTGGAAATTTGATATAAAGCATTACATAATTTGAACCATAAAAACCCAAATCACATTTGGGAAAAACAGGTTCTGGGAAAACCCATGTGGGAAAAAACCATTAACACAATTAATCAATATTACATCTATGCCACCAGTTCAAACGATAAATGTTTCCCAGATAGTGTCCATATGAGAAGTTCAAGGAAATGGAAATTAGATTTCAATTTAAACCTCCATTAGTTAATGAGAACATAACATAAATAATAAATAAGAATAAGATCCCAACTACGACGGACTGATCGACAAGATTAGGTCCGCTCCTGCTTTTCGATCATTACTGTCCCAGGTAGCGACCGCCTGGGCGTTGCCTTCCGTTCCCCGTACCAGAGTTGGCCTTGTAGAAGTTCCATCTACGTACTCCCAGAGGTCGTTCTTTTGAAGCAGGGCTTCAACTTGCATTTTCCAGGTATCATAATTATCTTTCGTTAACGTCTCCATTCGTCCCAGGTGTTTTCCGGCCATTCTCCGTCTGACTCCGCACCTTAAAGGATAATCTTCCCGGCGTTGAACTTCGTATGACTTCTAAACCTTTGTGCAGTGGAAGCGTGCTGGGCCCATAACCTGTTGTTGTTTGACGCAAGAACGACTCTGGGACTAACTGGTTACAAACTCTTTATTAATTTAATTAAAACATTAAAGTTATTTTCGGGAACGCTAGTGACCGAACACTGCTATCTGATCAATTGACCTACGTTATCAGAATGTTATCCGGTTATATAGTTAAAGGCTCGCGAGGAAAAATAAAAGGTTAAAAGAATAACCGCGATGCATAAAAAACACAAGTATAGAAAATAGAATCTGGATATAGATAAAAAACAACCGGTATGATCTCTAATTAACAACATAAAGCCAGATTCAATAAAGATTAAATGGCACTAATCCTCAAGACGGAGACCCTAGTTATACGAAAATGTGTAATGTAAATCACAGCCTACTGAATTGCGTGCTCACACAGTGTATATGTATAAATACTAATGTATTATGGACTCTCATCTGTTACCTTCTACCAGGCATTTCGTTCGGGCGCCAAATCAGCAGAGAAAAAATGTCTTACAAACCCCCCCTACTTTTCTTATTTTTTCTCTCTGCGCATGGGCGACATTTCTAACCCACCATTCAGGATTCTCGCTGAGCTATAGTTCTCGTTCCCCACCGGACCTATAGCTACATCTCACTCTATTTAGACACGCCTCACATCCCTGGGTGTATCGCATATCTCCTCTTCCTTGTGATTTCTTGGGGCAACTTGGGGTTTGGAAAATTATATTTTCTGCAAAGTGCTCACAATGTCAATTATGTTAATCGCTTGGTTTGATATAATTATGAGAAATTTTGGTAAGGCGTTGGAAAATAACCTTCGACATTAAAGGCGCAAAGGCTTAAGCGTGTTTGGTGGTTTTAGAACGCCATGCTTATTTTGTTTCTCACAAACACAATTATTTTTGCCATTAAAATTTAGGGGCGGAGAGTGTTGACTGTATATTTTTGAATATATAGGCCTAGTAACGCAATTGCATATTTCTCTCAGTGTTTCTCTATATTTGTACTCGCCTGAAAATAGAAATAAGACGTTGCCAATGTTATGGATAATTGCGAGAAATTTCGCCAACTGTTTTCAAAATGCGTGATAGTTTCTAATTTATATGTAAGAAAGTTATAGCTTTTTCAGTAACTGTGTTCTGTTTTTTGCAATCGACTAGATTTTCCTTAAACAATTTACATTATAGATTTTTTATAAGTACTGAGTTAGTGCCACTGGAAGTTAAGTAATAATTTCAGGTAGCCTAACATTATATCTTAAATGGACGGCCTTTTTTCTAAATATAAAAGGAAAAATATCAAAACAAAATAAATTATCTCTTAGTACAAAATAAATAGCATTTAATTAGTCTTAAAAATAATCAAGGACTACTGCACCATCCGTCATTGGTTCAGTGGCGTCTGTTAAACCGAACCTACCTCTCTCTCTCCCCGTAGGGGTAAGTGATTCGATTTAGCAGACGCCACTAAACCAATGGCGGATGGCGCAGTAGTCCTTGATTATTTTTAAGACGACTCAAATGCTAATTATTTTGTAATAAGAGATCTTTTTATTAATATTTTTCCTTTTATACATAGAAGGGTATAATGTTTGATATCTGAAAGTTTTCCTTTAAACGCACCGTTCGTGTTGTTAAATGGCGTGACAGGAAAAACCTAAGGCATATGTCAGAAACTCGTTCCTACAAAATAAGTATTAAGGAAATAAATATACGGTATTGAGTAAGGCTATGAAAACTACAAGGAGCCTTTACAATTGACATGAATTTCGTAGAGAAACAATGTGTGAAAATCAGACGCTTACCGTAGCCGCCAATGACGTAAGCACCTTAAATTTAGGTTAATTTTTCCAAGTTCCCTTTTTTAGTAATGTATTTTAAATCCATTTCATGGCAACAGCACATAGCCTTCCGATTTCGGACCGAGAAAGACGGGAATCGCGAATTTAGCGGACGTGACTTCAATATCTTGCAAATTTTGTCCAAAATCCTATTTTTCAAGTATCCAAATTGCTTTTACGTGGAATTTTGAAATTGCACTTTCCTGGCGTTTAGGATATTTTACCCATAAAGCCTTTCGACCTTTTCATTCAACATATTCAGTTTTGTTTTGCACCTGAAATTCCCCTGTTTATATAATATTTATTGCGTTATTGTTCATATAAATTGTGTATTGTGTATTCTATGTAGATTTGAAATTGTAACTCCTGAAGATGGCCAGTGGGGAGTGTGTAATCTAAGGGCTAATCATTGCACTGGACTTGTGGGAATGGTTGCACGAAAGGTACAATATATTTTTGGTTAAATAGAGGTAAACAAAAACCTATGTTGGATTATTGCAATCACGAGATAAGTATCTTTATTCGACTCGTGGGTAAGCTAATAATGCCAGATATTTCGATAGTATATCTTGCCTTATCTTTCGTACATCCTTCCTCTAAATTTCTAAGTCCACCACCATGATTAATGTAAAGCTGTTACAGTTCTAGATTATAGTGACTTGCTAATGGCTTGAGATATTTTAACGATTTGGAAAGTTTCATTTTCCTTCGATATAATTATTAACTTAGAACTATTTAAACGCTTTAATCATTGGTACTTTCACAGGAAGCTAGAATGGCACTTTCAACATTAACTTTATCGCTGGATCGCGAACCATTTGTTGATTTTTCATATCCGTATTTCCAAGATGCAGTGACGTTTGTTACTAAAGCACCCAGCTTTAACAGAGTGACCAATACGTTATTTATATTTGAACCTTTGCAAACTGAAGTATTATCACATTAAGTTTAAGTTCAATTCTTATTATAAATTAATTTTTCTTTCTGGCAGGTTTGGATATTAATTTTTTCTTTCTGGCAGGTTTGGATATTAATTTTTTCTTTCTGGCAGGTTTGGATATTAATTTTTTCATTCTTGGCGACGATAATTTTGCTCATCAAATTTGGACGACCAGTCCAAGGAAAATAACGTGTTCTGGATTATTGTGAAAATAACATTACGTCAAGGTTAGAATATCAATCATGAGTAACAAGTTATTCGAAAAAGAATAGTCTTCATTAGAAGTTTCTCTTTTTATTCGAAACAGCGTAATAGATTCGATCAATTACTTTTTATTGCGTGTTAGGCCTATTTTCAAAGCAATTGGCGCGTTATGGTAGGAAATTCGAATTATCGTCTAGTGCCACTGTGCAAACTCTTATCGGTTTACTTTATCCAAGGAGAATGTATAAGAGAGGAGAATCTGAGTCAGACAAAAGGCACGTAGCACCCTTTTTCTAAAACGGTTCTGTGCCGTTCCCCGGTTACCATGGTTACCGATACCCCCCCACGGCAAGAGAGTGTACGCTCTGGTGCATGCGTTCATGCCTCTTTGCTCTAACTTCATGAGTTTGTTTATAATTTTAAATAACCCCCGTTTCCAACAACAATCACGTGACGCATGGCTTTACCAACGGCATGCGCGTCACTGTATGCGGTATCTGCCTCGTTTTTTAACATCCCCCTTTCCAGAACAAGTCTCTTGTAAATCCTCCTTGCTTCATCACTTGTATCTTCTTTATTATTGTAGATGAACGCGTAATTCTTATTTGAAATATTTCTTATTTTTAACACCCGTTCGATTAACAAAAGAAAATTTTCTCTGACATTCTGTTTAAAATAAGGAATTCAAAGTACCGAAGATCAATGGCAATCAACGAGTTTGATCCTTCTCATTAGCACTATTTTATTTTTCGGAACTTTGGAATCTTTTTACGGGTCTTACTTGACTTCGACTACGAATTTGTCTCCCGTCACTTTACCAATTGACACCTTCGAACAAATGGCTCAATTAATCAAATCACAAGGTTACGTTGTCAGTTCGGTAGAAGGCAGCGCTCTCCAGTACAGTATTATGGTATGATATAGCAGAGTGCAGGAAAACTTGTATGTTATCAATTCAAATCACCCTTTAAATTTAGACTTCCGACATCGACTATTTTAACTTATTCGCTAATTCGTCTGAAAAAGGCGATTTCAAATTACCAAAAACGCCAAAGGAAGGGTTAAATTTAGTTTTACAAAAGTCGTACGGTTTTATTATGCCGAAAGACACTCTGGAATCCACCATCTTGGGCATGGGATTGCCACCCGAAGCCTTTCACTTTGCCAATGAGAATCTATTCGTCGACCAAATTGCCGCCGCTTTTCATAAATCGTTACCGTGCAAAGATGAAATCGATAAATGGTGTGATCTTATTGCACTTTCACTTTCATTGCCTTTACTTGAACTAACCTTGTTTTTAGGTTAAGTATTTTATCGTGTTCAGGATTAATACAAAAATGGGAATCCGACGATTCAGGATTTTTATCGACGAATAAAAATGAAACGGAAATTAAAAGGAGTGAAGAAACAAATTACATCAAACTGGACGATCTCAAATTAGTATTTTACATATTAGCAGGGGAATGGATCTGCGCAAGCGCCGTACTTCTCCGACAGATTGTAAGACAAAAACTCTGATGAAGTAAAAACAAAGCGTAATTTCGCTCGCTAGGGGGCTCAATGACTGAATATTTTGAAGGGATAACGTTGTGCGCAGACTCAAGTGACGTTTCTGATTCCCGAACCTGCAAAGACAAGTCGCTATACGATAAATTGTAATTTTCGACACAACTGTTTTCTATTGAAGAAATAGCAAATGTAAAACACGCTCAAAACCCTCTTTACCTCCAAATTTCTTTTTGACAGACAGGTGCGACACAACATTAAGTAGAAAGTTTGAGCCGGGCCCCTTGTTACCAGATAACCCTATTATTGCCTTAACAACACAAAGATATTAATATTGTTATTAGTCCAGAGGGTGCAACCGCTTTTATGGCTTTTGAACAACAAATATTGTATAGCGGTCATAGAAAATATGCACAGCAGAATATACAAGGTGTATCAAAAAGGGTAATTATAGGACCGAAGTAAAGTGGTTTCAATTTACCATTTTGACTCGAAAATGTAACTACTATGACATTTTGACTCACAAGGGACAATCCCTAAACAGTTATAATTAAACTGTTTCACAGATGACCTATTAAAGTTAGCTAAAACCCACAAAGTCATTAAGCCATGCCGAAATTAGGAAAGCATCAGCACCAAAAGTATCAGATTGTTGTACATTAATGGTGAGTCCCTCCAACTTCCAAGCCATCAACATCCGGAGCTGCAAGGCAACGAGCGTCAAGATCGGGACGTGCAATTAAGAAAGTGCAATATAAAGATTATTGTTAAAATTAGTTATTATTTTTAAAATTTTAATACTCCGTGATAGAACTGTTCCTTAACTAGTTAATAACATTTGCTTTCTCCCAAAAAACTTCGAAACAACGTGACAAAAAGTCGTTCCTAAACTATTAAATAGCATTTAGTTCTTCACAATCGTATCATGTAAAAACTTTAATACTCTGTGATAAAACAAGTACATAAAACTAATTAAGATTTCAATTTATAAGGGTTTTGCCGTCTATCTACTTTTAACCTACATCAAGATTAGCTTTGCGATATCACGCTTCGGCATTTTGAGAGGTTTTAGTGCTAGATTTAATTAGTACAGCACGTCGGGCACTACTGTAGTTAACACTTGAAAGTTTACTAGCTGTTATGTACTTCATCTGACTGAAAAGTGTTTCGACAGCCGAGCCATTTATCCGTACAGGATACACAAATCTTTTCGGATGACGTGCAGTGAAATCCTTGACATAATCAATGAATCCATAAATGCTGATTCTTAGCAACTCAAAGGTTTGCCACGCCAAGAACTTGTTATTATTAGTAATTTTTTCCTTATCATTCATTCTTTCCATAGCCCATTCTTCAAAATGCTTTAATCCGTTTAACATGGATGTTATTGGAGGTGAATTTAAGCCGTAACCTCTTTCTCATGAAAGCAATCCACTTTCAAATATGTCATGACAAGCTTTTAAATAGTCATAACAAGCCATGACAATGATTTTATCATAAGGTTCATCTTCAAACATTGGGTTTGCGTAGTTATATAGCTCCCCTAAAACTTCAATTTGCTGCATTATTTTTGCTGGAAAGACATTAAGTTTAGTCCAAGAATCACGCTCTATATGCGATTGTTGTAAGCGCTTCACTTGGACCAATTCATCGATATCCCTCCTGTCATCCTCGCGTTTTTTCATATCAGCTATTTGTTTCCATCCAAACCGCAAACCATTTTTTGTGAAGTCTCTAGTTCCGTTATCTTGTGAATGATGAAGGGCATTAACCATGTTTTTCAGTTGGTGACTCGGGCATACCATCCAATAAATTGATCTGGGTACACAATAGTTCGGTATTTTCGTGCTAAACTTAAAACTTACAGAACCATCTTCACTTAAAGAAGCTTCAACCGCTTTGCTCATGCCTAAACTGTGTCTTAACGCTGATATATTGCTACTACCTCTATCGCAAACTATAACTCCAGTTTCAAACCCCTCGGAATGAAATGAAGTACTTGAAATAGCTGCGTGGGTTACTGGATTAGAAAACATGAAATAAGGCCCAATCACATCAAAGTTCATTGTGGTGCAGCGCCAAAGATATTGTAGAGCATATTCTGCCGCCAATACTTCTGAAACCTTTCAAACCTTGAATAAGTCAGACAAAGATGCGTATTCGTCGACATCCATTGCTGTTCCGATATATTTCCCATTCCTAGAGTTCCAAACCATCATTCCGATGATCTTCACTTCGTCAAAAATAAGAGCTCCTCAGTTCAGGATGACTTTTTGAATACAGATCAAACCTTGCTGCTTCATTTCTTAGATGAATCAAGTCAATTCCTGACTTGCTTGGAATTTCACGAATCTTCCTTTGTAAATTATGGGAACTTAGTAGCATTATGATATCGAAGGAGCGAAACTTATCGTACGCTGTTGGTGAACAAGCATAAACGGCTTTGCAAAGCCTATAAGTAAGGGGACTCCATCTATTAGGTGATTTTGGCATTCAAATATGATTGCACTAGCATTTAAACGAGAGCGTGTTTGGCGTTCAAATGAATCGATTTTGGCGTTCACATGTAAGCGCATTTGGCGTTCATACGTAACTGTTTCCCGTTATAATAGGATTGGATAAACATTCAAACGAGAACGATATTGGTGTGATCAATTCACGCCATTTACAATTATTATTGGTCCGTATTAATACCCAAATTTAAGCCTCTATTCGCCAAATTTACCTCAATTTAGTACCCTATTTACAGTGGGTGTACTGTACATGAGAGAGCCGACCAGAGATTGATACGGAATACGACTGATGTCTTCTGCTACTGGGTGTTCCGGATTTTGCAACTTGTTGTTGGCATCCATTGGAGTCGCTATTGCTTTGGAGTCTTGCATGTTGAAACGTTTCAGGACCGTTTCTGCATATTTCGCTTGGTATTTTGTTTTAAATCTTGGTGAAATTCCATTCCGAGACAGTGATGGATTGGCCCCAGGTCCTTCATATCGAATTTTCTCCCAAGTTCAAGCTTTACATCAGTCATCCAATCCGGGTTGTTGCTTGCAAGGATCAGATCATCGACGTAGACTCCGATGATCATAACATCTTCCGCGACTCTTAAAACGTATAAGCAGGGGTCGCTCTTCAATGGTGTCATTCCAATCTCCGAAAGTCTTTGATGTAACTTCTTGTACCATTGACGGCCCGATTGTTTTAGGCCGTAGAGGGATTTCTTGATACGACAGACTTTATGTCCCTCTTCTTCCAGGTCCCTGGTCCATTTCTTTGCTCTGGCAATGATTGACTTGTCGAACCGGGTTGACTTGACGATTTCTTCGAGGGATTCTGTTAATCCTTCCGGGACGACCATATATATTTCCTCCTCGAGTTCGCCATTAAGATAGGCCGTGACGACATCCATTTGGTGGACTTCCAAACCGATTTCCACAGCAAGGGCCATAAGCAGTCTTATGGAGCTGGATCTAATGACGGGTGCGAACGTCTCTTGGTAGTCGATCCCTGGTCTCTGGGCAAAACCTTTCGCTACGAGCCTGGCTTTCCTTTTCTCTACTTCTCCGCTGGGTAAGTACTTCGTTCGGAAGACTAGACGATTTCCAAGGACCTTCTGGTTTTCCGGACAGTCAACGATGTCCCAGGTTTCGCACTTGATAAGCGAAACGAACTCTTCCGTTACTGCTTTCCTCCAATCGTTTGCGTACGGAGAAGCCAGGGCTTGCTTCATGGACAAAGGTTCTGATAAGATGGCTAGGTTTGCTGACTCATCGGACAGGTTTCCCTAGAGTTCTTGGCGTCCGATTCCTCCAGGATCTTTATTTTTAAGGCTTCCGGATCAGGTAACGTATCCCTGGACTCTATTGCGCACCGGAAGTTCTCGTACGATTCTGGTAGACTGTATAACAACATAATGGCCAGTAGGTCGTTGTTAACAGCTACTCCCATGTCAGCCAACTTGTCTACTGCGTCGAAGAATTCTCGGACGTGGTCCCGGACATCTTCTCCCTCCTTCATTTTCCTGAGGGTCAGTTTCTTCAGCAGCGTGGCTTTCCGGGCAGGTCCACTGACTGGTAGATGGATTCGAGCTTCTGCCATAGTTCCCGAGAGGTCGTGCAATTCTTTACTTGCTTCAACTCCGACGGAATGATCGACAAGATTAGGTCCGCTCTTGCTTTTCGATCATTACTGTCCCAGGTAGCGACCGCCTGTGCGTTGACTTCCGTTCCCCGCACCAGAGTTGGCCTCGTTGAAGTTCCATCTACGTACTCCCAGAGGTCGTTCTTTTGAAGCACGGCTTCCACTTGCATTTTCCAGGTATCATAATTATCATTCGTTAACGTCTCGATTCGTCCCAGGTGATTTCCGGCCATTCTCCGTCTGACTCCGCACCTTAAAGGATAATCTTCCCGGCGTTGAACTTCGTATGACTTCTAAACCTCTGCGCAGTGGAAGCGTGCTGGGCCCATAACCTGTTGTTGTTTGACGCAAGAACGACTCTGGGACTAACTGGTTACGAACTCTTTATTAATTTACTTAAAACATTAATATTAATTTCCGGGAACGCTAGTGACTGAACACTGTCAACTGATATCTGAACAACTGATATCTGACCAACTGATAACGTTATCGGAATGTTTTCCGGTTATACAGGGTGTTTCTGATAAGTCTGCCATAAATCAAGGGGCGTGTTCTTTGGGTCAAACTGAGTGGAAAGTGTCAAAGAACATGGGGTGTACAAGAATTTGCAAAGAAGATATGGCCCCCCAAACATTGGCCCCTAAAACAAGAAAATATTCGAAAATGTAGACTAAAACAAATTCAGCCTTATCAACTTGTTTAGAAATATGAGACAATTTCAATAGTTTCCCTCTAGCATCGTTATTGAACTTTCACCTGGCAGAAGTGTATTAAATGAGTAGAAGTATGCCTACTCTAGTAAAGTAAATTCAAAGTATCATGGTACCTTTCGGTTGGTATTACTTTTATTCTTAACAAGTTAACATGGACGTTACAGGTATTGATCAAGATGTCCACCAACGGCGTTAAGACAAACATGAACCCGTCTTTCGAAAGATTCTTGGACATGTTGGAAGATTCCTGGCATGTTCCTGATTGTTTGACAACCTTCAATAATTCGTCTTCGCAAGTCTTCCTCATCACAGACTTCATTCTTGTACACGATGTCTTTGAGATGACCCCAAAGATAGAAATCGCACGGATTTAAATCCGGAGATCTGGCTGGCCACGCAACTGGTCCTCCACGCCCAATCCACCTCAAATTAAACGTAGCATTAAGATGTTCTCTAACTGCACGGCTGAAATGTGGGGGTGCCCCGTCGTGCATAAACCACATGTCACGAAGTAATGCTAACGGTATGTCCTCGAGTAGTTCAGGTAAAGTGTCTCTTAAGAACGTGAGATCTGCTTCACCATTTAGTCTGGGTGGAAGAAAATGCGGACCTAGTAAATGATTACCGACAATGCCGCACCATACGTTTAAAGAAAATTGCTGTTGGTGACTTCTAACACTAGTTGCGTGTGTGTTTAATTGGCGCCATTCGTGGTGGTTGTGATAGTTCAGAATTCCATCCCGGGAAAAATGTGCCTCGTCGGTTACTAAAAGGACCCGTGGAAATTGATTGTCCTCTACTCTGGCCAAAAACCACTCGCAAAAGTCGATGCGTCTTGGATAATCTGCCGGGTTAAGAGCTTGCACCTTTTGAATATGATACGGGTGAAACTGATGTCCGCGGAGAATTCGCCAGACCAAAACGTGATTAAAATGTAATTGTCGTCCAACTTGTCTGGTACTTGTCGAGGGGTCCTCATCGAACATGGCAAGGACGTCTTCCTCGATTTCCTCCATGTCTTCTGGAATGTCTCGCTCTCGAACGTTGTTGGGTTGTACTTGTCCGATGTCCCTCAAGCGCCTGTCAACAGCCTCGAACGTACGACGATTTGGTATGCGTCGTTGCGGAAATTGTTCCTGGTATCGCCGCTGTGCTTCCACTGAATTGCCCTGCGCCAGTCCATACGTGAGATGCATGTCTGCATATTCTGCATTGGTATACGCCATACTGTACTACCACACGTTCGTTCGAAGTGATACTGTGACGTTATCAACAACATCGCTTTACTTTATAGCAAACCACCGTTTAGTTTTTACGTTTGCGTCATGACTGTCAGCAAGTAATCAAAGATACGAAAGGTCAAAACTTTGTGAAATCATATTTAAAAGCGTTTGCTTTCAATACATGTATAGACGATGTAGCGAAAACGTATTAGGAAAGAATGTTGACAGAGTTATAAACGAAACGGTGGTTCTGCACAACTTTCTTTTGTCTAAAGAAAAACATTTGAAAAAAGCCCAAAAGGTTTACTGCCCACCAGTCTATGCAGACTTCACGGATAGTTTGGAACGTTCCCATTACGGTACTTGGAATGACAAATCTGAATATGCCTTTTATAATATCAAAGGAACATCGGCTAGAAAATCTATGGAAAAAGCGAAGCAGTGTAGAAAACAAGTACACAGAATACTTTTGCTCTGATGAAGCATAAGTTCGTTGGCAGTATGACATGACTGATGTTACAAAAGAATGAATTTACCATATAATAATCACCTTTCGATTTGACATGAAGATTATAGTAAATCTTTTCACAAAACGTTTTCTGTTCGTGGTATTAAATACGATCTATTATTGTCAAAACATTTTTAATCACTATTTGTGAGGTACAATAAAATCTTATTTGGTTGGATGAGGGGGAAAGTGTCCATGGAATCATCCTCATGTTCCACAATATTATTAATTACTTCGTTCTCATATATTTCACCATTATCATCATCATTGAACTCTAAAATTGGAGGGTTTTGATCTTCCGTCTCAGTTAACCACGTATTATTAATCGACGTTGGAATTCTACCCACGACCATTTTTAGAAATTTAGTTTAAACTGCCGAAAAAAATCTATTCTATTCCGTTGAGGTGTGAAAACTTTATGGCCAAATTATTAAAAATTGTCCCTGTCCCAAGTCGTGTGTAGTATGAAAACCTCTAACCCTTCCACGAATTTTCTCCAAAATCACAATAGAACTTCAAACCATTAGTATGAATTGTAGGATTAAAAACCATACATCTATGAATCACTGGTCTCATTCGGGATTCCCCCAAAAAAACCCAAAAAGCGCGAAGAAATCAGTTCGATTACCGGGTGGTCATCCACTTGTTCGAAATGCATTGATAAGTCAAAAGATATAGCGTATAAAATAACATATATCCGACCCCTTGCTTCGAACCATCTAGATGGTGAAAACACGTGCGTCATCACCTGACATGACAATTTGACGTTTAGACAGAGGTGATAGCTCATTAGTTAATTGTTTAAATTCAACATTACTTGAACCATCAATTTGCCGTACTTGATGGAGACGAGTTGGAGTCTTTGCCAAGGTCTAATCGATCATCACAGGCTGAAGTTCTGGACATTTCAGATATTGTCGTATTAAGTAGAGTACCAGGTACATTGACAGAATTTTTATTTGAAGAGTTACGCAGATCGACATTAAGTTCATTTTCAGATACACTTCCTCCTTTTTGACTTCAATGCGTTGGTGAATTGACTTATAAATTTAAAATAAAACTCATTATGAAAATGATTTGCAGGATAAAACTCTGAAAACTCACCAAGATTTAGGTTCTTAGTGTGAGGAGAAAATACAGGCATTTCAGGAATGGGTGAACAATGCGTTTGGTCATCGCATTCGGATTCCTCAGAACTTTAATAGGCTTGAGAAAAACGGTTGATGGCTTCTTGTTACTTAAGCCTCCACCATTATCTACACCGCAGCTTGATTCATTATTCTCAACGCATTTCATTTTCTTTACAGCAACCTCGTATGTATCTGTATTTAACCAGAATGAAAAGTACATTAAAATCATAGCTATAAATGTTTGGAAAAGATGAGGACTAACCACAGCGATAAAGTATCCTAATATTATATGTTGGCCAATTTTGATCCGTTACTTTTTGGAAACGAACAAACTTCGCTTTCTTCATCAACCCAAGCCTTTGGTAAAACAGCAACACTAGCCGTTCCCGAGAAATCCACAACAAGAAATTTGTCACCGGTATTAGTCATTATCCTGGAAAGAATTGCGAAAAATGACTTTAAATAGTGGAAACAGAAGCATCAATATAGAATAATAAAAGAAAATTAATTTAGGTGGGAAAAGCTATAATGGTTTGCAGGAATAAATGCATGCTTCAAACCCATAGCTATATCCCTACCATTCTGATGCAAAAGATCGATGAGGAGCCACTCCTCAGCAGCACCGACAATTTGGTACTTCTGGACTTTTCGCAATACGTTGGAAAATTTCCAAGGCTTTAAACTTGATGAAAGACCGCTAGCCATCACAACACCAACAAGAGATGAGGAGCATGGTTTTGAATAAAAGACCTCAATTTTTTAAAATGTTCGGCCAGTAATAACACTGACACCATCTTCATTCTTAGCAATGTTCTCTACTACAACATATGACTTATCTTCCACCATGCAACAGCTATCACATTCACGCACGCCTATGACAAAGCCATTCAATTCGAGTTTTTTAAATTGTGGACCACCACACCCAGGGAGAAGGGTCCCATTGCTGTGTGCCATTTTAGAAGCTGGAATTTCACTTGCATCTTTAGGGACGTTATGCTTCTCTGTTTCTTTCTTCGTGTATCAGTCATTTATCTAAAAAGTTATCGCTTTCGTCATATTTGTCGAAAAGCACTATTTCTTGGCTTTTGGTTTTAATATAACCATAAGTTTATAAATTATGATCGATAAGTTTGAGAGCTTGTCATGAACTGACGTAGTTCCAACGTCACAGATACTCGTAAAGCGACGCCTGGTGAGGCCCCGTCAAAGGGAAACATAGTGTAGCTAATTCTTGTGTCGTCTCTAACATTACTAGAGATGTGAAATTACCGTAATTTTTAACAATGGTAATTTACCGGGTAAATAAATCACCGGTAAATTGCCGATTAAAATTTTTGAATAACACAAATTACCATAATTAACGGTATTTAATAGTTTCACAGTCTTACAACCGCGGTAATTTAAGTAATTTACCGATAAATTACCATTTTAAAATTACGGTTAGATATAAATCGGTAATTTACACGGTATTTGCAATACAAAGTAATGGAAGTGTCATACTTATGAAACATATCATATGAACGTACGCTATAGCTAAATAAGATCAAATTGAATAAAACAGGCATATAAAACATACTTCTAAATTACGAAGGGAGACACATTTCACTGCTTGATTTTTCCCCAATTTTTATGAATTATATTTTCTTTTAACTTTCTTCTGTTTAGTATAGCAACGTACAAGTGGTTAACAGAATTTGGCTCAAAATCCAAAACGATCCGGTGGCATCACTCTTGCCAAGTTGCCAATGGAAGTTATGAATTCAAATGACATGATGTCAAAGGTTTTAAGACAAAACAATTTCTTTATGATTAGGGATTAGTCTATTTTAACAAATGTTTTGAATGACCGCTCCAAGTCCCAAAAATCTTGTGGATTTAATATTACGCCACTTAGCGATTTTGTTATTTTTAGCTTTCAATAGACATTTGCCATCAGATATTAAAGAAAACTTAACATTTTTGTGAGTTTTCACGCAGTTTTGAAAAATATTGAAATGGAGTATGCCTAATATTCAAGCGTTCTAAACAATGTATAATGTTTCCCAAATTTTATTATATTTTATGATTTCAGAGCCACTAATCTAGTTGATAATGGTATCTTGGCTGATGATGTTGAGAATGGGTCGGAAGACTTCGACCGTTTTCTTCAAAACTGGGAAGAAGATAATATTATCCGAATCGATGTGAGTAAATTGCTTGGAGTGTTCATTTTTTACTTCGGCGAATTGTTGTGCGTGTTTGCTTTCTTCTTGATAATAGAATGGAAAGTATTGCAAAATGGGTCGCTCTGATTTTCCACATTAGCTTCATCTTGAAGAGATTTCCTTTAAGAAAATTTATTGTTAAAATATAAGTGGATAATAACATTTAGGTAAAATACTGAATGATAGCCTGTTGTAGAGCGATTTCGCGATTGCGAAATCCGGAAACGGAATTACGGCATTCCGGTACTGGATTATTTAGTAGCCCTACGCACGCGTAACGTGCCTATAGCTGTTAAAAGACAGAAGAAAACTCCACCGACCGTTGAGAGGACTATCAGTATAGTACCTAACACATTAAGCCTTTGCTTATTTTCAACAGATTGAGCTTAACGGCATTTTGAGGCTTTTTTTACAGCTTTTACTTAGAGATTCTTTATTTGCAAGGCTCAAAATAGATTTTGATTAATTTTTATAAGTTTTCAGTATACTTACTAATCATGTTTAACTCGTCCTAAAAAACGATAGAGTCCGCAAAGCGAGTCGGCCGGCCATAATAAACAGCCCTGCGATTTTAGTGGTGTACTATTTTCATAAGGGTCAATATCATAGGTAGAAAATTATGTCACGTTGACCAATAGATAACGCTTATATATTCCAAGTATTATAAGAATTCCATCGTTTTTCTACGTCCACCATAGTCGCCAACGGAAGTTTTGGATCGAAAACCATGGAGCATAGACAACGACAAAATCTTGTTGATCGCGATTTTTACCATTAGCTCTAAGGCGAGTTTCGTACTTCCCCCCTGAACTCCTGATAAAACGTATGATTTTTAGCGAGAACTTGTATTAAATAAGTCAAGAAGAGTAGCGCCTTCTCCCAGAGTATTCGTTTTTGACCTTTGTCAATCCTGAATCTTCGCCAAATCCCTTCTTTCACTATTCCGGGAATTATTTTCGTTTCATTCTTTCGTAACAAGAAATATTTCGCCAATTGAGAGTTAATTATAATTGGCAAATCATTACAACCCTATAGTCAGTTTTGTGGTTTCCAATAAAAGGGGGAAGATAAGAAGTCGTCAAGCCTATAGCGGTGGGAAAACAGGGTAGTAATTTGGCCATACAAAAACCAAGACTCGAAAAAGGGGAAGAGTATGAAGATAATTCAGTCTGGATTACAAACACAAGTAAACTTTACATTCGAGTGCAACTTTCTAATCACAGTGACAATAGAATTACAAAATAAATGTCCGCTAGAAGTTTAATTTTGAAATGTCGCAACATGTGGATGGCCTTTCGAAACGGAAAAGCCTTTTGATTTTAAGCAGAATTCGACTACGCAAAGTGATTGAAGATGATTTCGGTGATGACGGCGGCTACTGTTCCAGACAACAGCATGAAAAGCAAGTAAAAAGGAACGAAGACGCTACTCAGGTCCAAATCAAACGTGCTTTTCAACGGTCTTTTCCACTTGACTTGTTCGATTAAGTGATGCTTTTGAAATTCGAGATATTTGAAAACTTGCGTTTCGAACCAAGGCTCCAGGCTGTAATAAAATAGTAGTAAAACACGAGAATTATTCTACGATAAAAATAGTATGGACCTTAGTTGGAGGTTTTCGTGCACTTACGGGGAGCTTCTCATCCAAGAGGTGTTGGAAATCAGGTGTAGGTACTCGAAGCCAACTTCGTACTGCGAAAAATAAAATCCTCCATTGTTGTCCAACAGCTCAACTTTGCTCACGGATTCGGAATTCAAGAATTCTGGCATCAACCAAGTCAGAAACATGTCCGTTATGATTAAAGCTTTTTCCCCGGATAGAATTGGACGGTATCCGTCAAACGACACATAATCCACAAGATCAGTGAAAATTTTCTCCTGATCTTGTGTGTCTAGCCATTCCTTAATGACTGGGTCATGGGCTGCCTATTGATACGCACCAATGACGTCAAAAGAATAGAGGACTTAAAACGGCAACTCCATATTACCAAATTTTTCAAAAAATCCAGAGTTCCGGCTTCTTTGATCATTGTTGGTGGAATTCCCGATTTGATCAAGTCTGAGTGGGTGTTTATGCTATTGTAGCTTTCCGTCGTAAACTCCGTACGCAAGTAACAACCCAAGAAAAACAAAATGAAAGTCACCCGATCAGCCAGGACGCAGCGAGCAGTCGACAAGTAATATGGGGCAAAATGGTGGGAATCGCTGCAAAACATAATTATGTCCGATTACAGCGCTAGGCATGTGTCTTTATGAGAAAGCAATCTCTGCTAATTGGATTCCCAATTCGAAACTGACTGATAACTATTTTCAAATGCCTTACGTTCGGCGCACAAGAGCGACGCGTTGTCCCAGACATTTTCCAGGGTCTCTTGGGCCATTTTCTTGACAACTTTCTTGGTGAGCACCGACTGGTATTTGTTGACTACGATGGAGTGAACGACGCGCAAAAGTGACAGAAGCACTAAGGCTAAGCCCGTTGTATCAAGAATGTAACACAAAGAATTCGGCAGTTATTTTATTCGATCAAATTATACTTGAGTGTCTATATTTAAGAAGGAGAAAGAAGTTGATGTGACTTTCTTCGGGGAGGTGGACACGATAATAGTCTTGGCCGCGTTGTAGACCGCAGACGGGCTGAAATATTCCTGCCGCCGCTCATTATCGAAAAATGAGCGCTGCATGGGTATCAAGACAATATTTGCTTTCTAAAACCACAGTTATTAGAAATTTGTACTTAATCCGTACACCTCTCTTTCACTTACGTTGAAAACATCCGGTTCTGTTACCAGTTTATCAGCTTCAAAATAGCTGTGTTTATGTTCTTCGTAACACACTCTAATGATAAGTACACAAAATTCAATTTAATCATGAATATTGACTTGACTTTGACTCTGATGCTAGAACCCTATCCGAAACCCGATTCCTGTTAGTGACATAGTTTTTGTCATCCATAAACTTAAAATGGGAAAAAATCATTGAAAAGTCTAGTTAAATATGGTATGTTTACTTCTATATTTGGTTTCGTAGCAATTTATAAAATTGCAATAAAAGTATTGCGTTTGGAAAAAGCCTATTTAAATTTTTTTTTGATGACGTAGTAAGTAGAAATTTTCTCTCTAGATGTCGCTAACGTGACGCCTTAAGCCTATTTTATTCAGATTCGCGCGCCATTAGTAGACTCGGGAGTCTCGGGCCCTCGCGCTTGGCTTTTCCTCGAGATGCCGTGAGTGAGGTATCAAGGAGAAAAATCTTCTCGGCAAATTTGCTTCCCCCCCCCCTAATTTCACCAGTGGCTAAAAGTGCGACTCTTTTTAGGTTAGAAATGACGTAAAATAACAATACTTTGGGATAAGGTGGCAATAAACAAGCTAATTAGCAATAATTTGGGAAAGTACCAATATTTTGATGTAAAAGCTTACCAATTTTAGTAATTTTTTTTAGTTTTTCCTGATATTATAAAACATGCTATAATTATACCTATATATAAAACAGGAGAAAAAACTAATGTTAAAAACTACAGACCTATATCATTACTTTGTAACATTTCTAAAACAATCGAAAAAATTGTTAAAAAACAAATAGTTAAATTTTTGGAAATAGAAAATTTCTTTTCTTTTAATCTATTTGGTGCGTTTCTAAGAGTAACTGAACTATTATACAATTCTTTGGATAAAGGTAAAAAATCAGTTTTGATATTTCTAGACCTAATGAAAGCATTTGATACCGTCTCACATAAAATTAGAAATTGCGGGTGTCAGGGGTACTCCCCTTGATTGGTTTAGGAGCTGCCTTAAGGATCGTAAAACTTTAACGAAAATAAACAACACATTGAGTGACCCTGAACTAGTACCCCAAGGATCGGTCTTGTGACCTATATTACTTTTAATTTATATTAATGATATTAATGATATTTGTAATCTTGATATTAATGGATGAGTTACTGTTTTTGCTGATGATACAACCTTACTGTTTGAGGGTAGCTCGTGGGATGAAAATTTTGCAAAAGCGCAGAACGGTCTAAATAAGATATATGTAGCAAACGAAATTGCAGTCTTTTAAGATTAAATATACAGAAAACCAACTTTTTGTGTTTTTCATCTAGAACACTGGATGTAAATAATTTAGAGTTAGGTATAGACGATACTAATTGCGGACGTAGTTGTGAAAAATTCGAACGAATGGAAAAAATAAAGTTTTTAGGAGTTACTATTGATCAACATCTACAATGGTAATATCATACAAATAATAGAGTTCAGAAACGGCGTCTTTGTTTACCAAAATTCTACGAGCTACGAAATTTTGTAACTGTAACGTGGTTAAGAACTGCCTATCTTTCCCTGATACAGTCGTTAATAATATACGGTATCATAGGTTGGGGAGGAACGTTTTATAAGTACAGGGTGTATCTGAAATGGACGTAGGAGCGGAAGTATTTGGGTTTCTGGGGCCGATATAAGGTGAAACTGTGGTATGACATTTTGTCGTACGCCAACCCATTTGGAAGTTACTTGAACCTAACTCTTGCTAGTTTGCATAAATCACAGCATGTCGACTTCGTCTAAAACAGTAGGAATTAAGTTCAAGATATGATGATTATTGCAAATTAGTGGTTGCCGGCTTTTTTGTTTTAGCTGGCAAGCACTAATTTGCAATAATCATCCTATCTTGAACTTAATTCCTACTGTTTTAGACGAAGTCGACATGCTGTGATTTATGCAAACTAGCAAGTGTTAGGTTCAAGTAACTTCCAAATGGGTTGGCGTACGAAAAAATGTCATACCACAGTTTCGCCTCATATTGGCCCCAGGAACCCAAATACTTCCGCTCCTACGTCCATTTCAGATACACCATGTATATTGGTCCATTGGAAAAGATGCAAAGCAATTAATCAGAATTTCTTTAAAAAAAACATCGATTAGAACCTAGATTTGCACTGTATAATGAATATAAAGTATTCTCTGTACGGCAATTATATGCAAAAACCATTTTAATTAATATTTTCAAAGTGAAAAACTATCAATTTATTTAAAAACGAGAAAAACTCCTGGCTAATAGCAAAAGGATTTAATGAAATAAACAATTACATAGATAACTAAATATGCAGTTAAATATATAAATTATTGTAATTAATATAACTAATGAAACTACGAAAATTAACTATAATATAACAACGAGTATAAGAAATGTAAAAAAAAATATTAAATCTGAATACGGTCGCTTTAAATGGCGTAGTAAATTATGGATCTTAAAAACATTATGATACTGTTTCTTTGGAGCAAAAATGTAAATTATTTTACGTAAGTCGAAAAAATCTTCTAAAGTGGTTGTACTTGCAGAGTGGTAATATCTAACTAACAACAGAAAATTCATTGCGCGACTTTAAAAGTACTGAAATATTTATTACCTCCCAGGCATTCACAAGATTCGTTCCATTTTTTTAAGTTCATACTTTTCGTTATAAACAGCGTTAGCTTCTGAATATCCGTTTATATCTCGAGCTGAACAAGTTTCTCTCATTCGTCCAATGGAATTTTAAGCCAGCCTTCGAAGCTTAGTCAAAACAAACATGGTTTAATTAGAAATGTATATTGGATGCCAAGGGATACATAAACGAGTCTCTATGCGAGTTACACTAGTCACAATGTAAATGTACAATAACAATGACAAAATACAAAAACTTCTCTTTGAAAATCACTTCTACTTATTTTGTATGTTACGCTCTATCGTGCTTTCAAGTAATGATGATGCTCGTGCGTAAACTAACCTACGCTTAGCAAAGTTTTCGTAAACTAGAAGTGTCTGACGATCCCGATTTGAATAAAATTATTTGAAAGTTTTTACCTCTCAGAGTGACGATGACGTCACGGAGAGGTATTACACTATGCGTGTGTGTGTCTCTGTCACCGCGTTCGCAGTTGGCAAATTGGAGCAAACTTGTTTGCAGAAAGCAACTTTTGGCTTCTGCTACCATCCTTAAGATTAAGAAGTACGCGGTAAATCGGCTAGGTTAACGAGAAACGTCTAGCTTTCCAATGGCACGGCTTCTACCAAAGGTTCACGCAATTGCTGATTTTTTTATAATTTATTGTGAATCAATCGCTTTATGTACCCTAAATTTACAAAAACTGTTAAAAAGGCATTCGCTTCAATTAAAAAGTCAACAATAGCTATGCTTAAAATTATTTCAGGAATAAAGTTTCCTAAAACGATTTCACTCGAATTATGGTAAATTAATGAGGATTAAAGTAGTTAATATCAATTAAATTTATTTAATTATTTATCAAAAACCTCTTAATTACGTCTCGGAGAGGTTTATTTTGTTTTCTCAACTTGCCTTCTTTACGACATTTTATAAAGATTCTGTTTCATTCTTCTGCCGTTCAATCTCAAGTTTCAGATGTCAAACATGTACTTTAAATCGTAGGACAGTCAAGCGTCTATTTCTGACCCAAATTAATTTTTCTTCGTCAATTTTTACCTCTACGACTGACGATGACGGCTAGGAGTGGTATGATACTGGACGTGTCTGTGTGTGTATCAGTCACCGCGTTCCCAGTTGGCAAAAAACAATGGAGAAAAATTTGTTCACAGATTCCAGACCGCGTTCACAGTTCACAGAAATTCGGAAAATATTATACTACATTACGTTATCTATCTCACTTACGCTCCACTTACTAACTAGCCATTGCATGGGCAAGCTATCCCCCAATTTTTTCACCTAATATTTATAATCTTTCCTACATACACATCAACCTGTACCTATTGGCTTGATTCGGCATTACGATTCTTTTCGTAGTAGCTATAAAGCTCTGTTTCATTTCTATAATAGAAGAACATCTTTTGATATTAATATTTTAATTGCGGTGTTTACGTTTTAATTTAGATTCACAACATTTTTATGTAATCTAAATGTAGACTTAAACTAAGCTAGATGCAATGGAAATTAATGCTTTATTGTAACACTTTATTGCTGTTATTTGGGTTCGGATTAGATTTAGAATTTAAGGCGCACCCGCAGGCCGAAACTAGGAATGGCTTTGTTTCGTCCAATCTTTAGTGAAGCCTCACGGTCCAGAGAGAAACGAAAGTTCAATTCACATCTAAATAATAATACTATGTCCTCAATAAAACCATAGAGTATATACGGTAGAGGAGCAGACAATATTACTCGGAGTTATATTGAGACAAAGGTAACCACGAATCAACCAAGCAGTTTCAAAAAATGTAAAGAGAACTGAATTCAACATCTGATTAAGGTTCAGTTGTATATTCTCTAAGATAGAACAACGTGATAGAACCAAGAGTCGTGGCTGCAATTAGATTGACGCGGGTAAGCCACCATTTTTTGTTGCACGTTCCATTTTGAGCGTTTAGAGATAATTTATCTTTAATATTAAGAAACCATAACAATCATGATGAATTACCAAGAATATTGTTGAGGTGTAACGAGGAGGTACACAGTAAAAAATAATGGTTTGAAAATGGTTTATTAAGGGTTTTTAAAATTTCCTTAAACCCTAGAAGGTTTTAACAAAGACCCTAGAAGGTTTTAACAAAGACCCTATACGGTTTAAGAATAGTTTCTCCAAAAATACAAACCATTAGTGGTTTCGACATTTTTCTTTCCAAACCCTTATTGGTTTATATAGAGTACTACCTTGTAACTGCACTAAAATAGGTTTGAATTTAAACCATTTAAGGGTTATTTCAATGTTTTTAGACGAAATATAGGAAATGAAATTTCAACGTTCAGTACTTAGTGTTATGTTTATCTCGCATGCTTCATTAATAATTTAAGTTATATTCCGATTTTTCTTTACTCGTGATTTAAATATACACGTGTTACGTTATAAATTAATTATTGATGCGTTTTGTAGATGGAGTGGAGTAGCTTAGATTTTCTTTGATGTTTGAAGTTTAATTCTAATGTTTTAATTTTCTTTAGGAATGAAAAGCTTCTTTCTGATATTTTTTTTTCATTCCAAATTAAAATTTAATAAGCAAATATAAGTTTTATTATTTCGCTTCTGAAAGTTTCCGTTAGGTGGAGCCCAAGTTGAGAAATATTTTGCGAATGTTGTTTGCCAAGGTAAGGATGATGGGGGGATGCGAAATCTGAGAGAAATAGGCTGGCTAACTGTTGAACAGTTGAGGTCCGGTGGGACGCTAGAAAAGGGGAGGAATACTCTGGAAAATGGCGGGCGGTCTACGTGGCCCATAATGCTTGGTCAAGAAACCCTTTTCCGTACCTATAACGTTCAAGGTTACAGAAAACAAGTCGTTCCAAGACATTTTCACTCAGGTCTCGGTGCTTTGGGCTTGAGGAATGTAAACTTTATTCCTAAATTGCCTTCAAGTTTTGGACGGACAAGAGTAATGCAAACAATAACCTCACTCATTCAAATAGGCAGTGAGGTTAGGTGGTAACCTTCTAACTTTCTTGGAGGGCAACATCGCGCACTATTTGCCTTTCTTTCGGGCAGAGGGAAGGGAAAGTATTGTGAATAACATAGTGACCTTCATTGTAAAGAAGCTGGGGAAGACGAAGAAGATAAGACCCCAACTAAAATGTGCTTTGAAAGCGAGGGGGACGTCACTTCGCTCTAGGCTGCGTGTTTTAACAACATTAAACTAATAATTTAAACAACATTTTAATCAATGCAGAATGGAAGGCAGGGATGGTTATCCCTGCCTTCCATTCAAATCGCATTTAATCATGCAAGTGTGCCTACTTAATCATTGGAGTGACTTACCTCTTTTTTTTTATAGAGAAATGGTTTTATCTATTGGTAATCTATTCTACCATTTCTAAGAAACGGAGGGTGATTTTGTTGGAAGAGGCTTGATTTTTCTATTTTGAGGAGAAAATTTCTAACCATTTGCCCCATATTTTATCCTGACAAGTTGTGTACAGTTTTCAAAATTTTCAAACAAATTGAAAGAACTATAGTCGTAGAATCCAAGTTTGGATTCTTATTTTTTTCAAAGCCAAATTCCACTCCTTCTAGTACATAAGACTTTTTTCTAGTGCTCAAACTGACCGCTTTTAGCAGGGCTTCATAGAGAGGCAACATAGAGGCTTGTCAAAGCGATTTTTCCCCTTTCCTTGCCCCCCCCCCCCAAAAAAATTCCGAAACTTGTTCATGTTGAGACATTTTATACACAACTCACAAACAGCTTAAAAACTAGAAAATTACTCAAACGTTACACATTTGGATCTCAAAGAAACATACACATTTTCATCCATTCTATAATCGTCCAACAATTCGTGCTGACTTAGATTTGAAGGTTTAGCCGTAATCCAATTTTCATGTTGTTCTTCAATTTTATATGCGTGTAAACGTTTATGAAATCCCTTAACATGGTATGTTACGCAGGCTAATATTAGGGACATGTTTATGTAGAAAGTTAAGTTAAGTTTGAAGAAAGATGTGATTTGATTGGCCTCATTTTCATGAATTACTAGGCAGCCCGTTGAATAGTGGATATTGTCAAATAATACATGCTTAAAAGAATAAATTTCTTGGGGGAAATCTTCTGTAAGGAGAAGATTTAAGGGTTCGGGAAGGTCATTTCTTGATATAAACCTCCCCGCTGATTTACTTTTAAAGAATTGGGGTTGTTCGTCCAATGTATTATAACATTGCCAATACTGATGACGAACCGCGAGTGTTTTGGTTATGTTTTTACGGTTATTAGAAAATCTAGCGATCTTTTTAAAATAGCTGTGTTTGGCTTCAAACCGTATACAAGAAATATTTTTTATAGGCCCGTATTTTTTAAAAGCGTTTGCGTAATGAAGAAGGTAATGGAATTTTGGGGTCAGTGTTTCACTTCCTATTACCGTTACAACAGACCTTAAAAATGTTTCTATCAAACCTTGCAGTTTGGGAATGAAAGAAACATGCAAATGTGTGGCATAGATATATTCAACTATTTCTCTTAGTTGGAGATAAATACCGAAATGTAAATCATTTTCTTCGGGTAAATAATCATGCAACATGAATGGCATTAGTCTAAAAAACAAAATATTTCACTTGCAGAGCCTTTTAAATTTCCCTCCCCAGTAATTGCCGCCTTAATTTGAGTTTCCGGCCTGCTTGTCTCCGTTCTACCATATTGAAAGTTTTTTTAAATTTCGTTTAGCCGGTTAATACGCAAATTACAATGACTAATCATGTAATTTAAAGTGTGTTTTAAGATGCTAGGAATGACACCTTCTTTTAAGTCGTGCATGGGGTCTGGCGGTAACTGTTGGGTGAGATCAAACCCCTTGATTTTCATTAGGGGTAGCTTTCCCGGCGAACCCCGTAAATCGACGATTCATTTGGGTTCCTTGCCACGTTTCGTAAATGATACATATGCAAATCATGTGTTCTCGACTGCAACTCACATTCTTTCAATTTATGGGGAATTTTCTCCTTTGTTACCAAGCAAAATCTACAAATCATACCCGAACTGAAGCAAGCGTTAAATCCGGCAAGTTTGTGAAGTCCCAAATTATCACTAGAAAATATCGAGACAGAAGCTGTGAGGTGACGTCCTGTACTTTCGATAAATATTCCGTCTTTTTGCAAGACGTTTAGATCAAATATAAGTGGTTCAAGTACAGAGTGCCAACCAAATTCCTTTACATCGCGCGATTTAGCCAGAAACACTAAATTAATATCACTTAATTTAGATTTATAATTTGATTGCAAGTTCAAAGCCGAAAAATAGCAACCTAAAATTTCGTGTTTTCCGCGTTTTGAACCGAGTGGATTTGAAATTTCAAAATCATCAAGATAAATTTGTAATTGCAGAGTGTTTAAAGAAAGCTTTGAATCACTTTCAATTATTTTTTTGGCTGTTTCACTTTGAAGGAACTGTCCAATACACTGATTTGGAATTTTTGCCAAATCTTGATGTTTATCTAACTGTAGATCTGAAGAATATAGCTTTTGAATTACCTTTATGATAGGAACATAGTGAAAATGTCTTTTTGCTTCATTGCCGCCTAATGATTCTGTAAAAGTAACTTCAACTGGCTCCACTAATCCATAATCAGATTTGCAAAGAGCGTTGATTTTATGGTTTGAGTTTAGGCTTTCAAAAGCTTCTCGGACTTCAATGTTATTTGAAAATGGATCTGTTTCATTCATGTCCAAATTTTTTGATCGAACAAAATTTAAAACATTCTCCTTGTTAATATTTAATATATGCTCACAAAAAATTAGTAAATCGTTAGTGAGTGATTGCAATACGGTTTTGGGAAGGTGATGGGCTTCTTGATATTTAAGAATAATTTTTAGCAAGATTTCACGAATTTCAGGAGGTTTCAAACTATTTTCATTTCTGTTACATTCGATTTCATCGTCATCTTTTTCCTCTTCAAAACTATTTGCAATATCATCAATTGGACTGATATCTTCAGTTGAATCATTAAGAAAATTTCGATGTTTATATCTGACATGGCGATAGTACGTTCCAGTTTTATCAAAGGACCTCCCACAATTTTCAAGGCCACAAATTATGTTAAAGTTTCGATCGTGCGAGTGCTTATTTCGCATGTGATTTAACAGAGTTCCAAATTTTTTCGAAATAAAAACACACCTCACACAATTGTATAATCTAGGTGGAACCATAATTATTCTACCTTAGAAATATTGTACGTGAGTTTTTGTATCATATACATGTACAACCGCGAGGGAAAAATTCAAGAGAAGAAAGTAAATTGAACTCTTCCAAATTTTCTACGTACTATTTTTCATGCGTACTGAAAATTACTTTCAAAGAACCCTCGACCCTCTTTGACAGTCGCCACTCCCATAGAGTGAACTAAATCCCCGGGTCCCATTCTACCTAAAAATTTCTCATTCCTTCCGAGAAAACGCAATGTGTTTGCAAAAGCACTATTTTTAGTGCCCTAAACTATAGGAAGAATGTATTCAGGATACCATAAGAACGTCGAATCATAAAATTAGTCCCTGGTACCATGATCTCATACTTATTGAAAAATTTTATCGCCTCCGTTAATTGTACATAGTTTTCAGTCTAGGAGGATTCATACCATACACAACGATTCCAGGCTACTCTGAGGATCAAAATGCAGTCTACTTAGTCTTCCAAATAGCCTGGTCTCTTGGTGTAAATGGTATGAATCCTACCGGTCTGAAAACTATGTGTTTCAGTTCTCCTAAAAATCCAATGCTTCGTGAATGTCCAGAAATTGCGACTGCCCTTATGTTCTTAAAAGTATAACTTCATCGAATCAGCCAGCATTACATTGTTTCAATGTTCTTATGGTATCCTGAATACGTTCTTAGCCATACCATTGGCTTTGACGGTCAAGGCCATGGTGAAGAATGCGGAGGGACGATTTCCAACCCCTTCCCTGGCTACTTCTTTGACCATATTCGAAAGACAGTCGCACCGGTCCAATTTTGGAGGTTGTAATGTAAGAGTCGCGTCTCCTCCCAACACAGGTTTTGTAAGCGCGACGCGTAACTTTCAGCCATTAAACGTAAGTTCGCTAAAATATACCTCAGTGTGAATCTACACCCTCTTTTTTCGGAATCTTAAGGTGCGAAACGGTACTTTACCCAAGAATTGCAAAAATGAATGAAGTAATTACTATACTTTTGTGCTTTGGTGAAGAAAAACGGAAAATTAAAATAAAGTATAAACTGTACTCATAATTTTTGGAACATCTCGATAACGATGAAAGTTTACGAGAATATACTGGATCGGATACATTTTATCAGGTATTTATATTTTTACTTCTTGTAATTTAGTATTTTTGAAAATGATAAAAAAGCCCAAATTTAAGTAAAACGTATATGATGTTCAAACCTGTATGACATATTAACATTTCAAGAAATCGCAATTGCAGGGCCACGCCCTAATTTGTACTTGAGCTTTTTATTCCGAATTTTAAAACCGTAGAGTATCTTTTACATTTGGTGTTCTTAAAATACAAATTAAAAAATCTGAAAATTCTTTTCAAAATCCAGTGTAGAAATTTGCCTCGTGTCGGACCCCTCGTACCCTTTTAGCTAACAAAATTTCCCTCAACATATTGGTCGTATACCAAACTGTGACCAAGGGGATGGTCACTCCAATGATTAAGTTTGCTACTATGCTTGAATAAATCGGGTTATAATTATTATCCCCGTCTTCTGCTGTGTATTTATTAAATTATGTTTAAACGATTAAAGTCGTTAAATGCTAATTATATTTGTGGCAACCTGAATCTATCAAGGAAACCAATGGTTATTTTCTAGATTCGAAGCCAAAACTTAGTTTAATCATAAAAAAATTATCATTTTCATTCCCCACAGAAGTGTCAACAAAATCGAAGTTTCAGAATATAGTACCTGGGATATTTTTTCTTTAATTATATTTTGTGGGGATTATTGAATAAGTTAATGGAGGTGTGGGGCATTAAATATGATTTGCGTGATTTTGGATGGGTTATATTGTTCTGGGAGATTTTAGGTCACAACCACCTTGATGTTTCTGGATAAGGCTTAGATAGTTTAGTTATAGTCGATGATATCATAAGAGTTCATAAGATATGTTCCATAATTTTGTCACTGGTTACTGAGAGCTTGTCATACATTCTCATAAAGCGACGCCTGGTGAGGCTCTGTCAAAGGCTTAGCACAGAGTAAATAGGAAGATGGATTGCAAAATTGAGTGTAGTCGATTCTCGCGTCGTTCTCGAACTAGCTCCAGCTGTAAGTCTCTAGCATTACGACGTATGGGTAGTGTCATACTTATGGAACATATCTAATAAACTTATGATAATATTGACGTACAATTTGTAACCACGCTATTGTTTTTGATAGTTGTATGATAAAGATTTTGAAGAATTTGTGAATCTTGAACCGAATAGCATTTTGGAAAATAAAAGGAAAGTAATGGTAATTTTAAAGGTAAAAAATAGAAAACCGCCTGAATTATTATGTATTTAAATGACATGGAATGTGCATGTAAATCTGAAATCGTTCAAAATTAGAGAAAAAGATATGATCAAGATTCAGAATTAAACCCAGAAAAAATACCTAAAATGTCTGCAAATGACACCGCGTCCATTTCATCTTTATCCGAAGACACTGTATGTATAGCTCAACTCTCAAATCGTTAAGGGGAGCCAACGAAGCCACCTTATGCTCTAAAGAAAATTGTTTACGTAAAATTATTTAAATATATGTAATAGGCGATAAAAAATTGGAACTTTAACTTCTATCAGCAATCTAGAAGTTACAACCATTTGACTAACACAGAATCTAGATATTTTAAAATCCTTTCGTCTCTTGTCAGCACACACAAAGCTACGTCACATAGAGACCTAGGTTTGCGTGCGCTGACGACCGAAGCTGGAATAATAATAATAATAATATTTCACCGTTGGAGATAGGAAGTTGCCTATCCTACTGCGTGAAAACAAATTTCCTCACGCGCATACTTTATCCATGGTCTATAAATTATATTTAAATAGTTCTAGGGCTGAAATTTACCTTTATGTATAAGGTTCTAGTGAATAAGATATCAACGAATAAATTTTTGTTTCTAAACAGAATGCCAGAAATGAAATATTATCTCTTGAAAAGGAGTCACAACTAGTTGCCTGGTGAGCTAAATAAACAAGGGATTTGTTTTTTTCAGCTAAATCGGCATCGAAATCTGAAAGGACTCGACTTTAATTTGAGCTGTTAGATTGTCATACCTTTTGAAATAACTAGTTTTTCAGGCATTTTCCTCCTGTCGTATGTTTATATTTATTACCAACGTTCCAATCAAGGTACTAGAACCTATTTTGTTATTCCCTATTGAAATTGAATTCATAGTTTGTTTATTTAAAAATGGATAGAGCACACATTCCACTATTTAGATATTCAGGGTGTAGAAAGTAAATTATTTTTAATTGATTTTAACATAAAGAACAAACCAAGCGTTAACAGGGGATGACTATCTTAGGCGTCAGGACTTTTGTATGCCAATGCGGTTCCTCGATGAAGAAATTCCAGGTTTCCTTAGCAAGGTTATGTTCTCTGACGAAGCTACATTCCATCAAGATGGAACAGTCAACAGACATAACCTTCACTATTGGTCGCAGCAAAATCCTCACTGGCTTCGGGAACATTATTATCAGGTGCGTTTGAAAACCAATGTGTGGGTTGGCATCATTGGCCACAGAATCATTGGGCCATTCTTTTTGACGAGAACATCACCGGGCAACGTTAATTGAAGTTTTTGCGTCAAGAATTTACTGATGCCATTAATAATTTACCCTTGGCAGTAGTGAGGGATATGTGATTTCAACAGGATGGCGCCACCGCACTTCGCCGTACCCGTAAGAGAGTGGCTGAAAAACGAGTTCCCCAACCGATGGATTGGTAGGGGTGGACCAACGCCCTGGCCTCCAGGGTCTCCTGACCTAACTCCGTTAGATTTCTTCCTCAAGGGAAAGGTATACGCAACTGAACCAGATTCACCAGACGACCTTATAGCCAGAATAAGAATCGCCATTGCCAACATCACCCCAGGAATGCTTCGCCACGCCCGCGAATCAATGGCCAGTAGACTTGAAGAATGTCTACATCAAGATGGTAGACACATCGAACATTTGCGCTAAAGGACATTAATTTCCTGTTTGTCACAGGATTAATCTTGCAAAATTTATGATATCATACAAAATCTAATTTTTCATTAACATTATTGTATTGATTTCTTAAAAATTCTCATTTTTGTGATAATTTGAAACTACATGAACGATTTGTTTAGTGGATGCCAGAGAATTCTTTAATTTAATTTCCATGAGTCTGGAAAATGTACTACAATTAATTTCCTCATTGATCTCGAGTTTTTTTTATAAAATGTCCGAAAAATTTGGGCACTCTGATCTTTTCCACACTGTATGCTAATTAAAAAAAGCTTACTAAATGCAAAAATATTACCAAAAAACGCTGCGTATTCGTTAAAATATTGTTACATGTTAATAGTTAAAATACGATAATATTACTATAAATAATACTTGAGATACTAATTAAAATACTGATACGGGGTATCTAAAATATATACAAGTAACTTATGTGGAAAATGTCAAAGATTCTAATTAATATAACCGTATGGGGTAGTTTTATAGTCAGATATTATTCTAACTTTATCCACTACGACCTGATATGTTTTGGCCTGGTTGATCGTGATCAGAGTATGATCTTGTAGACGTCTGATTTGAGGGCCAATAGGGACTTGAACCGAGTTCATTAAAGGTTCACCTTCATTGTTTACTCCAAGTAGTTTCTTCATTGTTTCTAAATTTATACAATTTTCAGTAGAGGCGTTTAAATAAAATCCTTTAACTTTGATAATGTTATTTTTTTTGCGGGTTTTAGGGTCGAGAATGTCCATAGAATAGTTCTTGGGTCCAGCACTCCCACACTCACAAATATAAGCGTCTTGCCCATAAGGTTCTAATTCATTTTTGAGCTCCCCTAAATAATCGCCTGTCGGTAGCAAATGAGCGCCGTCTGGCGAGAGGAACACTAAACTATCCCTGTCATAATAAAAACAAAGCTCTCCGACCATTTCAAGATGTTTTAGTAAATGTAATCGGGCCATAGCTGTTGTGTAACAAGCGATAACTACGTTTGTGTGTTTGTGCACAATCTCGTTTTCTAGAATGTGTTCGTACTTTACAAGTACGGTGTTTTCATTGATTGTTAGTAAACTTTTAACCTCCAAGTCTGGATTTATTATTAATCCGTACAATTTGTTGGCATCTTTGATTAATTCGGTGGAGGTGTGTCTTGTTTTTTGGCCAAATTTACCCCAAAAAGAGTTGAGCATGTGTTTGCTAAGGCATCTGAGACCTTCATGTTTCTCTACTTTAGTGATATCCAGTTCTACACCCTCTTCGTCTTTAAAGATTTTGACATAATTCTCCTTATCTTCTTGAGTCTGGCAATCTGCTGGAAAGCCGCTAGCTAGGGTTTTATACTCTAAAAAGGTATTAACATAATCTTTAAACAGTCCTCCCTGTTTTGTTTTGGGGTTGTACTGTGTCACTTTTTATGACCAAGCCTCGTACATTCGTGTGATTTTGTAGCCATTCTCTACTGCATGACGTAACTCGTCTACTACCCATGTACCTCGCAATTCTCTTTGTTCAGGAGTATGTTCGCAATCACCTTGAAATTGGGTTTTAAAACAGGTGTAACATAACGGAAATGTTAGTTTTCCGTTAATACGAGCGGGCAGAACGGGATGAATTAGGTTTTGGGCCGGTAATACGTCGCATTTAAGAAGACCATCAAACGAAAATATGTCAGGAATGTTGTCTAATATTATTTCAGGATGGCCTATAGGTATCTTGGTGGTTTTGTTAATGAATGGGTATAGACTTGTGAAATCCACGTAATGAATTCGCTCTGATCCTGTTGTTTTATGGTATAATTTTGTTGCGCAACATCTTCCTCCGAAGAAAGCATCACGGGGGTCTAATCTTTTAACTATTTTAGGCATAATATCATTATGGTTTAAAAACTCTACTATTTCGGGCTTATTGGCTTTTTCTTTCTGCCATTCACACTCCCATTTGACATTCACTATATAATTGAGGGATTCAAATTTGGCTAACACTTTCATGCTTCTAATATATCTAGAATTCAAAGTCTGTGCAGGGTCTCTGTGCAAAGCTTTTTTTCTGTTTAAGGGAAAGTGTATTTTACATCCGTGATAGAAACACCCCCAGTACTCGAATATTTCCTTGTTAATTTCACAAAATCCGTCTACTTTGAGTTTTTGTATTCTGGTTTCTTTCCCCCTAAGGAAGATTGGATAGATATGTTTCGTTTGTGTGCTGTCCACTCCAGCCATTCTATAGCCCCTATCAACTCATTTTCGCTAAGTCTGTAGTAATTAGCGGGTATGATACCTATAGTATCAGGTTTAAGATAGTTACTGCGAAATACGTAAGAGAAAACGCCAGGAAGCGTAATTGCGTAATCTACGCCTGTTACTTTAAAGAGTAGTGCACGAAAAGTTAAACATCCTAGGAATAGTTAAAACCGTGTCGTTCTCACAATAATAATTGAGTTCGTTCAGGAAGTCGAAACCTTTACCTTTACTATCTACGGAGCTATGCCATTTTAAGAAGGCATCCAGAATTTTCCTTGTAAAATATTGACAACCATAAGCTTCGATAGGGGGGATTAGTTTCTATAACATAGTTGGTTTCATTAGGTCTATTTACATCAAAATTATGTTCTATTACATTGAATAAAAATTGTGGAAAATACCCTTTGGCAGTATTGGGTATACCAAAAGTGGCGGGAAACTTTGCTAAAGCTACAGGGATGAAATTATAAGAATCCAGAAATAACAAGTTAAATAATTTAATTTCTAAAATTCGAGTTCCGTTAATTTTCAAAGACGGAACGAATTTTTCATCCCTATTAATGATTTCTCTAATTAGTAGTTTATTATCATAATTACTGCCATAGTGAGAGAGTATGATGACGTTCTTAACGGCATGCAATTGCATTTAATAATCTAAAAATAAAGAAATAGGATTTCCACCTGAAAAATGTTGTTTACGCTCACCAAACTGACTACACATAATACAGTTAAAATTTAGGGATGTTTCGTCTATACAAAACTCACACACGGTTATACTGACTAACATGATAGCCTGGTGTTCATAGGCTCCTAACTTTTCCTGACATACCTTCGTTTGTACGCATTCTACGTCAAACAAAATGTACACAAGGTTAGGCTGATTAGGTCTAGGCTTTTTAACGGAAGGCACTTTCAGGGGTTTATCTTTGATAATCTGGATATAACATAAGTGATTGCTGGGCTGATATTTCTTACAGACCTGACAAAATATCTCCCCACGCGTATGCGTTTCCGTTCTTCGAGAAAAATCAATAATTTGTAAACAGTCTTTACAATGAAAAAGACGCTCACATAGCGGCTTTTTATTATTGCTGGAAGATGCTGAGTGGCTTTAATAGCAATCAGCGCCTAAGAACTTTCGCAAACAAGACTCACAAGCTATCTTGGGGCCTTGGCAGATAGTGGGTCTCATGCACCTAAAACAAAAGTCATTACATTTATGCGATTGTATTCGCCAATAGGGTACGAGGCATTTTTCACAGAATCGGTCGTGATTAAAAAGTGGTCTTAATTTTGTAATAACGTTATAATGGTTATTTTCATTCAATAAAAGGAGGCGGGGCCTAGTATCATCGGGATCGTTTTCACCTAAAATTAAGATAGGAACGCTATTTTCGAATTTGTAGACGAAAATCGAATATTGATTTAAATGAGTTTTGAACCTTTCAAAAGATTCAGCCGTCCCACACTCACAAACTCTTACGTCGGCCTTATAACATAGTTCTAAAGCAGCTTCTTTCTGCATTTTGTTCTCATCTCTAGCTTTAGATATTGATTCGTAATGGGTTTTCAACGCTTTGTTGTTTTTGTTGTTCATGTAGTCACGATGAGAAACAGCTACACAAAGGGATCGGGCTAAACACAAGTTGTCAGAATTGACTATACGTACAATACCACGTCTATCTCTACAGAATAGATTAAAAGGTTTAATCCCTCGGGGTACTGTGAGGGTCTGGCCCTCAGGCAATCGTGCAATGCTAAAAATCATTTTAACAGGACCTAGGAAAAATGCTTCCATTTCGTCATCATAGAGCATAACACTAAGCTGGTCAAAAAGAATATTAGGGTCAACTTGTTTTAATCGTCTAAAGGATAATTCTAGTTCGGACCTACAAATATTTGGCGCACTCTTTAAAGTAATTTGGACGTAATCTGTAGACCTGTACTTACTAAGAACGGATTTGGTTACGGTACATACACTAGCTACGGGATCTTCGGTAACTCTGAGAACTACCTCCCGACCATACATGTTAAAATGTTTGTAAAATCTCTCACTTTGTCCTATTATCTCGCAAGAAGGTACGTTGTCAATAGGTGTGGGCTGGTCCGTTTCTCCTCCTCCCCATTGTACGTCGATATCATCGTCAGAAAGCCTTTCTTCAGAACCGTTCTCCCTAGGTAAGGTATCGTTCAATAGTGTCTCCTCTACGGGTGGTCCTGGGTCCGTTAGATCTAAAAACTCGGCTATCTCTTTGTCATATTGCGAGTTGTTGAAACCGGCGATTTGAGCATCCTCTTCCCGTATACCACGCTCAATTTCTTCTTGTCGTTTCGCTAGGCGATCTACATATTCAGTTCTTAAGGGACTAGGAATTAGATTCCTTAGGTTTTCCCATTATTCTATGGTGGTACAGTCCTCTGGTGTTCGAACAACTGTTTTCATATATTCCAGTAAGTCGAGGCAAGCTCGAATGACATTTAAGTCAGCCTGTACTACGAGTTGTGGTAGAGTCTGAGGTCCGTACATTGGATCTATTCGCAGATAGGCCAGGGTCTATTTATAGTCAGTTCGTTCAAAGTTGTACTAAGAGTTTCAGGATCCATGTTTATCTTTCGGTGTTTGAAGATCGACTGTGTATTTTGATCATTTCCTCAGCCGCTTTTATACAAAATTTCTTAATAGACAAGCTCACATTCTTCAATAATTTAACAATAGCCTGATTTATTGCTTATCAGTCACCAGATGTTTTCTCACAATGCATTTCGGACCCATGCCTGTTAATAGTTTACCCATTTTATAACAAAATAACGATGGATTTTTTTATGTCAAAAATTGTCAAAAAAAGAATGGCCTATAAATAGATTTTTTGTTACAAACACAGCAAATAAGGGACAATACTTGTAATAAATAAAAAACAGGGTGCGTAAAGCGTTTCTAGGATTGTCTACCATTGGGTCGAATCCCATTGGATCGAATGTCTCGTTCGACCGAATCCCATTAGACCGTAAACCGCAATTTGGGCGGTTTTCCAATCATGAATTTTCCTTTCAATCCTATTTTTCTATTGATTTTCCTATTAAACTTCTTGTTATTGCAGAAAATACTAAACCAAACGTAACCTAATATAACAGTAATGTTTTGGAAAAGGCATATTTTTGGAGAAGTCAATGAAGCTAAATTTCAATATTTTGGAAAAGGCGTAACATTGTTAAATGATTTATAAATTATTACTAACCTAATTTAACCAAACCTAACCTAACATAGAAGTAATGTTTTGGAAAAGGCATATTATTTGAGAAGTCAATGAAGCTAAACATCAATATTTTGGAAAAAGCGTAACATTGTTAAATGAATTATAAAATATTACTAACCTAACCTAACCTAACCAAACCAAACCAAACCTAACCTAACATAACAGTAATGTTTTGGAAAAGGCATATTATTTGAGAAGTCAATGAAGCTAAATTTCAATATTTTGGAAAAGCGTAACATTGTTAAATGATTTATAAAATATTACTAACCTAACCTAACCAAACCTAACCTAACCTAACCTAACCAAACCTAACCAAACCTAACCAAACCTAACCAAACCTAACCAAACCTAACCAAACCTAACCAAACCTAACCAAACCTAACCAAACCTAACCAAACCTAACCAAACCTAACCTAACCAAACCTAACCTAAACAAACCAAACCAAACCAAACCTGACCTAACCTAACCTAACCTAACCTAACCAAACCTAACCTAACCTAAACTAACCTAACCAAACCTAACCTAACCTAACCTAAACTAACCTAACCAAACCTAACCTAACCTAACCTAACCAAACCAAACCTAACCAAAACTAACCAAAACTAACCAAACCTAACCAAACCTAACCTAACCTAACCTAAAAATAAAATTGATTTTCTTATTAAACTTCTTGATACTGCAGCAAATAATATGTGTTCACCAATAACATTCTTCAATAAATTTCAGAAAATAACTTCCATTTTTGGAAATTGTCTAACCCTAACCTAACCATACCTAACGTAATCTAACCTTACCATTAAGAGATCTCCCTCCCAAGTACTGACGGCGCTCGATGCTGCTTAACTTCTTCGATCATCCAAATCACTTTATCCATTGCGCTACTGGAGCCCGGCAACTCAAGGAAAACGCTATGATTTTATATGTGTAAACCCATCCCATTCAGTCGAAAGCTCTTCCATTTAAATATTCCCATTCAGTAGAAAATCGCTCTTTGGGCTATAAATTGTTTTAAATTTGGCTACAATTTTAGAAATTTGAATTCGATCCAACGGGATTCTATCCAATAGGATATTACCGTTTCTAGATATTCCCAAATCTGACAATATCCTTTGTTATCTTCACGTCTGTTAAATAATATGGTTCCGAATTTCCCTAATAGGTCATAAAAACCATTGTACACTTCAAAAAAATTCTAACCTATGACAAGAGAGTTTCTCACGGTCAAGAATAACACTATGATTGTGTAGGCGAGAAGTAGGCCTACGTAAAGCAATGAATCACAAAATAAATTCCGTTCATAACAAATTGTTCGACCAACCCCCCAAAGCCCTTGCCTGAAAGTGTTTACGGAATAGGTAATTTCTAATCAGCCGGGTAGCAACTAGGCACTTAAATATAACATATTTAATTCCTTAAGAGGCTAAATTTCGAAAGTTTTATAGTAGAGACAGCGCCAATTGAGCTAGTATTCGTTATGAAAAGGTTTATCTGCGGATCAAAATTCTCAAAACAAGTCCAAACATTAGACGTCTTTCGCAGGAATAGAACAAAAGACCTTTCTCCACCGATTTGTATACAAAACTGGCATAACAAAAGGCGTATGACTCCGAAATGCTATTGATTGGGTTAATTTGGGATTAATGATAATTTTCGCTACTGGCTAGTGATAGACTAGTACCTTTAAATGGGACACAATTGATTGTGAAAGGTTTGTAAATAAAGAGAGCTAAACCCAGAGCAATTTGGTCCTATATGGACAAATAATTCCAGTATTCCAAAATAAAATTATGGTTTTGTCTGAAAAAGGTCACTGTCCGTCTAACGAGGGATTAAGACTTTGAAGCACTTAAATTTAAAAGTGTTAACGCATTCGTATCATGGGGGCGATAGAGTCAAGGGATTTCTCTTATCATTCATTAATAAAAACGGCACACAACAACGTTTCGTCTTCTAACGTTTATTTGTAAACCCTAATTAAATAAACCTGTTAACCTCACTAAAAAATCAGGGACTTTGTGAGAATGACTGAAACAAACAAGGATTTGAGCATGATTTTTCTACCAAAGTATTCTTAATCTCGTCAAAGTTCTGTATAGGCGTAAATATCTGGCAAGGACTGTTTTACTCTACCCAACTTGCTAACAATGTTGAACCCCCAACCAGTATTTAAGATCGCCTTAAGAGACTTCATCGAGCTTGAAAATCACAATATATTGTATGGTTTAAGATAAAAAAGGTTAAAAAATGTACTGTTTTTTAACAAATGTTTTGATTAATCCTAGATTGATACCGCGTTTACTTGAGATGTAAGCACTGGAAGTTTTTGATTTAGCTGTCAGATTGAAGGTAAAATGGGGTATTTAGGATTGCTTTGTTACATTATTTGCTACGTTAAAGATGATAAAAGAGCGTTATTTCGTGCATCTTTAGAAAAAGAACGAAATTAGTCTCCTACACAGAAAAAACGACGTTTAGATTCTAAACGTTTTCCTAAACGGGAAAATGCAACGCCTTTTTAAACACGAGCCCAGCCTATACGCGTTTAGTTCTGAATTTTTTATTTTTCAAACGCGTATAATTTGAAAATGTTTACGTTTCAAACGCGCATAGATTGAAAAAGTATCTGTTTCAAACGCGTTTAGATTGAAAACTTCTATGTTTGAAACGCGTTTAGATTGAAAACGTTTATGATTGAAACGCGTTTAGATTGAAAACGTTTATGTTTCAAACGCGTTTAGATTGAAAACTTCTATGTTTGAAACGCGTTTAGATTGAAAACGTTTATGATTGAAACGCGTTTAGATTGAAAACGTTTATGTTTCAAACGCGTTTAGATTGAAAACGTTTATGTTTCAAACGCGTTTAGATTGAAAACGTTTATGTTTGGAACGCGTTTAGATCGAAAACGTTTATGTTTCAAACGCGTTTAGATTGAAAACGTTTATGTTTGAAACGCGTTTAGATCGAAATCGTTTATGTTTGAAACGCGTTTAGATCGAAATCGTTTATGTTTCAAACGCGTTTAGATCGAAATCGTTTATGTTTCAAACGCGTTAAGATTGAAAACGTTTATGTTTCAAACGCGTTTAGATTGAAAATGTTTACGTTTCAAATGTGTTTAGATTGAAAACGTTTATGTTTGAAACGCGTTTAGACTGAAAACGTTTATGTTTGAAACGCGTTCAGATTGAAAACGTTTACGTCTTAACCGATGTAGTTTTCCAACGTTAATATACAGATGTTGTGTAGCTTAAGTAATATATAAACAACTATTTCAAATAATAATATGAAACATATTCTTGGAATATCAAAATAAAACGGATCTTTATAGCTACAAAACTACCAAAGGCATCGAAATTACGAAAAATATATATATATATTACTTTTAAATTATGAAAAAATAGAATATTAAGGTTTTGTAGGATTTCTTTACACGAGGCGAACTTCTAACGCGTTGCACTAGTTTAGCAAGTTGGGAAAACCAAAATATTACCTCTCCGAGTCAAGAAGAGGACTACTACTACAAACTTATTAACCTAGATATACAATTATTTATCTTTTTTGAAGTAAAAATCTACGAATTATTAAAGCAGTATTCCAAGCATAGCGAATATACAGTAAAGCAGACGACATTTACATCCAATAAATGATATGTCTTGGACACATTTATATCAGTAAATGGGAAAAAACAGAAAATGAAGTGTATAGATTTTGGAGAGATATAACCTTTATGTGTTTGAATAGGCCCAACTGTCTACGCCTCAATTGTTAACCCTGTATTCTTATAGCTACATTCACAACATTTTTTCTTAGCTTGCCAACATGAGCGTTAACGTTAAATATCACCAAATCTGACTTGTGGTTAGACGCACTGAAAGTCAATACGCACCATAATAAGAATGAAAACTTCTAAGGTGTAACCCGATAACGATTAACCCTTTCACTGATCTAATTGCCACCATGATGCATTCTTCTATTATTAAATCTAAACCTGATCATTTAAACGTGTAATTAACTTTCGGCTCACTCTGAACCGTTAATGTCCCTTCATTACAGACACGAAATTAAAAACCCACAGTTTAGTTCACCTCACCTCAGGTCTCAATTATTTACTCTTTGGTTCACTAAGCCTATTGCGGATAATTCTTGAGTTACCCAATTGAGTCCAGGCCTAAGCTTCCTTCATGAAATCTTTAGAGCAAGGATGATTCTATATACAGATGTAGTATAGCGTAAGTAATATATAAACAGCAATTTCAAATAATAATATTAAAAAATTTCCTTGGTACATCAAAATGAAACAGAGCTTTAAAGCTAGAAAAGTACTAAATGCATCGTTGTTACGAAAAATATTTCCACATATTTACTTTATATTATGGAAAAAGTAAATATTAAGGTTTTGTAGGATTTCTTTACACATCAAAGCAAAGCGAACTGCTAACGCAGCGCGCTAGTGTAACAACGGACGGACACACACAGACAAAACTCTTTTTAACTCTTTCTGTATTAATTTTAAATTGAGAAACAACATTATCTTAAATAATAAAATAAATATAATTAATATTTAATACTTTCTTCGTTAGGTGTTCGCCTTACTGAGCGTTACATCGTTTTAAAAAAGAACAATTAAACATTCTTGAAAGACTTGACTAATATTGACGTTTGAAATGAAGCATACGCCTGTTGCTTTGCCTTACTCAAATAGGTAGTATATAAAGGATTCGAAGCTGTAGATAAGAACATCGCAATTCCGTGAACCTTTGAAGTAAGACCCCGCCAGTGGAAGGCTAGACGTTTCTCGTAACCCTAGCCGATCGCCGCGTACAAGTATAACTATCCTGGTAATGGTAAAACAGTCAACGTGGTCGTCCCTTAGCAAAAACGTTGAACTGACCGGTCCCAGGTGCCTAAAAAGGCTTAAAAAAAGTGTAAACATATTCTATACACTCATTTGCAAGTTAAGAATCATCTTGATTTTTAATAGAAAACCCCATTTTGATGTTTTTACGTTGGTACGCCAAAATAACAAATAATATATTTTGATCGGTTATAATTACTAAACCTCTGATCTAAAATTACAGTTCACAACAAAAATGGCACTGAAACATTTGTGAAGGCAATTTTAGCGTGAGTCAAACCGTTTAATGAGCAACAATTTTCTAAAATTAGAATTCATAACTCAAATTTAAACCCAGTTATATTATAAACCTAACTAATAAAAAAATAAAATTTTATTTACTTAAGTATGGGCGAAGTTCTAATATGGCTTTTTTGTGAGTAAATTCTGACTTTTGACGCGTCAAGCACCAGCGAATGAATGTAACCCATTCCCAAATTTCTGAACCTTGGCCTCTCGGCATGAGAAGGGGTTAAAACCGATTCACCAAATAAAATATTAATTATTCTTCCTCAGATGCTCGAGTTAACTACATGACGTCAATATGTTTATATCCTTTACACCTAGAGTAGGTTTTGAACACGTTTAAACCCTGGCGTTTCGGTTTATGCCCACTTTACGATAAGTTTAGATTTTAAACGTGTTTTTAAAGGCTTTCATTGCGCTGTTGTGTTTAGTTTTTATATGTTTAGCTATTACACCCATTGGTACTAGTTGGTGTTTAGTTTTCGCACGTCAAAAATAGGGGTTTAGATTTTCAACGTGTTTAAATCAAATGGATGTGCTCAAAACCTATACGTTGTTTTTTCTGTGTAGCCTATAGTTCTGGAAAAATACTCATATATTTTCATGGTTTCGGTTAGCGCACCAAAAATATCCTAAACATGTAGAGACTTGTCAGGATAATGCCTTCGAGGCAAACACCTAGAATCAAATGTTTCGTGGTAGGAAGAGTCACCAACTAACAAAGCAAAAAATCAGAAAATAAATTCCATTCATAACAATACAAATGGTTCGGCCATGCCTCTAAACCCATTAAGACACGTAGGGATCGACGTGTTTAAGTAAAAATAAGAACGGATGGGGATAAATCCTTTTGTTATGGATCAAGTTCGACCTCTTCCCCCTGACCCTCATAAAACCAAGTGGGTGGTTAAATTAAAGAAGGGACAATGAATTCCAATGTAACTAAAAAAATCTATGAGCATTAGACAACAATCGAGGGAAGCACCACCCTAAAGTCTGAACATCTCAAGAATAAGCGACCATAACCACTAATAATAGTGTTATATTAAATTTAGTCAAAGCAGTCGTCAAATTTTGTAACTATTGGTGTAAAAACCAGTATTTTTCATGATATTCAAATGTATTATTAAGGAACATTTTTAATGACGTAACTGAATGTTTAAATTTAACCATTTCGTAAGATTTCTCTCTTTTGTTAGTTCATTTGTACGTTTCTGTTTGTAATATTCCCCGTTTGTATATACTCTCGTATTGTATCTAGACTCTTGTGCACTGGAGGGGGGTCGTACCCAAGACGTTGATCAAAAACGTTTCGATTGTTTTTTTACTTCTAACACGAAATGCGTTGTGAATGATGCTTCATTCAATACCGTTTTACGTTTTCCACAAATTTTTGATTACGTTGCCGATAATTTTGATAAATATAGTACGTTTAGGTTAATGTTTCGGTTTAATGATATATTGCCTTTCTGTTGACGCAACGGAAACATCTTAAACTTGTTGAGACTTGTCCAAATAATGCCCTCGGGGCTACCACCTGTAATCAATTAAATGCTTGAACGCCATTGTAGGATGTGTCACCGCTCACCTCAATGACATAAACTTGGACATAACACATTTGTGTGAGTTATAAATCACTCTAAATATAAATTTCATTGATTCAATACAAATGGTTCGACCCCCCCCCCAAAAAAAAGCAATTAAGACACGCCTGGACATGTTTACGTATAAATAAAAACTAGATGGGGATAAAGGTTTAACCCTGCCCCTTTAATAAAACCTGGTGGGTGGTTCAATTAATGAAAAATAAATTACATTGATAGCAATGCAAGGAATCTAGTGGCACTGCCACGCCCCCCCAAAAGCCCTTTAGACTTGTTTGAATGTGTTTACGTATAAATAGAAACAGATGGGTGTAAATTCTTTTGTTATGAATCAAGTTCTACCTCATCCTCCCCCTTAATGTCATATAATATATACCTGTTGGGTGTCCAAAAGGGAATTTTATAAACTATAGAGAGTCATTTCACTTCCGAACACTGGAGAGAAAGGTTGTTGACAAGGTAGCTTAGGATAGTAGACATGATTGGCTTAAGAAAGAATTAGCGAACACTTTTCACCCTTACAGATGTACTCCAAATCCAAAACACCGGCACCAAATTCACTAACTACCTTCTTAATAGCTATTAAAAACAATTCCCGAATAATTTCCGGACCCTCGCTTTTAGACGGCTCCATTTTGAACCCCTGTATGGCTTGCGGTGTACGAAGACGCTTATAGCCCACTCGATCCGCGCTCCCGGACGCTGAGCTGCTCGCGCTATAGCGCGAGCAGCTTGCGTCGTGACGCGCGTGATCGAGTGGGCTATGGTACAACGCAAGAAGGGTCGTAGTCATAGCGACAGAGGTAAACAGGAATTACGTATTTTTGGCCCTCCTTGTCAGCAACGTCACCAATACGTAGTTTTAGTGAGCCAATAAGATAATTTAATTTTTTGGTTACGTGTTGAAGGAAGGGGCTATATACTCGGCTATGAGTCGAACTGTAGTAAAGGCCAAACGTTGTGCATTCCGTCTTCAAAAAATAAATCTATCCCTGTAATTACTAAATGTATTTGTGAGAAAATAAATAATTCCTAAATGTATTTGTGGGAAAATAAAAAATTACTAAACGTATTTGTGGGAAAACAAATAATTACTAAATGTATATTTTTCGCCAGTAAAGTGAGATTTTAACACTGACTCTAAATTAAGGGCCATTTTAAGTCAACGTTTTCCAAGCTTTTTGCCTTTGGCCTTTCCTTTCGAACTTTTGACGCGCTTTCGAACACAAATGAAAATTGAAATCTAAAAGCCCCAACTCGGATCGTTTTCAAACAAGCATCAAATGAATAAAATTGACTAAAGATGGCGTAACTCAATTACTTTCACTTTGAGCGGTTGAAACTTAAAGAAAATGAGTACCAAATGTCTTAACTCTTTTAGATATCCGCTTCTAGAACTGAATTTGAAGCTTGTTTGAAAACCATCAACATTTTGTGTTCCAGCCTTTGAGTGAACATTACTTTAGACGCAAAGACTTATTTTCTTATCAAAAAAGTCTTGATTGAAAACGGGCCTTTAGAAATGAACATTTTAACTTCATGGCGTCGTAACGCTGTCGAGTTTCGATTTCGCAAATGTGCGTGCAAAACAAAGTGGACTCTAAAATGAATTTAAAAACACTCCGTGATTGCTTCTCGTATATGCCATCATTTCAAAAAGTTACTATTCCAACTTGGCGTCGAGGGGGCAGCCACTCGGCGTAATCAGTGAACAAGTCTGCACCCTCGCTTGTGCAAAAATTATGACGCGTAATCTTTAAAAGCCTACTCTTGACGCTTTACTCATGTCACGCGAGACCTTAAATGCCTTCTTAAACATTCTCATTTGACGAAAAGGCCTTTGCAATAGAATCTGTTCTACTTAAGAAATTAGTATTTGTGGAAAAGAAAGAAGTTGTGAAAAATCATAATGAGAACAGCATTCACAATGTAATTTCTTATCCTTCTTCCATATAAAAACGTTTTCGCGAATGTGTACAAGGTCTATGCAGTTGCTTTCACTTTTGGAGCATCCACAGCTACTTGTGAACCCTCCTTATCGTGTTTAACGCGAGTTAACACGCCCCATAGAAGATCCATGGCCCATAAACGAAAATATAACCTAACTGTACTATCGTACGAAAAACAAATAACACGATTAATTGATTTTGACGAATTTGTTGTGAAATTTAAATGCGAAAAGCCACGTCGATTGGCGTTGTAAATGATAACTTTTCATAAATAAAGCATTTTTACTATGATCAATCTAACAGATGGCGGAAATTCCGCCAATAAATTATTATAAGGTTTGAGTTATGGGTCTTCCGTATTGGTGCCCCCCTTGATATTTCCTTGAGCCCCCTCAACTGAAGTATTCTGGCTATGGGCCTGCGCTGTTAATTTATCCAAGTATGTTTCCGTGATTAGAAATGAACGTTTTAACAAATTGGTGTCGAAACACTATTAAGGCTCTGTTTGGACAGGCTAATGATGACAGTAAAATGAGCGTGCGGAGGAAATTGGACTCTTCGGTCGATTCCGGCGGTAAAACTCATTTTGACTACTCGTGGTGAGGAGAGGCGGTAGATTCGATCATTTTTTGTATTCAAGTTTAGCATAAATTTGCTGTTGGCCAAGGGGCTTCTATTTGCTTAAGATATGGAAGAAGAGGTCTATAACGTAAGCGTATTCAGTTTCTCTGGAAAGGTAAGTTATCAAAATCTTAAACGTTTTAGTTGTGAATACTATACAGATATTGTTCGTTGTGACGTTAACTTGACGCTGTTAGATTGTCGAAATAGCCGAAATAGTGCATCGGAGTTTTTTTTGAGTTTGAAGAAATTGCGCATTGAGATTCCGTGTTCCAGACTATAGTTGTAAACTTTATGATAGCGTATTAAATTTAATCCTCTTATTTGAATGAAATTTAAATTTGTAAAATAAAATTTAATTGCGTAATAAATTTTCATTTCCTAGCCGCTTTGGGACTTACCTAAATACTCTGTCCACAGAATGATTTATTACATATTTGAAAATAATAAACATCTCCGGTAAAGTATGCCAGGTCACCGTTAACCAAGAGCAAATACAGGTGGAGTACAATCCTCAGCTGTTAATAATAGCCCTGAATACGCGTCTAAGCAAAAACAAATTTAATCTTGTCCGTGCACTCTAAGAAATTACCGTAAAATTTGCGGAAGCAAAACGATACCGAAAAACGCTACTAACAGGAATTAAATTCACTGCTTTAACATAGGTAAATCTATAGCTAAATGATGTTCACCCATTGGATCGAATCCCATTGGATCGAATCCCATTCGACCGTATTCCCAATCGTCCGATTTTATCTGAAATGTGATTTTAAATCCCGCCGTTTGTGCGGTTTCTGCCTATTTTTTTGTTAGGAATATTATTATTACTTATAAGGCTATATAAGTAAATTTAGCGGTAGGAACTTTCGTCTCACCGTGGCGCAGTGGAAAATTATCGGACTACAGAGAAGGTGCAGCCATTATACCGTACAAGATGGCGGCCACTGTTAAGGCGGAGACCTGGTTTTCCCGGTCTCCTCTTTTTTCTCAACCTGTCAATATTTGATTGGTTGATTTTTTAAGCTTATAACAAAGGATTCTTTTGTAGGAATAAATTTATAAAGACCATAATATAACGTGAAAAATAATATTGACAAATTTATTCTAGTCGTAAGAAAGTTAATTACAATTAACATACACAAAAAATGTCTGCAGACAAAACCCCAATTAATTAAAATACAAAAATTAAAAACTATACAAAAAACATATGTGGTATAAAACTATACAATTTTACCAATTTAAATTTACTTAAGACATCCGTATGGAGCTGTGTTATAGTCGGGGAAAACACGAACTTTATCTACGACTACTTGATACATTTTAGTTTGATCAATAGTAATTAAAGTGTGATTAGGTAAACGTCTAATTTGGGGGCCAATCGGTACTTGTACAGAGTTCATTTCTGGTTTCCCCTGGTTGTTTACACCTAACAACTTTTTCATAATATCGAAATTGACGTGATTCTCAGTAGACGAATTTAAATAAAATTCTTTAACTTTAATTATGTTAGTGATTTTTTCTGTTGAGGGATCATAAATATTCATCGAATAATTCTTTGCCCCTGCACTTCAAAATTCGCAAATATAGGCATCTTTGCCGTACGGTTCTAATTCATTTTTTAATTCTCCAACCTATTAATTCTATAACCTGTTGGGAGTATAGGGACGCCATCTGGCGAGAGGTAGATCGGGCTGTCAGTGTCCATATAGAAACAGAGATCACCTACCATCTCAAGATGTTTTAAGAGATGTAGGCGTGCCATAGCTGTTGTATAACAGGCTATGACGACATTAGTGTGTTTATGAGCGATTTCGTTTTCCGCAATGTCGGTTGATTTGACTAAGATGGTATTGTCGTTTAAAGTCAAGAGACTTTTTACTTCTTTATCGGGGTTCAGAAGTAGTTCGTATAAAGTCTTGGCATCTTTTATGATATCTGTGGAGGCGTGTCTAGTGTTTTGTCCAAACTTCCCCCAAAACGAGTTAAGCATAAGCTTACTCAGGCATCTCAACCCCTCGTTCTTTTCTATTTTATCTATATCCAGATCTATCCCTTCAATTTCTTTGTACCTCCTGACATAGTTTTCTTTGTCCTCCTGGGTGATGCAATCAGCAGGAAAACCGCTAGCCAGAGTTTTAAATTCCAGAACGTTTAAAAAGACCGCCTTGTTTAGTTTCGGTGTTGTATTTTGCTATTTTGTAGGACCAGGCCTCGTACATGCGTGTTATTTTGTACCCTCGCTCTACAGCGTATCTCAATTCGTCGGTAACCCAGGTACCCCGCAGTTCTCTCTGATCACGTGTGTGGGTGCAGTCACCTTGAAATTGAGTTTTGCAACAGGTGTAGCATAGAGGGAAGGTAAGCTTACCATTTATTCTAGCAGGTAAAACGGGATGTATTAGATTTTGAGCCGGGAGTACGTCGCATTTGAGGGGTCCATCGAAAGAGAAGATATCGGGGAAATTGTCTAAAATTAATTGAGGATGGCCAATAGGAACTTTTCCAGTTTTGTTGACGAATGGGTATAAACTCGTGAAATCGACGTAGTACATTTTTTCTGTCCCTATTGTTTTATGGTACAGCTTGTTTGCGCAGCACCGACCTCCTAAGAATGCATCTCGGGGGTTCAGTCTTTTGGATGTTTTAACACGAACATCGCTACGTTTTAAAAAGTCGTTTATTTCGGTGTTATTTGCTTTGTCTTGTTGCCAGTCGCATTCCCATTTGATAGTCACTTTGTAGTGGAGGGCTTCTAGTTTGGATATTTTCTTCTCGGTTTTTGCGTACCTTGTATTTAGAGTCTGTGTGGGGTCGCCGTGTAAAATAGTTAAAATTAAAAAAAAAGATCAAAAATATTTTAGTATTTTATTATAACTCAAATTCATTATATAAATGACTATTTGTTCTTTATTATATTACATAGTATTTGTGGGATGGGAGCGAGCCCTATTCTAACATCTCTTTTATTTATTTCGGTTTATGAGTCAATAAACTGAATATCAAGACAATTACTCTATTCTGTCTTTTACCACATGCATTAAACGCAGTGTTGCTATCTTATGGATAAAATGTAAAGAAGTGTCTTCGACATCTAAAAATATTTAACCTATACCTCTTTCAAAAAATAACAATAGGTATAGTATTTAAAGCCTTTGCCCTTGGTACGACTAATGTAAAAAGAATGTCAAAGTTTCTGTTATCCGAAAACTGATAATTTTTTATTATTCACAAAACTAACCGAATACACAAATCAGTGGTTTTTTTGACTTGTCTATTATATTTTCGTCTTTTGTAATACTTACGGTGTTGTCATTCTACCATTCTACCGATTGCTCTAAGTTTAGATGTATTTAACAACTGTAATTAACTTCTTTATCCTAAATATCCCTCCTTCCTCCCCTGCTGATTATATCTCCCCAGGCTTCTTCACCCTTTAGTCCCTCTTTTTTGGAAGCTTTACCTCTACCCAACTTACGAGTAAATAAATTATACAATAGTAACTTGACCTATTTATCTATTAATAAAGACATCCCTAACCTGTCAATATTTGATTGATTGAAGAAATATTTTTCTTACATCTTCATGCATTGTCGTAAAAACCCAAGAAATGACGCATCAGCTCTTTTGTTATAATCCTTTTGTTGAATTTCAAAATCTATTGATGACTCATCCTTTTGTTATCATTTGACACCTCTTAAAATCAATCAGACCTCAATCTTATGTCACCTATTGTTGATTGACAAACAATTTTAAACGTGTTTAAACACGTCCGAAAGATCAACGTACCCTTGGTTAATAAAAGCTTAGGTCACCCTCCACCCTCCTCCCCTGCTAATAATCATAGAGAAATTTAGTATAAAATAACGAGAAAGAGCAACAGAATATCACATTCGAATTTTAGACCTCGTAACATCAGGATGGATCCTGAATCACTTCGTTGGAATTTGGATGAATTAGCTGTAAATAGGCCTTGGCCCCTAACTTCACTATACAAGTTTTATTTTTCCTATGTACCTATTTACAAATCAACCCTGCTAATGTACCATCAACTTTACCCAGCTTTATTGCAAATGGTGGTTTTAATATAATCGAAACTTTCCTGGATATTATCGCGTACATGAGAACCGTCCCTAGAACCCCGGAAGACTGCCATACAATAGACGAACTAAACCACCTAAGTAACTTAATTCCTAGACCTCTAAATATTTCCTATGCTCATCGCATAGAAAGACGCCGGAATGAACTAATACCCACTAGCCATGAAGAAACCTTAATCGCCGATTTCAACCACCATCAATACGATATAGAGATGGCGGAATTTTTGGACCACGAATGTCAACAAAACGGCAACGACCATTTTGAGTACTTGTCTCTGAACTTCTCCAACTACCTACCCAGCGAACAGGACTCTCTTGTGGACTCGGAAGAAGCCAATGCCATGTTCGACGCTGAAGTGTACGATCAGTGGGGTGGCGGCTGCCCCCCTTCACCTATTGAGGACGTTCCGTATTGCGAGATTTTAGAACAAAGCGAGAAATTTTATAAACAGTTTAATATGTATGGTAGAGAATTAGTTCTAAACATCACTGATGACCCCGTAGATAGTATATGTACTATTGCGGATCACGTATTAAATGAGTACAGAGCAATAGATTACGTACAAATAACATTGAGAAGCTTAGGTATAAATTGCAGGTCTGAATTAGAATTATCATTTAAAAGACTAGACCAAGTAGACCCCACTATTCTATTTGACCAACTAGCGGAATTGCTTTATGACGATGAAATTGAGCATTTTTTTCAAGGACCTGTAAAAATAATATTCCATATAGTGAGAATTCCTGAAGGGTATGGCAGGTCTAAGCGTCGTCAACTTAAACCCTTCAGTATTTTCTCAAAGGATCGACGGGGGATTCTACGAATTCCATCCACTGATAATCTATGCCTGGCCCGAGCTCTTTGTGTAGCTATCGCACACAATGTCTACATGAACGAAAAAACAACAAAGAGTTGAAAAACCATTTCGTGACCATATCACGAATAGGCCCCCGGGGTACACTCCAAAAAACAGCCGCTTTAGAACTGTGTCAAAATGCAGGAGTCGCCTTAGGCGAATGTGGGACAAATTTTAAGTGTCTGACCCCTTACTGGCGTATTCCGTCTCATAAATGCAATGACTTTTGCTTTAAATGCATGCGTCCGACTGTCTGTCATGGACGTGAAAAAACATGTGGTTCCTGCCTACGAAAATTCAGGGGGGACGATTGTTATAACAGTCACTTGGTTCCAGTTGGTAACAAAAAAGCCCTTTGTGAGCGGCTTTACCATTGTAAAAACTGTTTTAAAACAATTGATTTCGGAAAACGTACTACTAGACACACCTGTGGGGAAATATATTGTCAGGTTTGTGGAAAGCATCAGCCTAGTGATCACTTGTGCTACATTCAAGTGATTAAAGATAAAACCCCCAGCGTTATCCCATCAAAAAAACCACACCGTAATTTACCCGAACTAATGTACATTTTCTTTGACGTTGAATGCATACAGACGAAAATATGTCAGGAAAAGTTGGGTGCCTACGAACATCAAGCTATCTTATTTGTTAGCATCTCTGTCTGCGAAGACTGCATTGAGGAAACATCACTCGATTTAAATTGTGTTAAATGTAATCAATTTGGACCTCGCAAACAATGTTTCACTGGTGGGAAACCCATAGCTGCGTTCCTAGACTACTTAGTCAGCTTATTCGACGTGAAGAAAGTCATTGTACTATCGCATTTTGGCAGCAATTATGACAACCAGCTATTAATTAGGGAAATAATTAACCGAGACGAGAAATTTGTACCTGAATCATTGAAAATTAACAGAACTCGAATTTTAGAAAAGAAACTATCAAATCTAATATTCTTTGACTCATACAATTTTATCCCCGTCGCTTTATCTACGTTTCCAGCTACTTTCGGCCTCCCTAATGCTGCTAAAGGGTACTTTCCTCATTTCCATTTCAACGTGGTGGATCACGAGTTTGATATTGATAGACAGGAGGAGACTAACTACGTATTGGAGACCACTTTACCACCTACAGAAGCATATGGTTGTCAGTACTTTACCTGGAAAAACTAAGACACCTTCATGAAATGGCACACTTCAGAAGTCTGTAAGGGTAAAGGCTTTAATTTTTTAAATGAACTTTATTATTATTGCGAAAACGACACTCTACTCCTATTTTTCGGATGTTTAACTTTTCGATCCCTCCTACTTAAAATTACGAGCGTAGACCCATTTAATTGCGGATCAGCCACCCTGCCTGGTGTCTGTTCCTATGTCTACAGAAAAAATTATCTCAAATCCAACACCATTAGCATCATCCCATCAAACTACTACAGACTTGGCGAAAATCAATCTTTCGGCGCTATTGAATGGTTAGAATGGACCTCTCACGAGAGAAATATTCCTATTCAATCTTCTTTTAGAGGTAAGGAGGTTAAAATCCAAACCCTAAAGGTAGATGGTTATTGCCCCACAAACAAAGAAGTGTTCAAATACATGGGATGTTATTATCACGGTTGTAAAGTTCACTTCCCAGTAAACCGAAACATGAATTTACAAGGCGACCCCACACAGACTCTAAATACAATGTACGCAAAAACCGAGAAGAAAATATCCAAACTAGAAGCCCTCCACTACAAAGTGACTGTCAAACGGGAATGCGACTGGCAACAAGACAAAGCAAATAACACCGAAATAAACGACTTTTTAAAACGTAGCGATGTTCGTATTAAAACATCCAAAAGACTGAACCCCCGAGATGCTTTCTTAGGAGGTCGGTGCTGCGCTAACAACCTGTACCATAAAACAACAGGGACAGAAAAATGCACTACGTCGATTTCACGAGTTTATACCCATTCGTCAACAAAACTGGAAAAGTTCCTATTGGCCATCCTCAAATAATTTTAGACAATTTCCCCGATTTCTTCTCTTTCGATGGACCCCTCAAATGCGACGTACTCCCGGCTCAAAATCTAATACATCCCGTTTTACCTGCTAGGATAAATGGTAAGTTTACCTTCCCTCTATGCTACACCTGTTGCAAAACTCAATTTCAAGGTGACTGCACCCACACACCTGATCAGAGAGAACTGCGGGGTACCTGGGTTACCGACGAATTGAGATACGCTGTAGAGCGAGGGTCGTCATAGCCTGTTATACAACAACTATGGCACGCCTACATCTCTTAAAACATCTTGATATGGTAGGTGATCTCTGATTCTATATGGACACTGACAGCCTGATCTACCTCTCGCCAGATGGCGGCCCTATACTCCCAACAGGTTATAGAATTAATAGGTTGGAGAATTAAAAAATGAATTAGAACCGTACGGCAAAGATGCCTATATTTGCGAATTTTGAAGTGCAGGGGCAAAGAATTATTCGATGAATATTTATGATCCCTCAACAGAAAAAATCACTAACATAATTAAAGTTAAAGAATTTTATTTAAATTCGTCTACTGAGAATCACGTCAATTTCGATATTATGAAAAAGTTGTTAGGTGTAAACAACCAGGGGAAACCAGAAATGAACTCTGTACAAGTACCGATTGGCCCCCAAATTAGACGTATACCTAATCACACTTTAATTACTATTGATCAAACTGAAACGTATCAAGTAGTCGCAGATAAAGTTCGTGTTTTCCCCGACTATACCACAGCTCCATACGGATATCTTAAGTAAATTTAAATTGGTAAAATTGTATAGTTTTATACCACGTAATCTATGTGGTATAAAAATCTATCTATTCAATTTGTACAGTACAGTCGCACCGTACAGTCGCTCCGTGATTTAAGCCTCGGCAGCCCCAATTTTAAATTCGGAAAGTTTTAGTTTCGCATTTTACTTAACGATTTTAACTGATTGGTTTTAATTACTTCAAGTATTTTAAGTATTTTACAAACAATTTATATGACAACCTCGCGTGTATATAAATAAAAACCAATGGCTGAGAATACCCCTACCAACGGACGCTATGCCGGTAATCCAAATCCCGGTACAGATTCAGCGGTGAAATACTGCCTTAGAATTGGCTGAAAATATGACAGAAAGGACGAAAAACAAAATAGGAATAGCATGGTAACGTGTGATCATTGCCTGCAATATTTTCATTTAACATGTGTTGACATAAAAGCAACAGAAGCAAGGCTTTTCTTTCTTTGCAAGAAATGCAGAAGCAGAGCTCTCAACCCTTGCTAATGTAAGGCCTTGGCTAATAAATTAGAAGAACTAGAACAAGCTTTAGCCTCCAACTCCAAAGAGCTAGAGGCTTTACGACAAGAAACCAGTAACAGCATAGCAAGTATCAGACAAAAACTTACCACAGTTCCTTCTCTGCAAATCATCGAAGATACACTGCCTTCTAATAACGACAGCCAACAGGACTTAATTCAAACCATACTACGAAACAACATTGACAAGCTGAGGGAATCCTTAATTGACGACTTTACCGGTAAAATCGAAGCTCTGGAAATTGCCTTCAAAGAGAGTCTTTGTACTTGGGAAGAAAAACTGGGGCGACATATTGCATCATTGGAGCCAGAAAGGTCAGACGAAATACAAATCCTCGACCAACCCACATCGTCCGATGTCACTAGCTCATACTATCAAGCACTAAGCAAGTTACACGGTGCTTACACTTCTGAAATGCCACCGTTTCCTCCGAATAACTTGACGACCACGAATTCGCTAAATCCCTCACATAATGGACAATCTAACCGATTACTTAAGCCTAAGGCTTACTTCCAAGCCAGTCATTCCCAGACGATTGCCCAAACAGCAGGGAAACCTCAGAAAAACTCCCAATCCACAGAAAAATCTCAGAAAAACGTTCAATCCACAAGATTGCCCCAGAAAAAGGTACTCAGGGGATTAGGAGCAATGCCCTCAGATAAGTTACGCACTTGCAAGATCAAACCAAGTGAGAGCTATGATTTCTGCGTCGGAAACTGTGCAAAAACATGCAACGAATCTGATTTTCACACCTATGTCACAGCGCTAGGCATATCTCTCCTTGGAATACGCCCATCCTACAAATCTCAATCAGAGAAATGCATGCCAAATTACAGGAGTGGCTTAATTCTTTTCCTAATGATTGTCAGCATTGTTTTGTGCCGGGGAGCAGTGTTGACACGAACCATGCGGCATTCATGGACTACGTGACGCCGGAGGTCGAAAGCCATGGGCAAGTTGATGTCATATATCTCGACTTGGCCAAGGCTTTTGATCGTGTTTCCCATACCTATTTACTAGACAAAATGCACATAGTAGGCATTGGTAATAATCTTATTGGCTGGTTTCAATCCTACCTACACCAGAGAACTAACCGTATTAAGTGTAATGGTGTCCTTGCCTCCGTTGCGTACAATGTTACCTGCGGGGTTCCTCAGGGTTCCTCTCTTCCCCCGTTATTGTTTAATTTATACGTTTACGGTTTACAACTTTTAATTAAACACTCGAAATTAATAGCTTTTGCGGACGACCATAAGGTCTGTAAGAAATAAACTCTATTGAAGACCGTGCTAAACTCCAAGCTGATCTAAACATAATAACGGTGTGGTGCGACAAGAATAATTTGCCAGTCAATCCTCTAAAGTCCCTACAGGTCGCTTTCACTAGGCGAGTCAGTAGACAAATCGGCTTTACTTATTATGTCGGGAATTCGATCATTCCGCGAAGGTCAAAGGTAACCGATCTTGGGGTACTCTTTGACAGTGCCTTGCTCTTTCGAGAGCACGTAACCGTTACCGTTAATCGCTGCCGAAGGACTTTGGGAGTGGCGTTTAAGATTTGTCGGCCTCTGAGGTCCTTGAAACATTTCCGAATGCTCTACCTCAGTCTTGTGCGATCACGTCTCACTTACGGTTGGATAGCTTGGAGTGGCTGTAGTTCCTACCTACGCAAATTTATAGAGGCTGTCCAGCGTAAATTTATATGACTTGATACCCGTTTGTAATGCTAAACGAAAAAATCACCTTTTTAGGGTTAGCGTCCCAAAGAGAAAGCATTACATTTTACCCGGTTTTTTAGGGGAATTGTCATAGGCGATACGGAAAAACTACAGCGAAGTTAGTTTTCGGAACACTTTCAAATTAACAAGCATTTACTAAATGAGAAACTTACCTGTTTAGTTTTTCAATAAATAAGTCTAATTTTTGTAATTTAACTAATTAATTAGGCCTTGAATTCCCTATTTCATAGCAGACGAGAGTAATAAAGTTTATTTCATAGCAGACGAGAGTAAGGCATCGATAATTAATTTTTTGATATTTCATCCGAGCTTGAAAACCTTTATTTGGATTTTCTAATGAACTATAACGCCCTTAATAACCAATACTTTGTTAAGGGTCCAATTTTCGTCTAAAAAGTAATCCAGGTTAATAATTACAGTTAATAGAGGTTTTTATATCGTTTGAAGTAATTTTTCGTCGTTCGTTACGGCCAAGGCTTAAGTCTGTGTAATATACTCTTTATAGCGTCTTTCCTCCTTTAAGATTATTTAAAAAGCTGATTTCCAGCTCTGTTTTGGAATTTCATATAGTCTGCTTCGTTTCATGCTAGAAACATATCGTTTTACAATGTATTTATAGTCGATGGCGCTTCCAATATAAGTAAACAATGGTATAACTATCCAATTTATTAAGGCATTGCAATGAAAGATCGTGTTTTCACCTTATGAAAAGTTCGAGAACTTTAAAATACAACTGCAAAGATGAGAAAAAGTTTAATGTGTTTTCGCTTTGGCAGTTAAGACAGTGGTGTTTACGTAAGCGCAGTTAATTCAACATTTCCATATGAGGTATAAAGGGTTTCAATATTTTTTAATATCACTAATTGTGAAGGTGTGTGATATAGTTCCTTAAATTCAACCAACGTAGAGGACCACATCATTCGTTAAAACGATTTTTATCCCATTAAACCAGTCAGTATGTTTTGTTATGTTATAATTTTATAAACTATTTGTTACCAACAGTGGATTGTTTAATTCATAAATACGAGTAACAGTGGTGCTGGTTATTCCAGGAGAACAGTGTCGTTATGTAATTTAATTTAATTAGTGAATTAATTTACATGTTTACATCAGCGCAAATTTTTCCAACGCAACCACTTCAGAGGGTTACGTTGTTCACTATTTCCACAGTTACATTGCCGTTTGTTTAATTGTCTAAATTGGTATGAATTGTTTAGTTGGTGAATTATTTATTGAAATTCATTAAATGAAATCAGTATGTACGTAAACATAAATAATCATAGACCTTTTAACAAACCCGGATGATCGGTGATATATTTCTTTGGGTTTTAAAGGGAGAATGAAAAGGTCTGACACTCTGTTTTTAATCCTTTTATTATTATAATATAACATGAAAATAACAAATAAAAGTTACATAACATCTCCGTTAAATTTATGTAGTTTTTCAAAGTTTCAATAATTGACTTCTAAGCCTAAAAGTGGTGGTCTTTTCTCCCTTTAAAACACCTACACGAGAGGCATAACACCTGGTACCTTATATATATGAAACACTTTAAAGAACATTATGCAGGAAAAAACATTAACCCTTTTTTGAAATAACTCTTTTATTTATTTTTTTTAAAAAGTTGTAATTTGAAAAGAAAAAATAATATTTTTGTAATTGAAAAACAAAAACAATTACATTTGAAAATAAAAGTAATATTAATTTGATTTTTTTCGAGTCAGTCCTGTATGAAAATAATTTAACAAATTTAGTGATCAGTTGTTCATTTACACCTTTAAGCAACAAATGAGTTTTATACCACGAACGCGGCTCCAACAATCCCGTGCCAAATGACCGTAGCGGCCACAATTGTTGCAACGCCGCCCCCTGGCATTGCGGCCGCTACGGCCACGACCGTTTCCACGGCCTCGGGATGGGCCGATCCCCCTTCTTCCCAAGCGGCCCCCTCTGCCGCGTCCTCTGGTGCGACCTGGTGCCGTTCCATCTAAGAATTGTACAGTAACTCTGCAATTATTCGATATACTGAATAATCGATCCATTTTGTTACCTAGATATTGAAATAAAGACATCTTAATTGCCGTTAAGAAGTCACTAGTTAGTATAAGGCGGCATGATCTTGAGAGCGTCGCGGCATGATCTTGAGAGCGTCGCGGAATGCGTCTTTGCGCAAGTTAAGTTGCGCTCCGACGAGTCCCTCTTGATCAGTACTGTCTATTTTCCCCCATCGGCCAATGACGCTATTTACTCCACGTTTAGGCAACGTCTTCTCCAGGATTTACCTGACCAGGACACAAATTTATTGCTTCTTGGTGACTTTAATTTACCTGGTATGCAATGGGCGACTCACGACACTCTGGGCTGCACCACCCCTACTGTAAATAAGGCGCATCACATATTTAAAATATGTTACTATTATAATCTCAGTCAATTTAATGAGTTAAGGAACTCTTGTGACAATATTTTGGACTTGTGCTTAGCCAATGTAAATTATCTAGATATTTTGTCATTGTGTGAATCCTACGTAACACCTGATGCTTATCATCCTCCGTTTCTGGTACATTACCCGATTCCGTCGTGTGCTTCACCATTCACGCCGAACCAGTCCTACCAGTTCATGAAGGGGAATTATCTCCTATACACTACCTTGCGTGATTCTGATTGGCTTACCTTATTAAACTCGCAGGATGTTAATTATTGCTCTTCCCAATTAAGACTTTATATTAAGCGCGCTATGGATGTTGCCATACCTATTCGGGTCGGTACTCGCTCGTCCCCTTTTCCTAAGTGGTATTCAGTTGAGTTGCGTTCTGCTATACGTAGCAAGAAGTACTACTATGGAAAATATAGACGTACCGCCTTCTTGCCTTATTTTATTAACTATAAAAAACAGCGTGCACTAGTGAGAAAATATTCAAAACGTGATAAAAACTTGGAAGGCAAGCGTGTTTGTCGTGACGCGTTATCTCATCCTAAGAAGTTTTGGAACTTTATTAACGGCAATATCAAAGATGTCTCCCATCGCATCTCCCTGAAAATTAATAGTGAAATGGTTACTGATCCTGAGATGCTTGCATCCCATTTCGGCGACCATTTCTCTCGAATTTCGGTTGATAGTATGCCACTCAATGGTCACTATGATTATGACTCATCTTCCATAAGACATCACGCATTGTCCTCCCTGTTTTTTACACTCCCCGACATTCATAGCGCTATTATTAAACTTCCTAACAAAAAGTCCGCCGGTACGGATGGGATACCAGCCTTTATTCTAAAAGGTTGCGGTGACCTTTTACTACAACCACTTGAACATATCTATAATTTGTCTATAGCAACCCAAACTTTCCCTACCATTTGGAAAGAAGCGGCAGTTACCCCTGTATATAAATCTGGCGCGGCTAGTGACGTGAAAAATTATCGACCAATATCCCTATGGTCCACTCTGGCTAAACTTTTTGATATGTTAATGCATGCCAAATTACAGGAGTGGTTTAATTCTTTTCCTAATGATTGTCAGCATTGTTTTGTGCCGGGGAGCAGTGTTGACACGAACCATGCGGCATTCATGGACTACGTGGCGCCGGAGGTCGAAAGTCGTGGGCAAGTTGATGTCATATATCTCGACTTGGCCAAGGCTTTTGATCGTGTTTCCCATACCTATTTACTAGACAAAATGCACATATTAGGCATTGGTAATAATCTTATTGGCTGGTTTCAATCCTACCTACACCAGAGAACTAACCGTATTAAGTGTATTGGTGTCCTTGCCTCCGTTTCGTACAATGTTACCTGCGGGGTTCCTCACGGTTCCTCTCTTCGCCCGTTATTGTTTAATTTATACGTTTACGAATTACAATTTTTAATTAAACACTCGAAATTAATAGCTTTCGCGGACGACCATAAGGTCTGTAAGATAATAAACTCTATTGAAGACTGTGCTAAACTCCAAGCTGATCTAAACATAATAAAGGTGTGGTGCGACAAGAATAATTTTCCAGTCAATCCTCTAAAGTCCCTACAGGTCGCTTTCACTAGGCGAGTCAGTAGACAAATCGGCTTTTCTTATTATGTCGGGAATTCGATCATTCCGCGAAGGTCTAAGGTAACTGATCTTGGGGTACTCTTTGACAGTGCCTTGCTGTTTCGAGAGCACGTAACCGTTACCGTTAATTGCTGCCGAAGGACTTTGGGAGTGGCGTTTAATATTTGTCGGCCTCTGAGGTCCTTGAAACATTTCCGAATGCTCTACCTCAGTCTTGTGCGATCACGTCTCAGTAGTATATAAATGAGAATCTCATTTATATACTACTCGTCTCACTTATGGTTCGATAGCTTGGAGTGGCTGTAATTCCTACCTACGCAAATTTATAGACGCTGTCCAGCGTAAATTTATCATGTATGTACATACTTTCTTCTTGCGTCATCTAGATTATGACTACCTCATTTTGTTGAATCGTTTAAACCTACCGTCCATAACATATTACTTAGAAATAATTTATCTTAAATTTCATCATAAATTAATTAATCATAGAATTACAATGAGCGACTTACTTGCTAAGATAAACTTTTTGGTACCCCATACCCTACGTAATAATGTAACCTTCTATGTGCCTTGTAAACATTTAAATCATATTTATCGTGTTCAAATAACTTATAATATCTACTCCCAAAAATTGTCCATGACATTTGGCCAAATCCGTTAAATAATGTTGATTATTGTACATAATATATTGAAAATGTGTATATTCTCGTGAACTACTCTTTTATTTTTTTATATGCACAATAAAAATCCATTTCATTTCATTTCATTATTATTATTATATGTTTTTGTATAGTTTTTAATTTTTGTATTTTAATTAATTGGGGTTTTGTCTGCAGACATTTTTTGTGTATGTTAATTGTAATTAACTTTCTTACGACTAGAATAAATTTGTCAATATTATTTTTCACGTTATATTATGGTCTTTATAAATTTATTCCTTCAAAAGCATCCTTTGTTATAAGCTTACAAAATCAACCAATCAAATATTGACAGGTTGAGAAAAAAAGAGGAGACCGGGAAAACCAGGTCTCCGCCTTAACAGTGGCCGCCATCTTGTACGGTATAATGGCTGCACCTTCTCTGACTACCGTGCGATAGTCCTTGGATAGATTCCCCGAAAGAAAAAGTAAACTACGTAATAATAGTTTCATGCAATTGATTATTAATTTCATTTGAACTTAAAGGGATAGAATCTATCTTTTGACTACTAATGAAAAGCTTTAATTTTTTGAAATCAGATAGAACGTAAAATTACGTTTTCAAAAATATACGTATAGATATTGATAGTTTTAAAAACTTAACTATTTTTAATTAATTTTTAAAAGTATTAGTTTTCGGCGCCGCTCCGATCACTACCCCCTCTACAGTCGTTTGCAAAAACACGAGCGAAAAAACTAAATTACTCCCGCGACCCTCCTCTCCCTCGGAGGTACAGTAGATTTACTCCTAAAAGTAGTTTTCATACTATTCTGCATTTTCGCCAAATTAATATGACTAATTTCGATACGGATGCTTTGAAAGTTATAAAGGTAAATAGTTTCACTGTAATTTTGGTGTTCAAAGTAATAGTTTTACTATGTTTAATTACAATTAAAAATTTGATAAAGCCTAGATTAGGGCCATTAGGCTAAAATAAAGTCATACCATTATTATACATGGAAGCTAAGCCTTTGCCAAAATAGCGCAAAAATGTGGTGTTTTGGACATTACCTGTAACAATTTTTATAAATCTCTATCATCCTTACTCAACAACGTAACCGAGAGTTAGGAGAACAAAGGATAATAAACATGAAAAATCAGAATTATGTTTACAAGGGTCTTCTCAATAATGCGCCGCTTCCCCAGTTAGAGTGAAGGTGAAAAGATACAGTGGTCTAGAGCTCCCAACATTCTCCTATTTCCAAACAACCAATCAATCAAGAGACATTAGCAACGTCACTGTGTGAAAAACAAGTTGGGCGGTATTTCGCTGCTAGTTTGAATTTCAAAATATCTAACGTACTTAATTTTAAACGTTTTAATTCGATTTTTTTAGCACACATAATTTTAGGCACATTTTTTTACCTAAAACTGCCCTCATCTTGTACTAGTCGGAAAACATTGATTCTATCCCTTTAATTGCAGTTACGTTAGACAGTGTGGGAAACTGTAATAAAAAATACTATTGCAATAATGGCCTTTGAGTATTTGAAATATTTTGCGTAAATTTTATTAAAATTACGGTAATATTTTAGAGGGTTAAGATTAGGTCAAATTAGGTTAGGTTTGGAAGTGGTAGGATAACCGATTTTCCAAAATATTTTTATATTCATTGAGGTCCTTGCTGGCCTTTTCCAAGAAATTATTTTTATAAAGATTCTGGAACAATTAACGCTGCAATTAACGCTTGAACAATAAATATATGCCTTTTCCAAAATATTGATAGTTTTACAGGTCATTTCAAGATGGCTTTGATTCGTCTCGGTTACAATAGAGGCATCTTTTCAAACTTGGGATTTGACCATCACAGTATCATTATTTATATAGGAAAGTGTATTGATAGACGCAAGCTTAAGGACAAGGGTAATTTCTTTAAAGCAAAAGAGGTATTTTTTAATTCTGTTTTAAAATACAGCGTTAAAAATATATCGTTTAATAGCAATGAAAATTTTAAGATAATAAACCCGCACATTCGGTTCAATGGGACATTCGGTCTAATGGGATTCGGCCCAATGGGCCAGCAGCGATTAAATGATATTAATTAACTTGTCTTTATAACGGTTCCTATTTTACCCTCACATGTAAAAAACATTTCTACGTTATCTCTATGGGAAAATTTAGTGTTTCTCACCAAAATGTCGGATTCATTTTATGGATTCTAAAACCACCCTTAGCAAACATGATTTTTGATGAAATTTGTATAATATTGAAATTTGGTCAAGGTTTATAGTTTGTTACTCCCGCTTGGTTTTGCTCTTGGTTTTGTAAAAGACGCTTTCCTAATTGAGCTTATATTTTAAGGTACATACACTTCGAAGAGAAAATCAAATACGACACTTCCTATTTCGTACGTAACAATAAGTAAAATATTTTAGCTCTAAGTTTGAAGAAAGTGCCCCACCCTCGGTTTCATTGTGTACTATTCAAGTTGCCATGCAGATCGTATCTGGATTAGAGAGGAAAATTTGAAAATTTGCACATCTCCCGCTGCGCAGTCTGTCTTTAACTTCTGGCAAATCTCACTAAGATAATACGTAGCCATAGCGCCCTATTGATATCGAGATTGCAACGAGCATTACCTTCCCTCACGCGCTAACGCCTTGACTAAAAAACTTGGCGCTCAAATATTGTACTTACGCGTGAACTAAAAAAATATATTCTCACTTCTCTGATCGATTAAGCTTTAAAAAGGGCTTGCAAGAAGGGTGTTATATTCATTAACAAACAACTAAATAAATAGTTCCTATAACTGACGCTAGGAGACGACACATGCTTAACATGACGTCAGGCTTTTGTATGTAAGAAAGTCGGGATTGGGGGTTTAGAGATCGTCACTTCTCGGATAGAAGTCGATGTAAGCTTTCCTTGGTATTGTTTTACTTTTTATTGTTGAATAAACTTAGTTAATTAGTAGAAGCATGTCTCACAATTATTACAAGAACACAACAAAGGGTTGAAGAGAGAACTTGAAAGCGATGTCCACCGACTGCACTAGAGCACTAAGTGTACTCTGGGCGAGTTTTCGTTCGTCACTGGGAAGGAACACGAGTGCAACACTCGCCCTGAGTCGCGTTTTCCACTGATCTAAAAAACTGCCAGAGAATTGCTCTTTCTTGCTCTGAAAAATTCGACGGAGCGACGGTCCTCGAGTGTTTTTACGTTCTTTTATACTAGTTAGGTTTCTTTGACTCTTAACTAATTATAATGGCTGGTTCTTTCGAGTGTTAATTAAGAATGAGAAACAACAACCACGATGTTCGGGTGCCATATTGCTTCTAAGGTTTATTGTAGCCTGCTTTGACTAGTTCGTTAGTGACCCCTAGCGATGAGTAATACAAAACTATTTGACCCGCAAAGTTTAATTAAGTAAAATACATAACAAGTGTGACGTAGTAGCGTGTTAGATCGTGTTCCACTGACGAAACGTTCTCCGCCAAAACTCAGTAGGTGAAATCATCTCAGCCTGAGCATGGACTAACTAACGCTAGGGATAGTTCAGTAACCATGTTTCCCATGTAATACTGTCGCCAACTACATGTTTCGAATTATTCCTTGATTCCCCTCTTCATTCCCCCAATTTATTGGACCAAAACGGATGTAGATATAGCGCCATCTCTAGGCAAAATAAATCGTTTTTGCGGATTTTAAAGATGGCGGCGCCCAATTTTAGGCGGGATTTCAATTTTTGACGTCATAGGACATTTAGTCCACTTTTCTTACAACTTCCTGTTAGGGATAGTAGCTGCGGCTAGGGGGCGTTTGGAACATGCATGTTTTATCTTTTAGGGGGAACGAACAATCCCTATAGCGTTAGTTAATCCATGGCCTTAGAGCACTCTTGTTTTTTTGGCAAGGCCTATTTAAAAAGGATGGTAGAGCTTTGCTTGGAAATTCAGAGTAAAAATGGTCGAGAATACATTTCAGGCAACATGAAAATCGTTTGAAAGCGAGGCCTTATTTTTCATTAACCTTTTTTCATTTCACTGTATAATTTTAAAGCGAATGAGTTCAACTTGTTTCAACCCTTCATGCTCCCATTAAGGGCCAACTACAATCTGTTTTTCTCATACGCATTTCCAGAAAGCGGATCTGATAGCAGTTCCAATGAGTTTTGAATTTGGAATGCGACACAATGTGTCCTCAAAATTCACAGTGCCATTCATGTACGCCCACCAAAGATTACTGTCTGTCAAAAACCTGACGTTCAACGCTGCTCCAGTCGGAGCCTTCAACGATTTAAAAACTATTTCCATTGGTGTAAGTGTAGAGAGTACGACGTAAATAACCGTAATTTTACAAAATTTACCGGTAAATTACGTAAATTACCACGGTAATAAGCCTGTTATAATATAAAATACCACAAATTAAGGTTATTTTTGTTATTCCATAATTTTAATCGCTAACTTACAGGTAATTTTGCTAGGTGTGGTTATGTAACCGGACCTTGCTTTGCACTGATGATCTGTACGTGTGTTTGTTTATGTGTTTGTGGCCGGGATACGCCAGGAACAAGTGTGGCTAGATACCGATTAAGCAAAGAATTTCGATAAAAAAGTTACATTGGGGCTTTTGTTTGCGTTTGCAGCAGTTTGACTGACTTCGGACGTACGTAAAACTAATTAGTCGGGACCCCTGCTCCGGCTCTTGGGAGTATTGGTAAACAACATTGGTATCGCGGTAACCCTCCAATTTGGTTTAATTTGACGGACAGCTGTAGCGAAGCCCATTGGTTGAAAGCGTTTCAAATTAAAATATTTCCTCTTTACTACGGTTTCTGTGGTTAGTGCGGGGAGGGTGATAGGGAATGCGGGCAAGGTAGCTAGTGTGAGAAATTCATTTTTAGGCGGAAAGGGCACTATGTGTGAAGGCTGGGTTGCTGTGTATGTTGGGTGGACGAAAAGACCTTTTCAGCTATGTGTGGTAAACCCTTAATGCACCCCAACCGAATATTACCTAAACGAGTTAAACAAGATGGCCCAAGGGCTGGGCCTTAAACTTAATAGTAATTTTACACGGCTCACGTGACCCCCCGTATAGTTGATCTCCAATAAATCGTACAACTAAAAACATTTCTGAAACACAATCGTGTATCCCCTTAATTTCTAATAACGTCACATTTCTAAAAATATTAATGAAACTAAATTGTGCACCCCACTAAAGTATAATTTTTAAAAACCATACGAATCAAATAATGTATCTAAAACAAAATCCAGGATCCCCTAAACCAGAAATCACTATGACCGTAAACCGTCCCCTCTATTTTACGAAACCTAACCTAACCATCCACCATAATCTGATGTATCACGCGCACAAAGTGCAGTAGTGCACGAAAATTATCATCTTGTTTCCTTCACCCAAAAAAGCCCGCGAGATTTAAACTACCTTTCTTTCCTCTCTCTCCTCTCCGAGCGGATATACCAGGCAGGCAGATCTCTCTCTACACGGAGCTTCGTTTCCCTCTTCGTATCACCATCGCGTACGCTAGCAATCTCTCTCCCCCGCACACTTTCGTTTTCCCCTCTGTCTCTCTCATCGTAAGCGTTCGTTTCGCGGACGCGTCCGGCACAGGGACAGGGACAGGGGTTTGGTGCCCTTTCTTAAATTTTACCGGAATAAAATTCCGTGTAAAATTAAAAACACGAATACTGTACCAAATAAGCTCATACGAAACTAGCACGCCCTCCCCACTCCCAACCACACCAAGCTGATACGTAAATGTTTTTTCGTGACTTGTTAAAAATTACGGTAATTTCACATCTCGAAGTGTAAGCTCTTTTCCTGAACTAGCTTTACATGATTAGCGTTGCAATTGTGGGTGTCAGAATTAAATGCGAAGAACTACACCCTTTGTTTATCTTAATTACTTAACTATAATTCATGAAAAACAAGGTTATCGTCTACAAACACTAAATAAACATATCATTTAGTTTGTGGGCTGCTTTGAGCCTCCAGCTATAGGGTGGTGTAACCAAAAATCTCATAAGACTTCATAAAAGTCTTATCAGACTTTTGGTGTAACATGATTACACCGCGATTTTGAAATCGTTCCCTACATGTAAGCTATGACCAAACGTAACGTAACAATTAGAGTTACGAAATGTCAAACTACTCCAACCAGTCAGATTTAGTCGTCGAGGAACGAGTTACAATTCGGGCAAACATTTTCCTTCAGTTCCAAATTATCTTCCGTTCGTGTAAAATCTTTCTTTCAAAATAATTATGTAGAATGGAGTGTATGTAAAATATGTAGAATTTGGTCTTCGTGTAAATATGTAGAATGTCTATCTTTAAGTATGTGAAGCGTATTCAAGAACTCTGTTGTTAGTACCGGTGATGTTAAGGTTAAGCCCTTTGCTTTAGAGCCATCTATTTATTTGCAAAGTAATTCTTAAACGTTGCTTTTCTGAAAACACTTTTCCAGATTTGGAGCGGGTTGCTTTGCGTCATGGGAGTCTTAACGATGATTGATATCATTCACAAGCGAGTCAAGGGAATCCCAGGATCAATGATGTCCGTCGCTGCTCAAAAACTCTTTCTTTATTTCGGAGCGATTTTGGGAAAAGGTAGAGTCTCCAGAGTCGAACAATTTAGCGGGCCGGGCCGGGTCGGGCTTTTCAAATTTTGGAAATTAAGGGGCAGTTAGTTTCAAAATTTTAAAGCGCGCGCCCTGATTCCCAGCCAAGTCGAGCACTGACATCCTTTTCTCGAAGCAGCTCGTGGCACTTTTAAGCCCACTGTAACTTCGAGATGGGTATAGGTAAAAGTCTGAAATTTTGCTTGCCGCGAGGACTGTCTATCCTAGCTATAGTTACCAAATTTCAAGTTCCTACCGTGTATACTTTTCGAAATATCGCAGGTGAAATTTACCGTATTTTGTCACTCACTCACTCACTCACCGATCATCAAAATTCTAAGGTACTTCTAGGGGAGATAGAAACTTAAAATTCATGATTTAGTTTTCATTTATTTTATAAAGCACAGAAAAATTAAAACATCCCGAAATTTTTATAAAATTGTTCTTTAGATCTTTATTTTAAAACTAGATGGCGCTGCCGTCTTTTCAACAGAAATAGTGTGTGTTCTTGATGAAAGGACGTAATGGTCCAAAGCTAACCGAAAGTTAAATATATATTAAAGCTAACAGGAGAAGTAGTTTAAAAGAAATGTGTCGTAACTGATGCTACATTCTTATATAAGGATATCGCGTACAACCTTTATTGCAAATTCTCTGCGGGTCGAAAGGGGTAATTCAGCGTAAATATGGACAAACGTTAGCGATTATATTGGCAAACGAAGTACCACGAGAGGGTCTTGTTTTAATATAACTACCGAAGTAAAACGAGAGGGTCTACAAAAAGAAGTGAGATCCTATGAAAAACATTAACATGTACAAAAATGGGCCAAGCCTCGCTTCGTGCCCTCTCCGCCGTAAAACGTTCTGAGATCCCATGTAGAGCCAAGTCTGCCTTTTGTTCTCATTCAATCGCCAATTGAACAATTATGTTATAAATTAAGTCCTTTTCCTAATTAATAACCAATATTCTTTGACTCTATCATTATTATACATCTTTGTTCGTATCAAAAATATCGTGACTTGGCAAGCGCAGGTGTACATAAGGTTATGCATAACTCGCCTTATAAACTTGTAAATAGGGTTATGCATAACTCACCATATAATTTGTGCATAGGGTTGTGTATGACTCATCTTATAAACTTGTACATATCCCCTCGACCATAAACGATTTAGTGAATATCCCTTCGATTATTTTAAAATCGGCAACGATTTAGTGAATATCCCTCGACTTCCTTTTAATATTACTTATCTGCGATTGCCAAGTCACGATATTTTTGATACGAACAAAGATGTATCATACGTCACTCGGAGAGGTAACAACAAATTAAATATAGGTTCATTTAAGACAAAAAAAACCGATATAAAAAACTTCCGTTGTAGAGCAATAATTATGCAGCAATCTCACTTTAATAATACCTGACCATTAGTAAGTAATTGCGTTCAGAAAAATAATTTAATGTGGGCCCATAAAACGTGCAACCTGGTTTAGAAGGGACAGTAATTGCCTCGCTTCCTTCCCCCAGTAACACAAAGAAAAACTTGATACACATTTAGAATATTTATACAGTTTTGCAAGTTTTGATAGTTAAGGTTTCGATGCAGTTGAAGAAAAGTAGATAAACTAGTCGTAAAAAACACGGCAAATACTTCAATACTTTCGCCTCTAACAATAATTTCTCAAGACGGCATATCTAAAATATACCCTTTTCAAAGGTGGGCTGCGGAGTATCGTCTGCTTGTTATAGGGTCAAGAAGGAACATCCAGTATTTGGTTTCCAAGATCATAGATGGTGCTTCAAGGTACCAGTTAAACAAAGCTCTTTTGTTCGAAGCCACACGATCTAACGTCTTTAGATTCATCTAGCGGGTGTTTCGGCTTATGAAAACGATACATGTATACACCATATTATATATTACGCCTAACATTTGAAAAGGGTATATTTAAAGCCTACTTTTCATGCAGCTGTCTGTGTTTTAACGTGAATCAAAAACCCAGTCACCCTTGGAGATTGTTGGTAGAGTTCCTTTCTCCTTGTATATTTACTGTTGGCGTGCATAATACAAGGAAATGGCGTTACGCTACTCTACACGAGCTAAGATCGTTTACAAAAGAAAGTCATTAAAAGTTTCGTATTTCTGGTAAAATATTATACGGTCAGCTCTTACGCAAAACCTTCCACGATTAAGGGTAATTTTAGGTTGGGTAATTATTCAGCCTACAATTTTCAAAAAAGGGTCTCGAACCAAACGAACTCAAAAGTTTCGCGAATTCGACCGAGTTTGAATATCGTTAAATATTTTCACGAGCTTGTAATCCTTAGTTCAGATTCAATAACATGAACAAACAAGTTGGGAAAACAAAAATATTAACTCTCCGAGTCAAGAGGTCTACTACTACAAACTTATTTACCTAGATATGGAATTATTTCTCTCTTTTACCTCTCCGAGTGTCGTATGTCATGGAGATGTTCTGTAACGATCGTGTGTGTCTGTTTGTTTGTGTGTTTGTGTGTGTGTTTGTGTGTGTGTTTGTGTGTGTGTTTGTGTGCGTGTCTGTTGTTACACCCACGTGACCGCGTTCGCAGTTTCCAAATCGGAGCAAACGTGTTCGCCATTTCCGAACTGCTTTCACAGTCACGGAAATGGCTCCTCTACTTGAGTTCTTACACCACCATCTTCTGGTCTTTGTCCATCCCACACGGACACCAGTCTGTACTTACTGGCTTCTAATCACCACCATCTTTTTGTTTTCGTCCATCCCACATGGCCACCAGTCTGTATATACTGGCTTCTTATCACCACCATCTTCTGGTCTTCGTCCATACTACTTGGACACCAGTCTGTACATACTAGCTTCTAATCACCACCATCTTCTGGTCTTTGTCCATCTCACTTGGACACCAGTCTGTTCATACTGGCTTCTAAACACCACCATCTACTGGTCTTCCGTCTATTCCACATAGACACCAATCTGTCTCATTGGCTTCTAACTCCATAGTCATGGTTTGGTTTAAGACATTCGCGGCGATCAGCTAGGGTTACGAGAAACGTCTAGCCTCCCTAGGGTGGGTTGTCCACCAAAGGTTTTCGCAATTGCGGTTGTACTTGCTTTAAAGTGTAGTTCGACACCCTTGTATACTACCTATTTGAGTAAAGCGAAGCAACCGGCGTTTGCTTCATTTCAAACGCCAATATTATTCAAGTCTCTCAAGAATGTTTAATTGTTCTTTATCAAAACGATGTAACGCTCAATAAGGCAAACAACTGACGAAGAAAATATTTAATACTTATTATATTTATTTTAATATTTAATATTATCTTGTTTCTCAACTCAAAATTAATACGGAAAGAGTTAAAAAGCAGTCTATGTTTTTGTCTGTGTGTGTCCGTCCATTGTTACACAAGTGCGTCGCGTTAGCAGTTAGCCTTGTGTTGATGTGTTAAGAAATCATTCAGAACCTTAATATTCCCTTTTTCCATAATATAAAGTGAATATGTGGAAGTATTTTTTGTAATTATGATGCATTTAGTACATTTGTAGCTTTAAAGCTCTGTTTCATTTTGATATTCCAAAGATTTTTTTTAATATTGTTATTTGAAATGGCTGTTTATATATTGTTAAAGCTATACTACATCTGTATATAGAATAATCCTTGGTTTAGTGATTTCATGAAGAAAACTAAGACCTGGACTCCGGCGGGTATAACAAGTATTATCCGCAATAGGCTTAGTGAAACAAAGAGTAAATAATTGAGGCTTGAGGTGAAATAAACTTTTGGCTTTGATTTTCGTGTCTGAAATGAAGAGACATCAACGGTTCAGAGTGAGCCGAAAGTTAAATACACTCTTAAATAATCAGGTAAGATTTTATAATGGGAGAGAAGAACATGGTGGCAATTCGATTAGTAAAAGGGCTAATGGTAAACGGGTAGTAGCTACAGACTTTTTATTCTCTTTATGGTGCGCATTGACTATTAGTGCGTCTAGCTACAATTTAGCTTTGGTGTTATATAACGTTAACATTCATGTTGGCAAACTAAGAATATTGTTGAGGTGAGACGAGACGATAGTATTTACACTGCAAACCAGTTGGGAATGTAGCTATCAGAATATAGGGTAAACAGCTGAAGCGTAGACTTCCTTTCCTGTTCTTTTCCCAATTGACTTATTTCCATGTGTCCAAGATTTATCCTTATTGGATGTAAAATGTCGTCTGCTTTACTGTACATTCGCTATGTTTGTAATACTGCTTCAATATTTCGTAAATTTTTACTTCAAAAAAGTGAAATAATTCCATATCTAGGTAAATAAGTTTGTAGTAGTAGACCTCTTGACTCGGAGAGGTTATCTTTTGGTTTTCCCAACTTGTTTGAAATAAAAATTTACGAATTATTGAAGCAGTATTCCAAGCATTGCGAATATACAGCAGACGACATTTTACATCAAATAAGGATAAATCTTGGACACATGGAAATCAGTCAATGGGGAAAAGAACAGGAAATGAAGTGTATAAATTTTGGAGAGATATAACCTTTATGTGTTTGTAAAGGCCCAATTGTCTATACGCTTCAGCTGTTTACCCGATAAACTCATAGCTACATTCACAACTGGTTTGCAGTGTAAACACTATCGTCTTGTCTCACCTCAACAATGTTCTTAGTTCGCCTACATGCGTGTTAAGGTTAAATAACACCAAAGCTGATTTGTGGCTAGACGCACTGAAAGCCTTGCGCACCATAAAAAGAATGAAAACTCCGTAGCTAATACCCGTTTACCATTAGAACTTTCACTGGTCTAATTGCCACCATGATCTTTTCTTCTATTATAATATCTACACCTGATTATTTAAACGTGTATTTAACTTTCGGCTCACTCTGAACCGTTAATGTCTCTTCAATACAGACACGAAAATCAACACTCATAGTTTACTACACCTTGGGCCTCAATTATTTACTCTTTAGTTCACTAAACCTATAACGGATAATATCTTGTAACCACGCTTGCGAGATTTCTATAATCGCCCCACGTGGCCATAAAATCCTTGGCTAATACTAAGAATAACTACTACGGTTCCTTAGTTTAATTCTAACTTTTATTAATCTACCTTAATTACTAAATGTTAATTAAATACTGACTTGTATTAATTACAACTACAGAATTAAATAATATTTACTAATTACGATGAAGTCCAATAATAGGGCAAAGCCCTTCGCTCGAGCGAACTACTACATCTTAGTAGTGAAGAAAGAAGACTGACTTAATAGGATAAGCAGTCGACGCTTATATAGTACGGGGAAAGGTCAGAGGAAACACAGGGTGTTAATTCTCTATGTAACCTTACACCCCTGGAGTAGAAACTCAGGAGGTTCCCTAATTACTACGGAAGGTTACATCCCCCCAGATGAAAAGATTTGGACTTCATCGGCAGAAAATTCAAATACATAAATTTTCTAAGTTAAACATAACATAATAATAGTAATTAACTTTAAATAATGTAACAGATAATTAAAAGACTCCAGTTAACTATCATACTAGGTTAATTGTTTAAAAGTTATAAGGAATTCGATGAAAGCAGGAACAATGGCATCGGATGGCTCGTCCTAGCTTTCGTCCTCCCAGGTTAGATACGTCTTACGCTTCCTGGATGAGGCTAGTCAGATCTGAAGCTGCCGTATCAGACGATGTGGTTGAGGAAGTCTCCGTAGGGGGTGATGGGCCCTACCACCGTCCGTTGAAGAGCTTGACTCAGGATCGTCCTCTGTAGGCGTTGATTGCTGACTGTAGTTCTTCTCTTTAGGGAGTGTCCCATTGAGATAAGCCAAGTAATTAAACTTGCTTCTGAAGAAGTTGAGCATGAATTGAACGTCGTGATGGTAGTGCATTAATGCTTAAAGAAAGGTTTTTGAGCTCCCTCAAGACTCAATTAGTGCTTGTCCCGGGTAGTCCAATTCCGCAAGTCACTACCTTACTTAAGTTCTAACAATTAATGTTCACTAACTACGATCACTCTAAGGCTTAGCATAGCCAAAGCAAATCTAAATTGACTAGGACTCTTCGGGTCCTGGCAAGCTCGCCATTTATGTAACCACGCTTGCGAGATTTCTATACTCGCCCCACGTGGCCATAAAAGCCTTGGCTAATACTAAGAATAACTACTACGGTTCCTTAGTTTAATTCATACTTTTATTAATCTACCATAATTACTAAATGATAATTAAATACTGACTTGTATTTATTACAACTAACTTGTATTTATTACAACTAAAGAATTAAATAATATTTACTAATTACGATGAAGTCCAATAATAGGGCAAACTACTACATCTTAGTAGTGAAGAAAGAAGACTGACTTAATAGGATAAGCAGTCGACGCTTATACAGGGTGTTTCTGGAAAGTCTGGCACAAATTAACAGGCATGTTCCTTGGGTCAAAAGGAGTCCGAAAGGTCCTATGACGTTTTGGGGTAAAGCGCTCCGTTGCGAAGTTATGGGCTCTCAAAAGTAGACCGAAAAACAGAGAGATTTTGCAGAATTATAGCACTAGTATTGTGGTTTTGACCCAATTGTTTTCGATTATTGAGCATAAGGCAATGATCGAAATAAGTTCAAACCTAGTGGATGACCGTGAACGTGTTAAACGGCCAAAAGCGTTAATCCCTTTGCTTTTATTAATGATTGTAATTAAAGGTAAGGAAAGTAGCTTAGATATCGGTTACTTGTTTGTACAGATGTACTGGTAACTGACCAGTCTTTATTCTTTATTACTTTCAGAATATTAATTCGAAAGAACCCCTTAACCTTTACAATAATTCGAATGAACCCCTTAAGTTTTAGAATAATTCGAATGAACCCCTTAAGTTTTAGAATAATTCGAATGAACCCCTTAAGTTTTAGAATAATTCGAATGAACCCCTTAAATTTTACAATAATTCGAATGAACCCCTTAAATTTTACAATAAATCGAATCGAACGCATTAATTTTACAATAATTCGAATCGAACCCATTGCATTTACAATAATTCGAATTGAACCCATTACATTTACAATAATTCGAATTTCCCCCCTGCTGTGTTGGTCTAAACATAATGGTAGTTCTCAACGTCAGAAGTTGTAGGTTTTTTACAGACGGCTTAAATGTGTGTACCTTAACGTGCTTCATGGCGTACGCGCGCAAGTTTGCTTAAAAAAATGGAGCCCATTTTGAACAATTTTTGTAGAACAATGTAATTGGGTTTCATTCGAATTATTGTAAAAGTTATGGGGTTCATTAGAATTATTGTAAATGTAATGGGGTTCATTAGAATTATTGTAAATGTAATGGGGTTCATTAGAATTATTGTAAATGTAATTTGGTTCATTAGAATTATTGTAAATGTAATGGGGTTCATTCGAATTATTGTAAAACTAATGGGTTCGATTCGAATTATTGTAAAATTAATGGGTTCGATTCAAATAATTGTAAAATTAATGGGTTCGATTCGATTTATTGTAAAATTTAAGGGGTTCATTCGAATTATTGTAAAACTTAAGGGGTTCATTCGAATTATTGTAAAACTTAAGGGTTTCATTCGAATTATTGTAAAACTTAAGGGATTCATTCGAATTATTGTAAAACTTAAGGGGTTCATTCGAATTATTGTAAAGGTTATGTGTCTAATTCAAATGAAGAATAAAAGACTAGTCAGTTACCAGTACATCTGAACAAACAAGTAACCGATATCTGAGCTACTTTCCTTACCTTTAATTACAATCATTAATATGAACAAAGGGATTAACGCTTTTGGCCGTTTAACACGTTGACGGTCTTTCACTAGGTTTGAACTTATTTCGATCATTGCCTTATGCTCAATAATCGAAAACAATTGGGTCAAAACCACAATACTAGTGCTGTAATTCTGCAAAATTTCCTTGTTTTTCGGCCTACTTTTGAGAGCCCATAACGTCGAAACGGAGCGCTTTACCCCAAAACGTCATAGGACCTTTCGGACTCCTTTTGACCCAAGGAACATGCCTGTTAATTTGTGCCAGACGTTCCAGAAACACCCTGTATAGTACACGGAAAGGTCAGAGGTAACACAGGGTGTTAATCCTCTATGTAACCTTACACCTCTGGAGTAGAAACTCAGGAGGTTCCCTAATTACTACGGAAGGTTACAATCTGATTTAACCGACAGCGTGTAAGCCTTAATGTTCTTCTTGATATAACTAAAGCAAGGATTATTCTATATACAGATGTAGTATAGCTTAAGTAATTTATAAACAGCCATTTCAAATAATAATATTAAAAAATGTCCTTGGAATATCAAAATGAAACGTTGCTTTCAAGTTACAAAAGTACTAAAGGCATCGTAATTACGAAAAATACTTCCACATATTCACTTTATATTATGGAAAAAGGGAACATTAAGGTTCTGTATGATTTCTTAACACATCAACACAAGGCTAACTGTTAACGCGACGCACTAGTGTAACAATGGACGGACACACACAGACAAAAACATACACTTCTTTTTAACTCTTTCCGTATTAATTTTGAGTTGAGAAACAAGATTATCTTAAATACTAAAATAAATATAATTAATATTAAATATTTTCTTCGTTAGTTGTTCGCCTTATTGAGCGTTACATCGTTTTGAAATAGAACAATTAAACATTCTTGAGAGCCTTGACTAATATTGGCGTTTGAAATGAAGCATACGCCGCTTGCTTCGCCTTACTCAAATAGGTAGTAAATAAGGGTGTCGAATTACAGTTAAGAGCAAGAACAACCGCAATTGCGAAAACCTTTGGTGGACAACCCACCCTAGGGAGGCTAGACGTTTCTCGTAACCCTAGCTGATCGCCGCGAATGTCTTAAACCAAACGATGACGATGGAGTTAGAAGCCAATGAGACAGATTTGTGTCTATGTGGAATAGACGGAAGACCAGGAGATGGTGGTGTTTAGAAGCCAGTATGTACAGACTGGTGTCCAAGTGGGATGGACAAAGACCAGAAGATGGTGGTGATTAGAAGCCAGTAAGTACAGACTGGTGTCCGTGTGGGATGGACAAAGATCAGAAGATGGTGGTGTGAGAACTCAAGTAGAGGAGCCATTTCCGTGACTGTGAAAGCAGTTCGGAAATGGCGAACACGTTTGCTCCGATTTGGAAACTGCAAACGCGGTCATGTGGGTGTAACATCAGACACACAGACAGACACACACCCAGACACGGCCGGTGTAATACCTCTCCGTGACATACGTCACTCGGAGAGGTAAAAATGTTTCGTGGCATAAGCAAGTATAGAAATAAAGAATATTAATAAAGATTCAGAAGTTCAACACTCTTTGAATTGTACTATTAAGATTTCCTACTAAAAATCCGAGGCCATTAATAAACCCGAATGGACTCCGCATAAATATGATGCTATTTGCGGTGATCCATTAGAAATTTTAAATCGGTCTTAATTATAATTAGAATTGAACATACACAGCGGTTTTCAAACATTTCTTTCTGTCTAAAGGAGACAAAAGCGGCGATAGTGATGTTTACTTGTATTTTTTTCTAGTATGTTTTACGTGAAATAGATCATTAAATAAACAAAAAACACTTGGAATTAATTTCAAAATATCATTTTTACTAGGAATGTAATGACAATTGAACAAAATTTATATGGAATAAAAAATTCAGTGAAAATAACAAAAAACATGGCACTTTCTATTCAAGCTAAAGAATAATTTTTTAGGACACTTTTTGGTTTAAGGCTTAAAATTCATAAGCTTGAGCATGAATCGATTAAGTAATGAATAAATTCAACGTTTGAGAGAGACTTTCTTAAAGGGGCTCGCCAGACCTTTTGGGGGTACTACTTTTTATTGGGGTAGGAATATTGCTTCCGAAAATAGTGAATTGGCCTATGGTAGCGCCATATACCTATTTTTTCACGAAGCTGGCTGAAGCTCAGTTCGGTTCAGTTTCAATCAAACCAAACTTTTCAAATAAATATTTTCCACAATTTCTTCAAAAAACATGCTAAATATGTGCAAAGCAATTTATTTAGTCTTTGTACGTAACAAAATCAAACGAAGGCAGCAACGCGTCTTGGTGTAATTTGTATTGTATGACAAATATTACTGTTGTTCCTCGTTCGGGTTTAATTAGTTAAATTTTTATTGGACAATGCCTTGCGCATGCAAAACCAATTGTTTAAGCGCGAAAAAGAGGAATGTTTTGCGAGTGTAGAGCCGTAAACATTAAATGTACGTTTCTGTGAAAATGTGGCAAATTAATCGATTGCGCCAACAGCAAGTCTTTCGATGAATATAAAGAAGCAAAGAGAGCAAAGATTTCTCACACTGTTCCCAAAAAACGAAGTTCGGTTGCTGCTAATAACAAGGTAATTTACTTGCATAGGTTAATAATGCCAAAATCTTAAATTTTCAGGCAAGCTCCAGCACTGAAAAAATTGAGAAGAGCGTAGAAATAAAGGATTTGACATTTCGAGAAAGTCGCGTTATTCTTTCAAACACTCAAAAACACGATCCAAAGATTTGCCTATTGGATTATTTGAACCCTGTAGAATAGCGCTTTGGGAGAGGTAATATTTTTATCCATCCACCGGACTGAAACAATGGATGAATATTTTTGGTTTTATTGATGGTAATTGGTAATTAGTTCTGGTTAGTTTCGTGACAATTATTTAGCGACTCGTTTAACTAAACAATAAATTTAATAGTAAATGATAAAATTTTAAAGTATTACATGACCATTCGGGTCCAGCGACAAAAATAAGAAGGTATAATTTTAAAGTTTTAAAACTTGAAATAAATTTCCCGCTTAGGCAGGTGACCATTCGGGTCCAGCTACAAGGTAAAGAGTGTTCTATTTTTACAAGATATTTTTCGTTCTACGAGATCTCCTCTCTCTAAGCGAGCCAATCATCTTCAAGCTTTTTGCGGTACACGTGCATAGGCAAGGATGATGGGGCACTTTGGTGGTGTTTTTGGTTTTTTTGGGGACGTTCCCCTTTCGCTCGCTCGAGAGGGAAGATCTTATGGATTTACAGATTAACAATGATCGAGAAGTTCTTTTACAAATTTTTCTTATTTATACAAAGGTTATTTTTGAAGGGTTGGTGGTCTTTTGAAATTGAAAGTTCAAGGTTCTTATTTTTTGGTTGTATTTTATTTAAGGTATTTTTAGGGTCAGGTGGGATTTTTTATTATTTTTGTTCACTTGCACGTGATATGCTTAAGTTATACAGGTTCGATAGTATTTATACAATTTTATACAAATTTAAACTTAATTATTAACTAATTTTAGAAAACGCGAAAATTACATTACTAAATTCTCAACACTCCCCCCGGTAATACATAGTATTACCAAGGGTATAATTTTAAGCGTTTTAACTTATTTCTAGGTTACAGAGGTGTTGGACAGTTCGTTTTATGGTGTTATTGTTCCTTGTTTTAATAATGCACGATCAAATTTTATCGTCACGTCCTTTGATTATTTCTTTAATTAATCCGATATGCCACATGTGACGTGGTAATTTGTCGTCGTAAATTAGCACCACGTCACCGGTTTTTAATTTGGATTCGGTGGTGTTGGTACCACTGTGGTGGGCGGAGCGAAGCTCCATGATATATTCTCGTCGCCATCGTTTCCATACTTTTTCCAACGTGGCTGGCTTCACGGTATTTTAGTCTTTTCGTTATTTCCTGGCGCGATATCGGAATTTTTTCATGGTTTATCATGGCGGCAGCGAGTTAAATCTGCGCCCGACAAGAAACTCAGCGGGTGTAAGGGGTCGTGGTTCATTAAGGTCGTTATAGGTATACGTAATTGGTCTACTATTTATTAGGGCTTCTGTTTCTACTAGGATAGTTTCTAGCTCGGTATAGTTTAATAGGGCTCTACCCAAACACTTTTTAAGGCTAGTTTTGGTGGAACGCACTAGACGCTCCCACCATCCCCCGTGCCATGTGGCTCTTTCTATAATAAACTTCCAATGGATACCCTGGCTACCGAAGAATTCTCGCATCTGATCTCTCTTTAGGTTTTGCCAAATGAGTCGGGAAGCCCTCAGATGAGCGGTTCCCGTATGAGCGGATTCCATAATAGCGGTCCTCATATCAGCAGTTCCCTAAATAGCGGTTTCCCGAAATGGCAGTTTACCCGTTACAACAGTTACCGATACAGCGGTTCTCGTAAACGCGGCGTACCATTACAGCGGTTCTTGTAAACGCGGCGTACCATTACAGCAGTTCTCAAAAGAGCAGAAAAACAGGAATGCGAAAAACGACTGTTGTTTGTTATGGTGTACGCTGTGTAAAATGAACTTAAATAGAACTAGGCCAGATATGGTTTGCTTCAAGTTGATTATTTGAACCCCCAATAGTGTTAGGTTAGGTTAGGTTAAGTTAGGTTAGGTTAGGTTTGGTTAGGTTAGGTTAGGTTAGGTTAGGTTTGGTTTGGATTGGTTTGGTTTGGTTAGGTTAGGTTAGGTTAGGTTAGGTTAGGTTTGGTTAGGTTAGGTTAGGTTAGGTTAGGTTAGGTTTGGTTAGGTTTGGTTAGGTTTGGTTAGGTTTGGTTAGGTTTGGTTAGGTTTGGTTAGGTTAGGTTAGGTTAGGTTAGGTTAGGTTTGGTTAGGCTAGGTTTGGTTAGGTTAGGTTAGGTTGGGCTAGGTTAGGTTAGGTTGGGCTAGGTTAGGTTAGGTTAGGTTAGGTTGGGCTAGGTTAGGTTAGGTTAGGTTAGGTTTGGTTAGGTTAGGTTATGTTAGGTTAGGTTTGGTTTGATTTGGTTTGGTTTGGTTTGGTTAGGTTAGGTTAGGTTAGGTTTGGTTGGGTTGGGTTCGGTTCGGTTCGGTTCGGTTCGGTTTGGTTCGGTTCGGTTGGGTTTTTTAGGTTTTGTTTTGATTGGTTAGACTTAGGTTAGTAATATTTTGGAAATGGTGTAACAATGTTACGCCTTTTCCAAAATATTGTTGTTTATCTTCATTCACTTCCCAAATAATAATATGCCTTTTCCAAAAAAATACTGTTTACAATTATCTACTTCCGAAATAAAATAAGCTTTCTTGAAATATTTTCTATTCTGGTATTAGAATTGTAAACTGATACAGCCTGAAGAATAGTGTAATATTTAAGTGTACTTTAAAAAGGAGTCTACCCATTCAACCGAATACCATTGGAACGAATCCCATTCGTCCGAAAATTTCTAGCCAGTATTTTAAAATCTAGCCCAATGGCGGTTTTCTATTAAAGGGGCATATTTTCCCATTCAATCGAATCTCATTGGAACCAGAGAGAATGTATATGGTATATTCTCTTTGTTGGAACGAATTCCCTTCAACCGAAAGTTCCAAGCTAGTATATTAGTTTATTTGATTTCGAAGTGGTCTGCGTTCCACCGTGGTCTAGTGGTAAAGCGTCGGATCGTCACGCAGAAATCTTCGTTCAAATCTCCATCAGGAAGGCGAGTTTACTAAAATCGAATTATAAGTATAATTCTGAATAATCGATAATAATCGAATTGAATTTCCTTGCAGGTGCTGAATTTAGAAGGCGAATTTATAATTCAGCAGTATTAAGGATTTCACAACGAGAAATATAGCATTGTTAGGTTGAGTTACAAATTGGATGTTAAAGCTGGGGTATTTTATTTTGGTTTTTTAGGTTAGGTTGGGTTATGTTAGGTTAGGTTTGTTTAAGTTAGGTTAGTAATATTTTATAAATCATGTAACAATGTTATGCTTTTTCCAAAATATTGATGTTCAGCTTCATTGACTTCTCCAATAATATGCCTTTTCCAAAACATTACTGTTATGTTAGGTTAGGTTTGGTTAAGTTAGGTTAGTAATATTTTCTAAATCATTTAACAATGTTATGCCTTTTCCAAAATATTGATGTTTAGCTTCATTGACTTCTCCAATAATATGCCTTTTCCAAAATATTACTGTTATGTTAGGTTTGGTTTGGTTAGGAGGACGTCTCTTCCTCTTTGGAGCGGTTATACACTTCAAGTAAGTGTATCCCTTATGGAATGAAAAAATAAATAAATAAAACCATCAACATCTACTCTATTTGAGTCTTTTTGGGTATGCAAAATTGGGTTAATTGGAATAGGAGAAATGGGAATTGGGTTGAATGAGGTTTGGGTAAATGGGAATTGGGTGTTTTTATTTGGGTGAAATGGGGGGGGGGTAACCTTAATTAGTACCTAAAACGTTTTAAGTGCAATATGACCTTTAATTTTTCATATATTTACGTACAAAATATAAAAACATTAATTGGATAAACATTTTTATTAGAAGATAACTATAGAGGCTTTTTAGACCAAATTAATACAATAATTTACCGCCAAATTCGGCTACTTTTCGGTCGAATGGGATTCTGTCGAATGGGTTTCGGTTGAATGGTTTTCGGTCGAATGGGCCAGGAACCTTTAAAAACACGATCCGTTAGTAGGTCACATTACTGACTAAATGATCACAGAATAAGGTAGTTTTCGAAAACAACGAATATAAGAAATTAAGAAATACTCGAAACTGAAGACAAACACTGCTATTTCCCAAAATAGCAGCCGCTATTTCTAAAACAGCAGCCGCTATTTCTAAAACAGCGGTTTTGAAGAACGCCGCTGTTTTTTTGGAATCGCGGCTGCTATTTCGAGAACTGCTCTACCGGGAACTGCTCATACGAGGTACACCCAATGAGTCTTAGGTCGGTATTGGCTTTTTTGAAGGTTTTAGAGTTGTCTGTATAAACTACAGAGGGAACGCCTCTCCTAGCTATAATTCTCCTAAACGCTAACAAGAAGTCGTCGGTGCTAAGTGATGGGACAAGTTCCAAGTGTAGTGCTCGAGTCACTGTGCAGGTGGCAAGACAAATGTATGTTTTCTGATCTTTATGGGGCGAAATCTATACCCATGATGGAAAATGGAGGGGTCTGTTGGATTCGGTCTTTAGGTAATGGGGCGGTTGGTGCTTCACCTGTCTTCGCGTTTAATCTTTTGCATATTACGCAATCTTTGACAATAGTACGTACTATTTGTCTAGCAGCAGGTTTCCAATACCTCTCCCGCAATTGTGTGACTGTGTCGTTGATACCCCCATGGTGGACTTGATTATGGCTTCTAACGACTAGCAATTTTGCAAGCCTTTGTCTTTTGGACATTATAATGGGATGTTTTTCAGCATAAGTTAGGGAAGATTCTTCTAATCGCCCACCCGTGCACAATATGCCTGATTCATTTAATAGAGGTTTAAGTAGGGCGATTTTTGATTTGGGGTGAATCTCTTCTCCGTTTCTCAATTGTCTTATCTCTGGTCCGTACTCTTCGGCTTGTACCGATTTTACCCAGATAGTTTCTGCCTTATTTAATTCCTCAGCAGAAATAGGTCCAGTTTGTTTGGCTAAACCCCTAGCGTTGTGTATAAACCTAAACAAGTAGGCGATTATTCGTAGGACTTTGTTAAGGTGGTAATGTCTGGATAGGTTAATTAGGTTTTGGACTCCTAATTTTTCGGTCACATTATACGTCTATTTCGTGGTCTCCAACTATGGGCAGTTTTAATTTAATGGCTAACTCCTCCATGATAAAGCTACCTTGGCTTGCGCCGTCTAAAAAGCATTTCGCTATTAGGGAGTTTTTTGGTTGGCTAGGGTTCTTAGCTACGGCTATGGCTCTTAGGGGTAAAACGTTTTGGTGGGTAGTTTTGATTGGCGCCATTGCCATGGTTACATTTTCAGTAGGGTTTTCGGCTATGGATTTAACCTGTGTTTGGTCTTGGTTAAATGGGTGATTTAGGTTATAGTAATGCACTTGTGTTTGATTTGGTGTTTGCATGTGGGCTTGAAATTGGGGTTGCATGTGGTCTTGGTTTTGGTTTGGGGGTAGGACCTGAATTTGGGGTTGCATGTGGACTTGGGATTGGGGTTGCATGTGGACTTGGGATTGGGGTTGCATGTGGACTTGGGATTGGGGTTGCATGTGGACTTGGGATTGGGGTTGCATGTGGACTTGGGATTGGGGTTGCATGCGGACTTGGGATTGGACTTGGTTTTGGACTTGATTGGCGGTAGTATTTTGCGTATGGTTATATGCTTGCATGTGGACTTGATTGGAATTTTGGTTTTGGACTTGGGTTAGAAGTTGCGTGTGGACTTGATTTACCGGCTTTTTGTGCGCGGGGTTTTCTTCGCATACAGCGTAGTTATGTTTTCTCTGGCACTTCTTACAATTTCTACATCTGGATCAGCATGATCCAGCGTCATGATTAACACGGAGACAGATATAGCAACTGCCGCTAACCCTAATAATGGTTCTCTTTTGCTCGAGTGGGTAATTGGCGCAAAAGGTGGTTTTGTGACTATTATTTTTACAGAATATACAATAGGTGAATTCTTGGTTTTGGGGGGTTTGATTGGTTACCCCGGTAGCTAATTGGGAGGCTGATGGTCTATAATAATTAGGGTTATGATTTTCATACACTGTTAAAAATAACCGTTTCTTCCTGTTGAATTACCGTAAAATTTCAACAAGTAACATCCATTACCAGATATAACCGTTGGATTAACAGGTTATTTATAATACGCAACAGTAAAAATGTAATAATTTTTTTAACTGTACATTTAGCAGTAAATGTTCAATAAATAACAAGAAAGTTACTGTTATCTTAATATACCGTTTCATCAACAATAAAGTAACAGTAAAAATACTGTCGATTAAAAATACTGAAAAATCAACACTAAGTAACACCAAATGAAATAAATTCAAATAAGTTCAACTTTTTTCTCTGTTAGAAAGAATATTATTTACTATTATTTATTCATTATTACAATTTACGACATTGGACAACAACTAAGCGTAACAAATCGGATTAACCAGCATTCTTCCGCGTAATTCAGTGATGCCAGATTGAGGGAAATTTCCCATATCTAGGGACATTTATTTTACTGGTATTGGATTTATTTCCTATAAATTAATTGAAATAAAAATTACTTATCTCAGATTTTTCAACAACAATTTCATTTTCCTAAAACATTTTATCTAGAAATTTATTTTTACCTCTCCGAGTGACGATGACGGTATGTTCCCATTTTCCCCAATCCCATAATACCCAAAAGGAGTATTTCGCCCAAAAGATTTTTTGTCCCATTTCGCCCAAAAGATTTTTTCCCATTTCGCCCAAGCCCAGAAGTTGAGGTTTAATTTTAACCTATAGAAATAAAATAGACCTAGAAAAAATTAGCCTTGGGTTGGGTTAGGTTAGGTTAGGTTGGGTAGGGTGGGAAGCCTTCACATGAGCAGTTCCCTTATGAGCGGATTTCATAATAGCGGTCCTCATAACAACAGTTTTCTAAATAGCGGTTCCCGAAATGACAGTTTACCCATTACAGCAATTACCGATACAGCGGTTCTCGTAAACGCGGCGTACCGTTACAGTATTTGGTCAGGTTAGGTTAGGTTTCGTTTCGTTTGGTTAGACTTAGGTTAGTAGTATTTTGGAAATGGTTTAACAATGTTACGCCTTTTCCAAAAAAATTAATGTTTACAATTATCTTCTTCCGAATAAAATAACCTTTCTCGAATTATAATATGCCTTTTCCAAAAAATAACTGTTTACAATTATCTACTTCCAAAATAAAATAACCTTTCTCGAATTATAATATGACTTTTCCAAAAAATAACTGTTTACAATTATCTACTTCCGAAATAAAAACCTTTCTCGAATAATTTTTCTATCCTGGTAAGAGAATTGTAAACTGATTCAGCCTGAAGAATAGTACAATATTTAAGTGTACTTTTTAAAAAAAAGTCATAAATACGCGCCGAGTTTATTAAAGCAGTGGAAGGCACGGATAGAGAGGATATTGTAAGGGAAATTAATAGCCAATGTTTCTGTTTTGGGGGAAAAATATTTTGGGACAAATGAGATTGGGAGAAATGGGAATTGGGGAAACTGTTTTTGGGTGAAATGGGGGAGAATCACGATGACGTCACGGAGAGATATTATACTGGACGTATCTGTGCGTCCGTCTGTCTGTCACCGCTTTTGCAGTTGGCAAATCGGAGCAAACGTGTTCGCAATTTCCGGAGCGCATTCGCAGTACACAGAAATTCGGAAAACTTTACTTCATCGCAATATTTATCTTACTAAACGTCAATCGTTAACTAGCCGTTATAACTTCATCTGCTGGCGAACTCTTGCACCCAATACCAATAAATATTTATTGGATTCTAAAAACAACACCATGCACTAGTCTTTCGTCTATACCACATAGACACCAATCTGCAACATTATCTTCTGCTGCATCTACGTCGTTAGGTTTAAGATGTACGCGGCGAGCGGCTAGGGTTACGAGAAACGTCTAGCCTCCCAATGACAGGGTTTCCACCATAGGTTCACGCATATGCTCATTTTCTTATACATCACTGTGAATCGATCACCTTATATACCCTAAATTCATGAAAATTCTGAAAAGGTGTTCGCTAGAAGTCAAACGTTAACAATAGCTATGTTTAAAATAGTTTTAGGAATAATGTTTCTTGCATCAACTTAACTATAATTAATCTAAAATACAGACGATTAAAATAATTAAAATAAGATATATTTATTTAATTATTTAAGATAAACTTCTTTTTTCGGAACGACACGATTGAAAGTTTATATAGAACGAGTAATGAAGCACTGCCTCCTTTACTAAAGGCCCGAGTATAGAATTTTTCAAAACCTCGAAAAGTGATATTTTAGTTCGCCTCGTTAAGTCGCACCGTGGCGCTCGTTTCTATCCAAATTACGTCATTTTTCACGTGACTGTGACGTTTTTTTAACAGTTTTTAAGCAGTCGCACTTTCAAATTTTTCGAAGCCTTGGACGTGGTTAAGCAGGTGAGATTTGTTTTGAATTTTAAATGTGAAAACTTAAGAGATATTAAATACAGATTTTAACTTTCAAATGTTGCTATGATGTTGAAATATTATATACAGATTTTAAATTTGGCTATAATGTTATATTAGATATGGATTTATATTTTTAAATTTGGCGATAGTGTTACATCAGATACAGATTTTAACTTTTAAAATTGCCTATAATTTATAATTTATATTTTATACGGTCTTTATTTCTAAAACCTGATTTTTAATATTGATTTAAATTATTTATATTTGAATTTTAATTACTTAAATTACCTTGAATGCAATTTCAACAACTGAATAAGGCTGTTAACCCCAAATGGCCAATCGGCCAATGTTGACCCAAAAGCGGTGAATGCGAACTGGTCTCATTTTTCCGCAAACGAGCGCCAGCTTACGGGAAAAAATGCAATCCTATACAGCTAATGTACCCCCCTGGAGAGGCACCATACACGGGCCTTTAGTAAAGGAGGCAGTGAATGAAGATTGCATCTGAATTGAAACACTATACGCGTATCAAAGTTAATATAAAGCAAGTAGGATGAAAAGATCTCTTTCAAAATCATTAACATTTTCTTTTTGCAGAATATTAAATGAAAATGGATTAAATATGTTTCGACATTACGATTCTTTTAGTAGTTGTGTAGCTATAAAGCTCTGTTTCATTTCAATATTCCAAGAACATCTCTTGATATTAATATTTCAAATTTTGTGTTTACTTTTTAATTCAGCTTTACTACATTTATATATAGGGTAAACGTAAAATTTAACTTTCGTAGTTTCAATGGATGTTAACGCCTATTATTTTAGTAACTGTTGTTCGAACTGGATCCATGAATTAAGAATTACTTGGGTTAAAACTAAATTAGCCTTGATTCATCTTCTTATTGAGGAGGTCTTAACGGTTCAGAGTGAGCCGAAAGTTAAATACAAATTTAAATGATATATATATTAGGCCCTTAATAGAAATAATGAGGATATATAGTAAAGGATTAGACACTTTAACCTTTACAAGTGAACTAGGCAAGATCACGTCAGATTTGTGCTTTTTATTTCCTGTTATCTCATTGGCTGATTGACCTTTGTTTGAGAAGTATAATTCTTGATGGGATATATTAGCTCTCGACTCGGAGAGGCTTATTCTAGTCTCCAAACTTATTTTGAGGGATATTGTTACCATCTAGTTAGACTTCAAAATTATAATTGAAAACCTTGAAAATAAACCGTAATAACACATAAAATTTGCTCTAGTTACGATGAGCTGCCGTCATTTAATTTTAAAATAATGGGATGTTACCAGTAGTTACTACGGTTATCTGTAATTTTATTTGAAAAAATAGTAGGAAGGAAGGCAGAATTTCACGTTGGCACACAAGTAACGTTCCAGTAAAACTAACCTTACTTCACTTCTGCATGGAGCAAGCTCTTAACTGCAGGATTTACGTGAAAAATAACGTTTTGGTTTTTTTACCGCCATTTTATTTTAAAATAATAGTAGAAATCAGGTACAATTTACTGTTGACACCACAGTAATGTTTCTGTTAAACTAACTATAATATATTTGTACATATATCAAGTTTTTAATTGCAAGTTTCACTATAAAATTAATGTTGATGTTAACGGTAAAAAAAACCTGTAATTTAACGGTAACTTTCCTGGTAATTTTCTGCCTGTAAAATAGCCGTAATTTCAACAGTTATTTTTTACAGTGTATTTATTCCTAAATTTGGGTCTCTCTTGGAATTTTTCTTGGTTCACGGAGGGTACATTTTTTCCTTGATTTCCCACCAGTAACTCGGACATTTCCCTGCTTTCGACCTGTCCCCTAATAAATTCTATTAGCTCGTCTGGGTCCCAAATTGAACCATTTTGAGAGGGTTTGCGTTGAGCGAAATAGGCGGTCCTAATATCTTTTGGCAAACAAGTCAAGATTTCAGGGCAAAAACCTTCGGCTTTTACAGTGTAATCTACCCCCATTCCCTTAAGGCTTCTAAGGCTACTTTCGCACGTGTCTAACAAATTACGTAGGGCTTTGACATTGCTAGAATTATTAACCGGCTGAGTTTCTTGTAATTTTTTAAAGTGCAAGTGAACGGCTAATTCATTCTTTTCATAACGCCTTTTAAGTACTATTACGGCTTGGTCATAAGAGTCATCTACCTCATCGTAACCCCTGACGGCTTCACGAGCCTCGCCTTCTAAATAACCCACTAGATAAATGAATTTCTCTACCTTTGTAACGTTTTGTTGTTTTACTACCGCGTTGAATCTTCCCCAGAAGCTGTTCCATTTCGTGTGGTCTCCAGAGAATTTAGGAATGGTTATTTCTGGTAGTTTTGGGTGCATCCTGGGTGCGGCGGCTTGCGGTTGAAGCGGTGGGGTGGTTCCGTGGGTGATTTGGGTGGATCCACTGTAGTTTGATGCTGAAGATGAGGTTCCGTTGACTTGATGAGCTTTGCGGGCGGCTCTTCCAGCTTTGAGTTTGATATCTGAGATACCTTCTCGGAAAGCTATGGAGGTGTCCGTTTCTTTTTCCAGCTCGTCGTCGTCGTCGATTAGGCTCTGTACTTTTACGTCGGCTAACAAAACGTCCTCCTCCCGTTGGGTTAGAATGGTGATGGCGTCCTCAATTTCGTCCGCGTCGATGGTCGTAACTTTTAAAAGTTTCTCGATGGCGGAAATTTTCCTCCTAGCCGCATTCAGCGCACTTTTCTGTGAGGCGCGTGCTAGTTTTAGCTGTTTTACGTTGTCAGGTGGTGTGTTTGCCATGTTAGCAGCAGATTGGGCGGCTTTAATTGAGGTTTGCGTACTCCTTTTGTTCTGGTTATTTCCAGAGGTAGCGGAACCTATTTGGTTACCTTCAGTGGTGTTGGAGTTCTTTTCCTGGTTATTTCCAGGGGTGAGCGCGTTGTTTGCGTCCGGCATACGTATCGCGTGGTTTCGCGCGCGGTTTTATCTAATCGTCCCGATTTTCACGGGTTTCGGCACCATGTAGATTAGCGCTATGGGAGAGCTAATATTTTATCCATCCACCGGACTGAATCAATGGATGAATATTTATGTTTTTATTGATGGTAATTGGTAATTAGTTCTGGTTAGTTTCGTGATAAATATTAAGCGACTCGTTTAACTAAACCATAAATTTAATAGTAAATGATAAAATTTTAAATTATTACATGACCATTCGGGTCCAGCGACAAAAATAAGAAGGTATAATTTTAAAGTTTTAAAACTTGGAATAAATTTCCCGCTTAGGCAGGTGACCATTCGGGTCCAGCTACAAGGTAAAGAGTGTTCTATTTTTACAAGATATTTTTCGTTCTACGAGATCTCCTCTCTCTAAGCTAGCCAATCATCTTCGAGCTTTTTGCGGTACACGTGCATGGGCAAGGATGATGGGGCACTTTGGTGGTGTTTTTGGGTTTTTTGGGGACGTTCCCCTTTCACTCGCTCGAGAGGGAAGATCTTATGGATTTACAGATTAACAATGATCGAGAAGTTCTTTTACAAATTTTTCTTATTTATACAAAGGTTATTTTTGAAGGGTTGGTGGTCTTTTGAAATTGAAAGTTCAAGGTTCTTATTTTTTGTTATATTTTATTTAAGGTATTTCTAGGGTCAAGTGGTTTTTTTATTATTGTTGTTCACTTGCACGTGATATGCTTAAGTTATACAGGTTTGATCGTATTTATACAATTTTATAGAAAGTTAAACTTAATTATTAACTAATTTTAGAAAAACGTAAATTACATTCCCAAATTCTCAACAATATTAGCGGGTTTTACTGAACCTCTACATTCCTATACATGGGATACCATTCCTAGTTGTTCTCAAGTCAAGCGTTGGTAGTAGCAATTTTTGTTAAACATACATATGTTAACCAAGCCAAGACCCAGCTCGGCTCGAGTCGAGCCTTGCCGACGTTTTTCCTACCTCGGCTCATGAACAGTCCTATTGCACGTTCTAAAAAAACCTCGTCGAAATGTACCTGAACATATGTATGTTTTCTTTGACGTTGAATGTATACTGACGAAAATATGTCAGGAAAAGTCGGGGGCGTGGGAACATCAGCCTATTTCATGTGTTAGCATCTCCGTCTGCGAGGATTGTATAGTAAAAACATCCCTAGACTTTAGTTGTATCAAATGAAACAAATTTGACTCCGAAAACAACGATACTCCGACGGCAATCCCATAGCACTATTCATGGATTATTTAGTCAGTTTATTCGACTTGAAAAAGTTATCGTTTTGTTAGCAACTATAATAATCAATTGTTGATTGGAGAAATTGTCGGTACGAGAAATTTGTACCTGAATCACTGAAATTAACGGTACACTTATTTTAGAAATATCTAATCTGTTATTCCTCGACTCTTACAACTTCATTTCCGTATCTTTATCTAAATTTCCTGCCACTTTCGGTCTCCCTAATGCTGCCAAAGGATACTTTCCCCATTTCCTTTTCCACGTAGTTGATCACGAGTTCGATACTGCGAGGTATGAAGAGACAAAATACGTGTTGGAGAACACTTTACCCCCTAAAGAGGCTTACGGTTGTCACTACTTTACTCGGAAGAACTTAGATGTCTTTCTGAAATGGCACACTTTTGAAGACAGTAAAGGGAAAGGATTTAACTTCTGAAACGAACTTTACTATTATTGCGAAAATTGACTTTACTTCTCTTTCTAGGATGTATAACTTTTGATCTCTTCTTCTTAAAGTTACCAGAGTATACACCTTTATTTGTAATTCCGTTACTCTCTCTGGTGTTTATTCTTATGTTTTCCGGAACAATTTCGACAAGACAAAATTGTTGTCGTGATTTTTCCATGGAATTTAAAAATAGACACTTTGGTTCAATTATATTAAAAACTTCATAATTTGAAAGAAGAGGCTTGAAAAAGTAACATAATACCACTTTCGTGGTAAAATATGATATGAAATTGTAAATTCGCATTCCCTTTAACAGTCTGTACAGTATATTTGACCATGTTATTAGATAATTATAAAAATTCATAAATATTATAATGAGAGCTGTGTGAACCTCATAGTAAAATATTTAAGCCATTGATCTGAAAGTTTGGCCGCCATGTTGGAAAATGGCCGCCGGGAATGTTATTTAGTCATACAGTAAATTCTTAAAAAATCATGAAAACTGGTAAATAATATGTTGAAGACCGTCTAAACATAGTTCTTGAGTATAGTATTTAAGACGTGCTTCTGACAGTTTGGGCGCTATCTTTGAAAATGGATGCTGGAAATGCCAAATATACTACCAATGTATAAATTTTTTAGATATTTCTTTATTGAGTAGATGATTTTCATGAACGTATTAAAAACTCTAAAAATAACTATTTCCAAATCGAAGTTATCGACCCCATCTTTAAAAATGGTTGCTGAAAAATTATAGTTTATACTGAAATCTGAGAAAGAAAAGTTATTCAAAGCTATATTACAACAAGGTGAATAATCTAACACCAAGGACATAGCTTTCCAGCCTACTAATGAACGTCTCATCTCGAGTGTTCCTAAAACTAGATATCCCAGGGCTAGGCCGAATATATTTACTGTAGAGTAAATAGTAGTTGAACACCCAAAGTCTTTCTCTCCTAACATTTTTTCTCGGCGCCAACTGACATCAGCCGCGGAAAGCTGGGTCTTTCTAAAAAATTTACACCCCCCCCCTTAAAAAATGAACGAAACTTCATTTTTTGGATTGGAGCTTGGGTCCGCTTGTGGTGAGCTTCTCGGCCAATAGAGAGACGGATATTTTATAAGACGATCGGAGTTCACATTATGGCGGAGCAAGTTAGGAATAAGGAATTGGGTGTAAATGTATTAATTCAAAAATAGATAAAGGGCTCTAAAAACAAACTCAGAGTATTTCCGTGATAGAAAAATATATTTCTGTCGGCTTCTGATTCATCCATTATGTCCTAGCCATTGTTTGACTTGAAGATACCATCGGAAAGAATGTAATTTTGCGGCGTTGGTTTTTGGATGAAGCTTAGCGAGATCAAACACTGTTAATAAAAACTGTGCAGAGTGGTGACTCTGAGACAGCACAGAATTTTGACCAAGTCTGCACAGATTTAATCAAGTGCTAATGTGCACATCAGTTTGATTGTGCGAAGCTACATAGAAGCAAGGCCACCTTTGAGCGGACAACCGACAATAAACGGCAGGAAAATCGACCATCTTAAAACGGACATTTCACCATCGATGGCTGTTTTGTAGACCACTTTAGACTGGAAAACCTACCATATTTGAACAGAATATCGGCCATATTTGAAGCATATATCGGTAACCTTGGATCGGACAAACATTAAGTGTAGAACATTTTATAAATTTTATCTATTAGTTAAGAGATTTTGAACATTACTTTTTCGCGAATTGTGTTAAGACATTTGGATTTTAACCTTCAACAATCTGTGAGTACTCCTAAATTCTTTATACGCTAAAATTATAGAGGAAAATGGGCTTAAATACGCGGAGTACCAAAGGGGATCAAATTCCCAAGCTTGCGCCGAGTTGCCGCGAGACCCGGGTAGTAGCGTAATCACGCAGCCCGTAGACACAACCCCTAACGTTAGCAATGTCCAACCACAAGCTATAGGCAATCCTGGCGACCCTATGGCAATGATGGTCCAAATGTTTAAAAAAATGTTGTTAGACAATAACAAACGACAAGAGTCGGTTATGCGTAGTATGCTTACCGTACAAAGTCAGTCACGAAACGTCATGATGAAAAATTTCACTAATAAATTAAACCAACATTTAAGTACGTCACCAGGCCCGTTAAGTGCTATTGGTGCATCAAATCAGTTCCCTGCACCACAATTTGTTTTACCGAATCCCGTCAGTGGCAATCCTAATACAAATTCTGCTATAGTATCACCAAACGGTTCGATCTCGAGCTATAATACCCAAATTTACGACCCGAATTTGGTAAACACGACGCAAACTCCTCCGTTGCCGTCCCAACTAAACGCTTCCTCTCCGCCTTTTTTGCCATCAGTTACACCGCATTTCAACAGCCCATCCCAGCGAAACGGGCTTCCATTAGACAGTCCTATTAACAGTCTACCAAAATAATCGTAATGGCGATGACGTCCTAGAGTTCCTAAATCAGGTGGAACGATACAGAAAAGTTCTTAGGCTGACAGACACGAATCTAACATCTAGAGTAGAATTTATGCTCGAGGACGATTCCATATAATGGTGGAAAAGAGTCGGACCAGACGTACAACATTGGGAACATTTTCGTGACAGTTTTTGTCGGGCATTTATCGACTAAAATTACCAAAGCCAACTAAAAGACCGGATATTCCGTCGAAGACCACACTGTTAAAAAAAACTGTTCAATCTTGGACAAAATCATGTGCAGAGTAGTGACTCTGAGACAGCACAGATTTTTAACCAAATCTGCACAGATTAAATCATGTGCTAATGTGCACATTAATTTGATTGCGCGAAGTTACACAGAAACACGGCCAGGTTTGAGCGGACAATCGACCATCGTTGAACGGACTACCGACAATAAACGGCAGGAAAATCAACCATCTTTGAACGGACATTCGACCGTTAACGACAGGATCATCGACCACTTTAGACTGGAAATCCGACCATATTTGAACGGAATACAGACCATATATGAACAGAATATCGGCCATATTTGAACAGAATATCGGCCATATTTGAACAGAATATCGGCCATATTTGAACAGAATATCGATCATATTGGATCGGACAACCAACCATCGACGGCTTATACTTCGAATATCTTCAGTTGGAAGACCGACAATTTTTGCATAGAATATCGACGATGGCCACGTTTATACCACTCCCCACCTCCATGAAGGATATATAGTAAAACAGACAGCATTTTAGACCAATTATTATACTTCTTAAACAGAAATAAATCAGCCAATAGGACAATTTGGTGAGATATTGCTTTATGCATTGGTGCACAGTCTTCATGGTGCAAATAAAGCAAATGACCAATATTGCTTAAATGTGTATTTAACTTTCGGTTCACTCTGAACCGTTAGGACCTCCTCAGAAAGGTCGCGAAGCAACACCTATTTTGGCTTCGTCCTTCGGTGCATTCAATAAAACCGATATAACACCTCATGGAAAACTAAAGTTGTTTCATGGGAAATTGAAATCTATGTTTACACTATATATAAATGTAGTAAAGTTAAATTAAAACGTAAAAACCCCATTTAAAATATTAATATCAAAAGCTCTCGCTGTTTTTGCCACATCGAAGTATACGATGAGGCTCTTAGCTTGAGCCGAGCCGTAGTAGTAAAAGTAGTGGTAGTAGTAGTTGTGGCCGGAGTTTTCGCTTTCGTTATCGTTATATTTTAGCTTAAAAGGAACTCTATATTACCACAACCCACCCATAGGGGTAACTGGGCTCGGTTAGAGATTTAATTTTAATTAAAATTTTTTCAGATCGCAGCCGGGAATCGAACCAGGGTCACTCAAGCAGTAGGAAGACATTCTACCACTGAACCATAGAGACTTGATAGACACCTCGAGTTTTTATCGTTTAGCTGACATCGGTTAATTTACGAAATCGGCTAACGAAGATAGTCTGCTTATAGCATTATATCGGAACTTCAAGTGTCACAAGACAGTAGATAACTTCAAAATCGACAGTTAGGAACTTTAAAACAATGTCAGCACAATATCCGTGTTATCATTATATGTGATATTGGGGCCAATTTTCTAACTTTACTAAACTTTATCGTAAACGATAACTTTGTCGGGCGTAACCTTATCGACAGGTCGATAATTTTGTATTCACTAACTCATTAAACCGTGCAAAATACGATAAGGATCTTTACGACAACTTCGTATTGGCAAAAGTAGATAGGGGGAAAATAAAGCCCTTGGAAGACCCCCCGCGCTAAGAAAACCTACAATCCCCCTTTCCTCTCTCACACAGTTCCTACCCCCTCGAGGAGAGTTATTGCACATTGCCAGTGCCTATTTGCAACGGAAAAATAGTTCTGTAAACAGTTTTAAAAAGACGTCTGCTAGTGCTAGCTTAGGCTTAACAAGATTGCATACGCAATATACGGTAAAGCAACATCTGTTACTGTGAGTGGAGACGTTAAAATTAATAAAGAATTCAAGGGAAGTGAACCTTGACAACTTGATAAAAATTATGAAAATGACGATTTTTTTACCACGGAAGATTCTGAAAGTAGAGTTAGAATATTTAGTTGTATGAAAGGGTATAGATCCATGAATGAACTGTTATCCGATATAATTTGGCAGTATGATCTTCTTAAGTCAAAACATGAAGAAGATAGTGGCGGTTATTCCGCATTTCTTTTTGTCTAGACTAGGTGAATTAGTCAACTAACCTTTAATGAAAATGGGCCAGACCCTGTAATTATATGTGACCTTTGGGGATATTTTCGACAATACTGAACTTTTCAATGTAATACAGTGGACTGGTTTTCACTTAATTGATGAGAAAGAAAAGGTTTCCAGGATGGACACGATGTGTGATTAAAACGCAAAAATTGCAGGGGAAACTAGTTTCACACTTTCAACATAAAAGACCGTATGTTTTAAATATAAGGAGGCCAAAAACTAAGCAATGTAAACTCAGGCACCTCAAAACTGATCGTTTATATTCTTTAAATCTAATTCTTGGCGGAGTAATGGGGGAACGTGGTCAATAAATAAAAAAGGCATGAGTTCTCTGGGAAAAATCAAGAAAGGTAAAAAGCCGTTTACCGAAAAGCATAGAGCGCAAGCTCCTGGCCCATTCGACCGAAATCCATTAGACCGATACTCATTCGACAGAATCCCATTCGACCGAAATGTAGCCAAATTTGGCGGTAAATTATTGCAGTATTTGGTCTAAAAAGCCTCTATAGTTATCTTCTTATAAAAATGTTTTAGCCAATTAATGTTTTTATATTTTGTACGTAAATATATGAAAAATTAAAGGACATATTACACTTATAACTTTTTGGGTACTAATTAAAGTTACCCCCATTTCACCCAATTTCCAGGTCTCCTATTCTAATTAACCCAACATTGCATACCCAAAAAACTCAAATAGAGTAGAATTTGATGGTTTTATTTATTTATTTTTTCATTCCATAAGGGATACACTTACTTGAAGTGTATAACCGCTCCAAAGACGAGAATACGTCCTCCTAACCAAACCAAACCTAACATAACAGTACTGTTTTGGAAAAGGCATATTATTTGAGAGGTCAATGAACCTAAACATCAATATTTTGGAAAAGGCGTCACATTGTTAAATGATTTATAGAATATTACTAACCTAACTTAACCAAACCTAACCTAACATAACAGTAATGATTTGGAAAAGGCATATTATTTGAGAAGTCAAAGAAGCTAAACATCAATATTTTGGAAAGGGCGTAACATTGTTAAATGATTTATAAAATATTACTAACCTAACTTAACCAAACCTAACCTAAAAAACCAAAATAAAATACCCCAGCTAAAACATCCAATATGTAACTCAACCTAACAATACTATATTTCTCGTTGTGAAATCCTTAATACTGCTGAATTTTAAATTCGCCTTCTAAATTCAGCACCTGCAAGGATATTAAATTCGATTATTATCGATTATTCAGAATTATACTTATCATTCGATTTTAGTAAACTCACCTTCCTGATGGAGATTCGAACGAAGATTTTCTGCGTGACGATCCGACGCTTTACCACTAGACCACGGTGGGACGCAGACCACTTCGAAATCAAATAAACTAATATACTAGCTTGGAACTTTCGGTTGAAGGGAATTCGTTCCAATAGGATTCGATTAAATGGGAAAATATTCCCATTTAATAGAAAACCGCCATTGGGCTAGATTTTAAAATACTGGCTAGAAATTTTCGGACGAGTGGGATTCGTTCCAATGGTATTCTGTTGAATGGGTAGACTCCGAGAGCAATAATACATCAATTATAAAATAACATTATCGATAAGGACTGTGGAACAGCTTGATAAAGACCTTCCTGTTGTTATTAAGAACATTAATGAAGGCGGGCTATTTATTGCTCACACTACACTAATACCGTATGCTGCAAAATGCAAGATTGTCGTTGATCAGTACGAATTTTGATCTATTGGATCTAATCCGATAAAAACAATCAGTAAGAATTTCTTCCTTTAAGGGTTGATTTTATTGTCATCCAGTTAGTTAAATCTTTGTTACTTTCAGAGGAGACAACTATCCTAGTCATGTAAGTAATGTAGACATGAAAGATCAATTTCATGAAGCAATTAGAGAAATTCCTGAAGTTGAGATAAATAAACTGACCTTTGCGCAACTTGAAGAATTTTGGTTAATTTTTCCAAAAAAAATTAGTGCATGCGAAATTGGCGGATTTATTTAGAGGAAGAAACAGGCGGCGAAATGAAAAGAAAGGGAAGCGTTCATCAGGAGGTCCAACTATATGGTGCATGCTTAACGGAATTCAGCCTATCTCAAAGAAAAATAAGGTGAAAAATATCCATTAAAAGCTGCAAAAAGGAGCACCAAAAAAGACCTGAGCCTGATTTAAGTGGAACAGTAGATAAAGACCTTGATTGCAGCAACACTTCAGCTACCAGCCCAAACATTAAACAATCAGTAGGCTCACAAAAACGGGGAAAGCGTGGTTTTGGGGTGCAAGTGATAGAACAAGCAACCAATCAAAGAGAAACCACTATAAACAAAATCAGTAACTTAGATGTCCTGGTCTATCCTAAACCATCTACCTCAGGTGTTTCTACAAGCGGCAGAGATTTGAAAAAGAAAACTTTTGACGATTATTATTCCTGATTGAATTAACAGTAAAGGAACGTTTAAATTTTCAGTCAAATAATTGTTTTTGAGAATAATTTTTATGATAGTTTAAATTAGTTTTCTGCTCCAAATGAAAGATGTTTTGATCTCAAAGTGTTTTAAAATTTCCTAATTCTGTGATAGTTTATTCTTTTTTGAGAATAATTTTGATTAGTTAGTTTTCTGCTTTAAGCCAAAGATGTTATTGATCTCATATAATTGATTTAAAAGTTTCCTAATTTTTTCTAATTCTGTGATAGTTGTTTTTGAGAGAAATATTTTGTGATAGTTTCAGCTATTCTCTTACATTTTTAATCTAAAATAGTAAAATTTAATAATTGTCAAGAAAAAAATTACAATATTTCAAGCAGAAATGTTTTGTGTTTCATTTTGAAAAAGTCATTTTTGCAATAAATTTTTATTTGTCACAAACATCAAGTAACACTTTCCGGTATGAAGGTTCTGCGTTTTGTGATGTTTTCGTACATCCTTTAATTAATGAAGCTCTTCGAGCGCTCGGGTAATTTAAACTGCTTAATTTTCCAGCAGTAACATACTTCATTTGGCTAAAGAGGGTTTCTACTTCTGAGCCGTTGATTCTTACTGGGTAGAAATAAATAAACTCATCAACTTAGTCAACAAATGCGTAGACTCTAATTCATAAAAGCTCAAAGGTTTGTCAAGCTAGAAAATAAGGATTGTTTGTCATTTTTTCCTTGCCTGAAATCCTCTCAGATGCCCACCTTTCAAAATATATCAACCCATTTAACATGCATTACATAGTGAAAGATTTTGTGCCAGTAGCTGGTTTTTGGAAAAGAAACCCTTCTTCAGTTTGTAACCGTAAAATTTGAATGTAGGAAAGGGGACCTAGTTTTCACGGCTCACAAAGAATTTATACTAAAACTATAACTAAGAAGTTCCCAGGCTCCCCGTTTAAAGGACTTATTGTCCATGACTAACGATATTTACCAGGTAGTCCATTGTAGAGTAAGACGCAGTTGTGATTTACTGATAATAACTTGAATTTATTCAAACAAAGCAAAAAAACACGTCCGAACTGGAGCGCGAATACAAATGAACTGACTACTGACAACTGACTTTTTTACAGATTGTAGTCGGGGGTTTTTATTCCCGCGGAAAACGTTTTTTAATCAGTTTGACTGCAGCGCCGCGCCACTTCGGGACAATTTAACACTATGCGATTTAAATGTAAAAAGTGAAAAATGAACAAAGCAGACGACGCGGTTTTTCCCGGGAAGGAGATGCTTGGTGTGGACGGTTACATCCTCCCCCCAAAGAAAAGTCGTCTGCTGCAAGGCGAGTTGCACCCGTGTTTCAGGCGGCGCAGAGTCGGTGCCGTCTTGATTTGGCCTGTGTCTTCGGCGGGCCTTGTACGCCTCGCAGTGGACCTTTCATCAGGGACCATGTGCGTTGAGTAGACTTGGGCCTCACCGATGGTTCCACGGAAAACGGCGTTACCGATGCTGAATCTCCTTGCGTAGATGCTTGTTAATGAGCGTCCCGAACAGTCTCCCATGGTTCTCGAGAGATTGCTTGACGCGAAAAGTTAAAATCACGAGAAGTCACATCTGTGATTTTATGCAAGCGTAGATACTGTTCCACGTCTGCGCGAGACCGAAGAGTCTGATGCGGATAATTAGCTGGAGGGTGATAATTTATGTCCATTTCAGGACCTCCAGGCTTTGGATGCTTCCTCAGTACTATCTCACGTTTCCATCCTTTACGGAAAGGATTGACAAATCTTATAGGATTTATGGGAACAGGGTTGGACAATTCCGTATCGTCTTCCTCAGATTCAGAGGAAGAACTGGAATCGTCAGGGTGAGATAGAGGAGAGGGTAGAGGGAGAGCAGTCTCCCTCGAGCTCCTATCACGAGAGGAAGGAGGAGAAAGGTCTGGCGGTATCCGATTCACTCGGAAAACCGCTGGAGGATCTGAGAATAAGTAAAATCAGTCTGGTTCAGATTCCTCAGGCAGATCAGAGGCTTCTGGAAAAGAATCTGGTATATTTTCCGACGGGGAATAAGAGGAGTCATCCGTGGAAGAAGATGAGGATGACGATGAAGTTTCTCCAGACGGCTCAGTTTGTGCTTCTTGGTCTCTCAACAGCCGTTGCCTTCGTTCTCGTCGAGTCTCACGACGTTCGTCACCAGCGTCCTGAAGTACAGGTATGGACTGTGACGAGGTAGAACTTGAAGATGAACTACTCGAAGTTGAGGATGACTGGCTTCCGTCCGGTTGGCAGGCATCTTTGCTTGACCAATACAACTTTAAAATGAGCGATATTCTCGATTCATTTATTTTCTCCAGTTTCTAGATCTTCTAGCTGATATCGCAATCGATCTAGTTTCTTTGCGATCCATCCCATTTGGGACATAACTTAGCGGCGATATTACGTGCCGCTTGACACAAAGGGTGCGTCTCCTTCCAGACAAGTACACCAACGGGAAATTCAATCCCTTCCCGCCTTTGATCGTAGTAGCGTTTCTGGTGTGCTTGTGCTTTCTTGGCGAGTTCTTTAGACAAAGCAAGTTGCTTCGCTAAAGCTGAGAGCGATGGGGACCTTTCAACAAATTCCACTACTGGCATACCCACGTCCAAGTCCCAGGGAAATCACGGTTCCCTTCTCATGTTAAGGTAGAAATGAGTTCTTCCTGTTGTGGTATGTGTCGTCGAGTTGATGGCGAACTGGATAAATGGTAAGTTCTCGTCCCATCTTCGGTGATCTCGACCAACGAACATCGAAATGATTTCTCCCAGAACTCTGTTTGTGCGCTCCACGATGTTACTCTGTGGATGATACGGAGTGATGTATCGTGGTTTGACTTTGAACATCTTGAGAATGTCCTTCCAAAGTTGAGAAACGAATTGGTTCCCGTTTTCGCGTACGATGGCTTTCGGACATCCGTAGCGAACTATCATGGAGACGAGTTTCTTCGCGCACGTTCTGGCGGTGATGTTCTTCATCGGATACAGTTCGACAAATTTGGTAGCATAGTCCGTGAAAACCAGGAGGTATTTTTGATGGTGACGGCTTCTTGGTAGAGCTCCCATTATGTCCACTCCCAGCAAATCAAATGGCTCAGTAATGGCCGTAGGTTGCATGAGACCTGGACGTTTTCTATTGCGGGCCTTGTGCAATTGACACAAAAGACATCCGCGGACGTACTGGGTAACGTCCTGCCTTAATGATGGCCACCAGTATCTGGTCCGTACTTTGAGGAAGGTACGATCCCGACCTCGAAGTCCAGATAGAGGGTGGTTGTGAAATAGGCGGATGGCGTCCCGCCGGAACCGCTGTGGCAAATAGATTTTCGCTGGTCGTCTACCATAGGCCTTTCGATACAGGACATCGTGCTTCATCTCGTAGTATCGATGTCCTTGAGGATTTCCTCCGGATAACTGGACTATGATGTCATTGGTGGCTTGTTCATCTTGTTGGGTCGTTCGTACTTCTTCCAGCGTGAAACAGTGGTACAATGCGTGATTAGCGGGAGGAGCTAATCCGCTACCGGTTGAGGACGAAGTCGACGTCATTGAAGAGGATTCCGCTGGACTGAAATCCTCTGACGAGGACGGTGAAGTCATGTCTTCCAAAGACATGGCTAATAGAGAGACAGGCGCTCTTGATAATGCGTCCGCAACCTTGTTCTCAACTCCCTTCTTGTGTATGATCTTAAAGTCATACGTTTGCAAGTACATTGCCCAACGAACAAGTCGAGAATTTGGTTCTTTCAAGGTGAATAACCACTGCTGTGCCTTGTGATCCGTGATCACAGTGAACGGTATATTCTCCAAGTATGGCCTGAACTTTCCAACTCCCCAATAGATGGCAAGACATTCCTTTTCCGTGGTGGTGTATCTTCTCTGGACGTCGGTCAGTTGTTTACTGGCATAGGCAATAAGTACCTCGACGTCATCTTGAATTTGCGACAGGAAAGCTCCAAGTCCGGCGTCGCTAGCATCCGTTGTTAGGATACACGGCAACTTAGGGTTGTAAACCGCTAATGGAGGCGCCATGTAGATCGCATCCTTGATGGCCTGGAACGCTTCCTGCTGTTCTTTCTTCCACTGGAACTGAACTTCCTTTTTCTTGAGATGGTTTAACGGGGCAACGATCTTGGAATACTGCGGGATGAATCGAGAGTGCCATCCCGCCATGCCCAGAAATCTTTGGATTTCTTTCACGTTCTTTGGGACGGGAAAGTCTACTATAGCCCTAGTCTTGGAGGGATCAATGTGAATCCATCGTTCATTTACTATATGACCTAACATGGTGGCTTCGCTTTGCGCAAAGCGACATTTCTTGATCTGAAGCGTAAGTCCCGCTTAAGACAGTCGGTGAAAGACATATTCCAAGGCTTGCAAATGGTCTGCCCAAGTACTGGATGGAATGACGATGTCATCCAGATAGACACAGATGGGAAAGTGATGTCCATCCCTGAAGACTTCGTCGATGAGTCGTTGAAACGACGACGGCGCATTGCATAGACCGAACGGAAGTACCTCAAACTCGTACTTTCCCGCATGCGTGATAAAAGCGGTCTTCGCTTGTAGCTGGGTTTTATAGATTCGTCTAGCTTTCAACCTAAGCTAAGGTCTGATTAAGTACTACAAGTTAAATTAATGTCCGGGCGGATCGCATCAATATCACTATTGGGTTGAGCGATATAATTTGGTTTGTCTAGGGGATTATTTGAACAAAAAGGAACTGAAATGCGTTGCCAATCAGATTTTATTAAACAGTTAAATGTGAGCTTATTAGGCTTTTATGAAAATTAATAAAAAGTTCTTAATCCAGGGTTTTACTATTACAATATTAAGCAATCCAAGTAAGGATGTGGCTTATTACTTTAACGTCCAAATAAGGACTGAGTTCATATTAAATAACCGCTCCAAGTAAGGATGTGGTTGATCGAATTTAAAGTCCAAGTAAGGACTGATTGAATGTCCAAGTAAGGGCAACTCGTAATTAAGAGTCTTAGGATATAACATTAAATATAATGATTCGTTTTGAGTCCATGTTCGGGTTCCGGCGCTGGCGTTAAGGACATCTCTGCTGAAGGGTACCACGTGGCTTCTCGGGAAAGATTAAGTTTTGTCCTGCCGTTCTTGGTTGGCATCCGACTGCGATAGGTTCGCATCCATGTAGATCTTCGGATCCTCAAATTCGGGTACTGGATGGAACGACGATGTCATCCAGATAGACACAGATGAAAAAGTGATGTCCATCCCTGAAGACTTCGTCTATGAGTCGTTGAAACGACGACGGCGCATTTCAAAGACCGAACGGAAGTACTTCGAATGATTTTTATCTAAGCCTGGACAATAAGTCCTTTAAACGGGAAACCTGGAAACTTCTAGTCTTTTAAGTTAGTTTCTTTGTGAATCGTGAAGTTAGGCCCCCTTTTCTACATTTTAATTTTACGGTTACATTAAGTGGCGAGCTTGCCAGGACTCGTTAAGACTGACATTACCATTTATGATTACACGTCTACTTGTGAACATTACTTGTGCTTTTGCTTGAACTATCTGTCGCGTTATGAATCCCGCCGACTCACACCGAAGTGGCGAAGTCTATTCCACCGAGTGAAGCCAGTGAGAGAACCTGTGCGGTTTTAACTAAACCACCTGCGGGGGGTGCGAAATCAAGGGTTGTGACACCTGGAGCAAGAAATACCAATAGACCAAAGACTCCTCCACAGGTTAAGCCCAAACAAGGTGATTTAAGTCACGTGGAATGCTATAAGTGCGGACTCTTAGGGCATTATGCCGCAACCTGTTCGGACAAACAAGAAGTCGCGCAAAGAAGGGCTTCGGAAAACGCGAAAGAGGGAAGATCAAAAGGGGATCGTCTTCCCGCCGCACGAAGAAAATAAAGCCCCTTATGGAATTTGGCTCTATATGGATGTGCGGGGCTGTGAGGTTGATCCTCCCGTGGCCATAGAAGCCGTGTATTCGCATGGGACTTTCACGACTAGACTAGATTCAGGCGCTGATGCGTGTTTTATCAGCTTATATCAGTGGCGTAATTTAGTCAGAACTTTAAAACGAGACTTAGTACTTCGGGAAGAAGAAGAGACTCAATGCACAGTGCTAGGCGATGGACGTTATACCTTCAGAAAGGGACGCGCGTGAATAGACTTCCGCTTAGGACAGTTGAAACTAAAGCAGGAATTTCACGTAGTTCCCTCACTGCCAAACGATTTTATTCTGGGAAAAAATTTCCTGTATAAAAATCGTGCCGTTTTGGACTTTGGTACAAAAACTTGTCAGATTGACGGAACAACGTTTCCATTCGTGCTTAATCTCCCTGGGTTAAAGACACCGACCCCACAGATTATAGAGGATTTTGAACAAGCTGTCGCGTCGCCTACACTTAGTCCTACTCAGAAGGAAGACTTAAAAACTCTATTATTACGATTTTCAAAACTATTTTCGGAAAAAGCGGAACGTACGAACTTAGTATATCACGAGATACATACTACCGCTGATGTTCCCGTTAGTCAACGCGCGTATCGTGTTAGCGACGAGAAAAAACGGATAATTGAAGATCATCTTCACGAAATTATCCGCGACGGAATCGTAAAGCCCTCCGTTAGTCCTTACGCGTCGCCTGTGGTACTTGTCCACCAGAAATGCGGAAAGAAACGTTTCGGCGTTGATTATCGCGCGTTAAATAAAATGACCGTGAAAGATCCGTATCCGCTTCCGCGAATAGAAGAACTCTTAGGAAAAATGGGTGCCCCAAAGTTCATAACAGCACTGGACTTAAAGAGCGGCTATTGGCAAATAGATCTCCATCCGCAAGCGAAAGCGTGTAACGCTTAATTGTCATAAACATTTAAATATTAGTTTTGATTATAAACAAATGGTCAGGCCCAGGATCCGAGCTTGGCTATTTATAAAAGAAACTATGCATGCACTGGTATGGGGAGAATATAACCTGCTGGACAGGGTAACAACCTCTATCATTGCTTTTCATGGAAAATTTATACTCTCACTACCGAAATGTCAGGACTCTGGGTTTACTTAAATAAAAATTTCAAGCGTTGCCAACACTACTGTAAATATATACCCAAAGGATTACTGTCATAGAGTTCGAACTTTCAATAGAGTAAAGCAGCGATGTACTTCTGTATATTCGCCCCAAGGAAATCCCACCGAGAGAACGAATCGTACTCTCGGCACTATGTTAGCCTCCTTTGTGGGAGACAACCAAAAAGATTGGGACCGCTGCCTGTCACAATTTGCCATGGCCATGAGAAGCGCGGTGCAAGAGTCCACCAAATTTAGCCCCTCCATGTTAATGTTTGGGCGCGAGATTAAGACTGCCACTAACATTGTTTTGGATATAATTCCTGAGGTTTACCTAAATGAGGAAACTCAAAAGTGTTACAGCCTCAAAGTTATCGAGAGGGTACAAAAAGCCATCGCGTTAGCTCAGGACAACATTCAAAAGGCCCAGTTAAAACAAAAGTCATATTATGACAAACATCATCGGCATTTAGAATTTACGGAAGGCGATTTAGTCCTTAAGAAAACCCATTTTCTTTCAAATGCCGGTGAAGAATTTTCCTCCAAGTTAGCCAACCGCTACCACGGTCCCTTCCGTGTCTATCAAAAGCTCAGTGCTCATAGCTATAAGCTACAAACATTAGATATGAAAAAGGTATTGTTTGGAACCCACCATGTTTCACAGTTAAAGCCTTTCGAGGAAAGAACGGACCACAATCTGGAGGCAAGTGATTTCTTTCACGATGACTTAGACGATCGCGACCATGATAGTCAAGTGGAGTATGTAACGCTTAATTGTCACTTAATTGTCATAAACATTTAAATATTAGTTTTGATTATAAACAAATGGTCAGGCCCAGAAACTATTCACGCATTGGTATGGGGAGAATATAACCTGCTGGACAGGGTAACAACCTCTATCATTGCTTTTCATGGAAAATTTATACTCTCACTGCCGAAATGTCAGGACTCTGGGTTTACTTAAATAAAAATTTCAAGCGTTGCCAACACTACTGTAAATATATACCCAAAGGATTACTGTCATAGAGTTCGAACTTTCAATAGAAACTAGAGGCCAGGTATTCAGGCGCCAGAATTCGAACTTTCAATAGAAAATACCATCAAGATAGTGTCAGCTATTCAGGTGCCGGGAAACCTGGTGAACTTTTAAAAACCCATGATTCCCCTAGAAAAGGATACGGAAAGAAACATTCTAACACAAACCACGGACTGGTCCAATACCGGTCCAGTACCATAGAGGGCCTAATATGATTGGTCGATGAAAAGTGCATTTTCAAGTCGGTCTTTTAGTATAAATACACGGGTGCTTCAAAAAGAAAATATAGAATAAGAGATATCTAGAACGGGTTAAGACATGACTGAGGCTTAACCCTTGTTCGGTCTAAAAGTGCGGGTAAAACTTTAACCACAATCGTACGAACTAAAACAAGGCTTAGTTCCAAGTACCCGAATTCGAGGACCTGGAGATCTACATGGATGCGAACCTATCGCCGTCGGATGCCAACCAAGAACGGCAGGACAAAACTTAATCTTTACCGAGAAGCCACGTGGTACCCTTCTGCATAGATGTCCTTAACGCCAGCGCCGGAACCTGAACATGGACTCAAAACGTATCATTATATTTAATGTTATATCCTAAGACTCTTAATAACGAGTTGCCCTTACTTGGACATTCAATCAGTCCTTACTTGGACTTTAAATTCGATCAACCACATCCTTACTTGGAGCGGTTATTTAATATGAACTCAGTCCTTACTTGGACTTCAAATTCGATCAACCACATCCTTACTTGGAGCGGTTATTTAATATGAACTCAGTCCTTATTTGGACGTTAAAGTAATAAGCCACATCCTTACTTGGATTGCTTAATATTGTAATAGTAAAACCCTGGATTAAGAACTTTTTATTAATTTTCATAAAAGCCTAATAAGCTCACATTTAACTGTTTAATAAAATCTGATTGGCAACGCATTTCAGTTCCTTTTTGTTCAAATAATCCCCTAGACAAACCAAATTATATCGCTCAACCCAATAGTGATATTGATGCGATCCGCCCGGACATTAATTTAACTTGTAGTACTTAATCAGACCTTAGCTTAGGTTGAAAGCTAGACGAATCTATAAAACCCAGCTACAAGCGAAGACCGCTTTTATCACGCATGCGGGAAAGTACGAGTTTGAGGTACTTCCGTTCGGTCTATGCAATGCGCCGTCGTCGTTTCAACGACTCATCGACGAAGTCTTCAGGGATGGACATCACTTTTCCATCTGTGTCTATCTGGATGACATCGTCATTCCATCCAGTACTTGGGCAGACCATTTGCAAGCCTTGGAATATGTCTTTCACCGACTGTCTTAAGCGGGACTTACGCTTCAGATTAAGAAATGTCTCTTTGCGCAAAGCGAAGCCACCATGTTAGGGCATACAGTAAATGAACGATGGATTCACATTGATCCCTCCAAGACTAGGGCTATAGTAGACTTTCCCGTCCCAAAGAACGTGAAAGAAATCCAAAGATTTCTGGGCATGGCGGGATGGCACTCACGATTCATCCCGCAGTGTTCCAAAATCGTTGCCCCCTTAAACCATCTCAAGAAGAAAGACGTTCCGTTCCAGTGGAAGAAAGAACAGCAGGAAGTGTTCCAGGCCATCAAGGATGCGATCTGCATGGCGCCTCCTTTAGCGGCTTACAACCCTAAGTTGCCTTGTATCCTGAAAACGGATGATAGCGACGCCGGACTTGGAACTTTCCTGTCGCAAATCCAACATGACGTCGGTGCCAGTGGCATCAGATAACATTTGATTAGGCGCTGCATCTGGCGCGGGGGGCCTAATCAGCGCCCCCCCCAAACGTCTATCATCATTGTACCCAAATGGAACCTGCGAAACCACCGTCAAGGTACGCGGGCTACAGCCAGCGGACGCGACAAACGCCCCTTAAGCAGGTGACGGGAGCGCTACACCGTCGGCGGCGACCCCAGCCAGGAGGAGGTCGGTGACAGGGCAGGACTAAGGCAGCAGAAGGCTCGAGGGGACGGGAGATTTCCCACCGAGCACAGCAGTGCCATACGGTCGAAGAATGTATCCGCGGCCCCCAGAGGGTTGCCAAGAGCTGAGGATGAACCACAGCAACACCCGGGCGGGGGCGAAGCGGCCGAGAAAAACGTTTGCGGAACGGGGCAGGGAAAGGTCCGAACCAAGAACGAACCCAAGGAACCATCCTAACCGGCACACCGAACTCGGGCCCCCTCCGCCACGACAAGGCCTTTTGCTCTGCTCCAACGACAAGGGGGCGACGACCCCAAGGGAGCGGGAGGGGGGTGCCAGTGGCAGTAAACAACTGACCGACGTCCAGAGAAGATATACCACCAAGGAAAAGGAATGTCTTGCCATCTATTGGGGATCTGGAAAGTTCCGGCCATACTTGGAGAACATACCGTTCACTGTGATCACGGATCACAAGGCACTACAGTGGTTATTCACTTTGAAAGAACCAAATTCTCGACTTGTTCGTTGTGCAATGTACCTGCAGACGTATGACTTCAAGATCATACACAAGAAGGGAGTTGAGAACAAGGTTGCGGACGCCTTATCCAGAGCGCCTGTCTCTCTATTAGCCATGTCTTTGGAAGACATGACTTCACCGTCCTCGTCAGAAGATTCCAGTCCAGCGGGATCCTCTTCAATGACGTCGACTTCGTCCTCAACCAGTAGCGGATTAGCTCCTCCCGCCAATCACGCATAGTACCACTCTTTCACACTGGACGAAGTCCGAAATGCCCAACAAGATGAACAAGTCACCAATGACATCATAGTCCAGTTATCAGGAGATAATCCTCAAGGACGTCGGTACTACGAGATGAAGAACGATGTCCTATATCGAAAGGCTTATGGTAGATAACCAGCGAAAATCTATTTGCCACAGCGGTTCCGGCGGGACGCCATCCGCTTGTTCCATGACCACCCTCTATCTGGACATCGAGGTCGAGATCGTACCTTCGATAAAGTACGGGCCAGATACTGGTGGCCATCGTTCCGGCAGGACGTTACCCAGTACGTCCGCGGATGTCCTTTGTGTCAGATGCACAAGGCCCGCAATAGAAAACGTCCAGGTCTTATGCAGCCTACGGCCATTACTGAGCCTTTTGATTTGCTGGGAGTGGACATAATGGGACCTCTACCAAGAAGCCGACACCATCACAAATACCTCCTGGTTTTCACGGACTATGCCACCAAATTTGTCGAACTGTACCCAATGAAGAACATTACAGCCAGAACGTGTGCGAAGAAACTCGTCTCCATGATAGTCCGCTACGGATGTCAAAAAGTCATCGTGAGCGACAACGGGACACAATTCGTTTCACAACTTTGGAAGGACATTCTCAAGATGTTCAAAGTCAAACCACGATTAATAAAAACTGTCATTGTAAACAAAGAGGCGAAAAAGTAAAAGATAAGTGTAGAACATGAATTGTCTGAAGGAACAGATATTAAAATTTTCCCTTTTGAAGACATGATTATAAAACATCAATTATTTGAAAAAATTCTTATCTTAGTATCATCCACGGAGCAACATCGTGGAGCGCACAAACAGAGTTCTGGGCGAAATCATTTCGATGTTCGTTGATCGAGATCACCGAAGATGGGACGAGAACTTGCCGTTTATCCAGTTCGCCATCAACTCGACTACACATACCACAACAGGAAGAACTCCTTTCTACATGAACATGGGTAGGGAACCGAGATTTCCCTGGGACTTGGACGTGCGTATGCCAGTAGCGGACTTTGTTGAAAGGTCCGCATCGCTCTCAGCTCTAGCGAAGCAACTTGCTTTGTCTAAAGAACTTGCCAAGAAAGCGCAAGTACACCAGAAACGCTACTATGATCAGAGGCGGGAAGGGATTGAATTTCCCGTTGGTGCGCTTGTCTGGAAGGAGACGCATCCCTTGTCTCAAGCGGCACGTAATGTCGCCGTTAAGTTATGTCCCAAATGGGATGGTCCCTACAAAATCGCAAAGAAGATCGACCGATTGCGATATCAATTAGAAGACCCAGAGAATGGAGAAAATAAACTAATTGAGAATATCGCTCATTTAAAGCTGTATTGGTCAAACAAAGATGTCTGCCAACCGGACGGAAGCCAGTCATCTTCAACGTCAAGTAGTTCATCTTCAAGTTCTACAACGTCACAGGCTGTAAATATACTTCAGGACGCTGGTGTCAATACTGGTGACGAACGTCGTGAGACTCGACGAGAAAGAAGACGACGACTGTTGAAAGACCAAGAAGCGCAAACCGAGTCGTCTGGAGAAGAAACGAGGAGAAGTCAAACCTTATCTTCATCCACTAATGGATCCTCTTATTCCCCGTCGGAAGAAGTTCCAGAGTCCATCCCCGAAGTCTCTGATCTACCTGCGGAATCTGAGCCAGACGCATTGGCCTTATTCTCAGATCCTCCCGCGGTTTTCAAAGTGAATCGGATACCGCCAGACCTTTCTCCTCCTTCCTCACCTGATAGGAGCTCGAGGGAGAAGTCTCTCCCTCTACCCTCTCCTCTATCTCACCCCGACGATTCCAGTTCTTCCTCTGAATCTGTGGAAGACGAAGTGGAATTGTCCAACCCTGTTCCCATCAATCCTATGAGATATGTCAATCCTTTCCGTAAAGGATGGAAACGTGAGATAGTACTGAGGAAGAATCCAAAGCCTGGAGGTCCTGAACTGGACATAAATTATCATCCTCCAACTAATTAAACGCGTCAGACTCTTCGGTCTCGCGCAGACGTGGAACAGTATCTACGCTTGCAAGCAATTACAGATGTGACTTCTCGTGATTTTAACTTTTCGCGTCAAGCAATCTCGCGAGAACCATGGGAGACTGTACGGGACGATCATTGACAGTATCAATGCAAGGGGATTCAGCATCGGCAACTCCATTTCCCTTGGAACCCTCGGTGAGGCCCAAGACTACTCCACCGCACATGGTCCCTGATGAAAGGTCCACTGCGAGGCGTACAAAGGCCCGCCGAAGACACAGGCCAAATCAAGACGGCGCCGAATCTGCGCCGCCTGACACACAGGGTCCAACTCACCTTGCAGCAGACGACGTTTCTTTGGGGGGGAGGATGTATCCGTCCACACCAAGCATCTCCTTCCCGGGGAAAAACCGCGTCGTCTGCTTTACTCATTTTGTATTTTTTATACTAAATTTTGTATAATGTTAAATAGTGCCGGGAGTGTGGCGCACTCCTGTAAGCCAAGCTACTGGGCGGCAAAGTTTGAGGGAATACGACACATGTCGGCGATCCTCCCCTATAGGTGCCGACTGCCCCGTGTCCGCCGGAGGTGACTTGACCCCCACACCCCTTCCGTCACCTCCCAAGTAAACCTCATTTCCTTCCCTGATTAGTCACATACTGAAACCTGACTAATCGCATCCTTGTCGCGGACCCTTAAGGGACCCAATTTACATTGAAACCTCTTAAAAAAAAAACATTTTTCGCGGGGATAAAAACCCCCGCCTACAATCTGTAAGAGTCAATTGTCAGTTGGCAGTCAGTTTTTTGTACTCGCGATTTAGTACAGACGCGTTTTTGTTCCATAAGTAAAACCAGTATTATTGATGGACTATTGTCCTTTAAACGGGAACCTGGGAATTTCTTAATTTGCTAGTTTTTATTTAAATTCTTTGTGAGCCGTGAAATTAGGCCCCCCTTTTCTACATTTAAATTTTACGGTTACACAATTACTGGCTAAATTATGCGGCATGCCTGATTTTGATGCAGAAATTATTAGGTACAAAAATGTTTCCTCTGAAAGACGCTTAAGTCACCCAAACATCATGTACGACTGCGACTACCAGAGGAAGTTTGACAACAACGATGATCTAAGGCTGCATTTATACTCAGATGAACTTGAAATCGTGAATCCCCTTGGTTCCAAGTGACATTGTTTTATTTCACGATAGGGAACATTTCTCCAAAATACCGAAGCAAACTTTCTCAAATCTACTTGGTGCTGGTTTGCCGAGAGAGATTTCTGAAACTTTATAGAATTGAACAGGTTTTGGAACCACTTCTAAGCGACCTCTTAAATTTGCAAACCGAAGGAATTACTGTTGGAAATGGGGATACAGTCAAGGCTCGCCCTGCAACAATATCAGCCGACAACCTAGCAGCCCACACACTTGGTGGATTTACAAGGGCTTTTTTAGCCGGCAGAATTTGTCGTCTCTGCATGGCAACAAGGAATGACATATCGGAAAAATTTCGCGAGGAATGTTTCATCCAAAGAACTGTTGCAGTCCACAACCAACATTTAGAGGCTGTGAAAGAAAACGATCAGAATAAAAGCATCTATGGTGTGGAAGGCGAGTCTGCTTTCTCTATCTTGCCAGGATTTAAAGTCACCGAAATGTTTCCAGCTGATGTTATGCATGATTTACGCGAAGGCGTAATACAGGAAAATTTAAGGGTAGTGCTATCAGATCTTATCAGCAAAGGTCTAATAAGCCTGAAGTACATCAACACCAGAATATCAACGTAGAAATATGGGTTTTTGGACTCCAAGAACAAGCCAAGCATATTGAAAAAGAGAATGGTATCTGGAGATTCGCACCTCATTGGATCTGCTTCTCAGAAATGTTGTTTGCTATACATGCTGCCTTTCCTTGTTGGGTCCAAAGTGCCAGCTAATACTCTCTCGTGGGAATTGCTACTGCTTTTGAGAAAAATATCTGATATCGTTGAAGCACCAGTAGTTGATAAAATGTGGCTGCCAGAACTAAACGAACTTTTTTCCAATTTTCCCATTTGTTCAAAAGTCTCGTTAGTCCTAACTACAAACTTACCCCAAAAATGCACTACCTTTTGCACTATGGAACGTTGATGAGGGAGTATGGTCCTTTGCGAAGGTTATAGTGTATGCGTTTTGAGGCTAAACATCAAATCTTGAAGCGCATTGCCACTGCGAACATTTCTAAAACAATGGCGGAGCGCCACCAATATCAACAATGCTACAACTACAGCTCTAATTGTGCATTTGAAAATGATGACTATGCCAGGAAATGCCAAAAGATAAAATTTTCGATCTTGCCTCTAAGCCTGCGTGAGCACTTGGTTCAAAAATATGGTGCGCAAGAAACATCTTTTCAACAGTGTTCAGCGAGGGGCTAGCCACTTACGAAATATGGTGTACAAGCCTTAAGAAATATATTTCAATATTTCGAGAAATATCGTAATATTGAGAAATATCGGAAAAATCTGAAATAATAAGAAATATCGGAAATATTGGGAAATAATGAGAAATATCGGAAATATAGGGAAATAATGAGAATTATCGGAAATATATCGGAAATATAGGGAAATAATGAGAAAAATCGGAAATAGTGGGAAATATCGGAAATATTGGGAAATAATGAGAAATATCGGAAATATTGGGAAATAATGAGAAATATCGGAAATATTGGGAAATAATGAGAAATATCGGAAATAATGAGAAATATGGCGAAATCAGGTAAAGCAGACATTTGTATTTTCCTCAGCATTTTCTGAGGGAGGCGAGCTCAAGGGGCCGTCATTACTCATGAGAGCGTACGAGATTTTAAATCTTTCTCGATTTTGATGATTTCAAAGATTTAAGAATGATTTGACTGATTTGCTGATTTGGAGCCGATTTGAATGATTTGGGAGTGATTTTCACGATTTTACGATGATTTCGATTCGATTTATGTGATTTGAAGGATTTGGAAATGATTTGAAAAATTTGTACGATTTGAATGACTAGTGACTTAACGAGGATTTGAATGATTTGTTGCGATTTGCATGATTTGGTAGTGATTTGGTAGTGATTTTAATGATTTGTCGAGGATTTGAATGATTTGTCGAGGATTTGAATGATTTGGTAGTGATTTGAATGATTTGGTAGTGATTTGAATGATTTGGTAGTGATTTGATTGATTTGGTAGTGATTTGAATGATTTGATTGATTTGATGATTTCTTGATTTGACTGCTTTGTATAGTGATTTCACTGATTTACGATTGATTTCATAGTGATTTTAATGATTTGATGATTTCTTGATTTGACTGCTTTGTATAGTGATTTCACTGATTTACGATTGATTTCACTGAGCTACTCTAAAAGGTTTTTTAGTTCGTGATTCAGAAAATTCCCTGGTTATGCCTAAGGGGGTCTCGATCCGTCTTCGGTTTGAGAAAAGTTTTGGGCGGCCTTGAAGCGTCGTCTGCTTTATGTAACGTGTGACGTCACAAGTTGAGATATTATCCAAAGTTGCAGCGGGAAACTTTTACATTTGAAATTCAGATTGTTTCTAATTTGTTTTCTTAAATATTAATATATGTTTTGGATTTAATATGGAAGCATAATAAATAAAAAAATACCAGAAGTTTATAAGATATATTCCATAAGTATGACACTTTCTACACTTCGTAATGCTTGAGAATTACTGAGAGCTAGTTCGAGAACGATGCAAGAACTGACTACACTTGGTTCTACAGTTCATTTTAGTAAGCCTTTGACAGAGCTTCACCAGGCGTCACTTTACGAGAATATATGACGTTTCACCTACTTTACTTCGTGACAAACCCTCAATTACCAGTGACAAACTTATGGAACATATCTTATGAACTTATGAAACAAATGAAATCTTTAAACAATGGAACTAAAAAAAAAATTTTGAACTGAATTGATATTAATACTGAAAACTTTTATAATCAGAAAATCTGGTATCTTTGAATTCAAAAGTCGTCTTTTAAAAACGATTCCAACTTCATTTAACCGTATAGGTTGTAGATTATTGTTATGATGATGGTTGAGAGAATTTGAAATATCAAAAATGCTATTAAATAATAGAATTAATCAGAAATATTAGAAATACGAAGGAATATTAGAAATACGAAGGAATATTAGAAATACTGAGAAATATTTGAAATACGAAGGAATAATAGAAATACTAAGAAATATTTGAAATACGAAGGAATAATGGAAATATTGGAAATTTAAAGGAAATATCGTGAAAATATTGGAAATTTTAGGAGAAATATCGGGAAATAAAGAAATACGAAAATAATAGAAATAAATCTGAAATTTTTCGAATTATTTGGAAATAAGAAATCTGGTGTACATTTTTTGGGGAAGTGAGTAGCCCCTCGGTGTTCAGAGTTAAAATACAGCAGCTCCATTTACAAACCTGGTGTTGTTATTCCAATTGAAATTGTCCACGCGGAAGAAATCCCGGTTTTTATGAAATTGAGCTTTATTTTGAAAACTAAAGATCATGAATATTTGCTATGCCATCATTTTCACGCATATGAAATTATACAGACAAGTGACTGGCTTTCATTTATCCCTGGACAAAAAGAATTGGATCATACTTTTCTTCACATTTATAATGCAAACGGGCAAAACTTAGTTTCCCCTAAATATCGTCTTGTAAATTTACAAAAAGCCTAAAACACGCGTAAAACCATATTTATTCCATTCAGTCAATATATTAAGTCTAAAACCAAATATTTTTTCAATATTACTTATGGCAAGAATCACTATCTAACGTGTACGCCCATATTTCAAAGTTGCATGCCTGACAGTCACAAATGTAAGGCCCACTACTCCCTACGCCAAAGCACATGGTACTCATGCTTTTTTTTCATTAATAAAAATACTTTTAGGTTGTGCCTCCACCAATTTACATTCATTTCAAGCCATGTCAACTGACAGCAATTGGTTGTCCAAGGATCATCCCGTAAGAGATATGCTTTCATTTCATTTTAAAAATTAGAAAAATCGTCCAATTATAATTTATTCTCTTACATTTTAGAACAAATCTTTAAAAAGGCCAAGAAAACAAAGTGAAAGTGGAAAACCTTTGATGAACATTCTCCTAGAAAAAGTCCATGAAGTCCATAAAAAGGAAATTAGAGGTTTAAATACATTATTTTGCATTTTATTTATTATTACGGTTAACTTTCTTAAAATATTAACGTCAATTTCCAAGTCAGGCTCTATTGCGAGCGTTATTTGTCAAGAGATATGATAAATATTGCGCGCGATGTGATAACCGTAGCACGTGACATTGAGCGTGACTTGGAAATTTTGTTCACTGGAAGGCAGGGCGTATTAACTGATTGTATAACAACTGGCCATCGACCTTCTAGAACTCAGTGCAGCGGATGGGTTGAAACGGAGAGGGGCCTATCACGCGTGGTAACTAATCAGAAATGACCCAATTTGTATCTTCACTTTTGTTACGTGATGAAAATGAATGTTAAAAGTCTAGTTTGAGCACAGAGTATTTTTATTAGTTCATGCTCTTTTGGCACTCACAATTTGGAGCTTATTGATATATCACAATCTCATGGAATGGCATACTGAAGACTGAGGTACACACTTACCCTTTTATCAATATTTTAATTGTCCGTTCCTCATTCAGGTGTTGACGCACTTGAAAATCCTGTCTCCGACCTCTTCCATCTGCCGACGAACCACATTCTCCACATACTGACTGTCAAGCCATCGCGCCTTGCAAGTAACTGTGGAACTCGCAGATCACGCGCTTTGGCCTTTACGACTGGTACTCGAGATAAATTATGAAATATAACAAGTAACTAATGAACTCTTACTTCCATTTCAGCATACAGCAATTGGTATATTAATCCCTCTGTTTCTCTCGTTATGAATATCATAAGTCTGAAATAGGTAATTATGTGATTAATGACAATAACCTAGTAAAGTTTTATGTAGAATAGGTGTGAAGACTTCGGAGGATGTCATTTGAAATCGGGCTACAGAAACCAGCACTGAATTCCAGATGGTCAGATATAAATAAATTGCAGAGATGTTGGGTTCGGTAACTGTATGCTGGTTATAAATAATATCTAGAGTAAAGGGTAGTCGTCATCAATATACGTGAAAAGCAAAATACCCGTGAACACAATAAAAGCACGCCAGTAGCGGTATTGAATTGATGTATTAAAGCAGGGGGTAACCGACTTTTCCTTTTTTTTTAAACCCCGCCCGGCAGCACTGAGATCTATGTTCGCATTGAATCAAAAGGAAAATGAAGTGATTTTATGATGAATTCGTCTACTAATTATAAGACCAATCTGCATAGTGAAACATGATCCAGTGGAACATAAGGAAATAACACCGAATGACTTTAAAATTGTAATTAGTTTGCAATTACATGGATAGTTTTGAATAAGGACCTCCGACCAATCGCGTAACGCCCTGCCTTTTTACTAACTAAATTCTCGTGGAACGCGGCTTCACCCTCCCTTTAAATAACAGTCAAATGATAAAACAAATGCAAATGCACTGCATTTAAAGAAATTATGAAGTTAGTGTGCGTAACACATCCAATAAATTATTTAATGAATGGAAATTTAATTGCCTTATTAGATCCACACCAAAAACACACATGCAAAGAGCACATGTAAAAAACGAGATTATAAAAAGCATGCGAATATTAAATATGACTATAAAAAAGCATGCGAATATTAAATAAGACTATAGAAAGCATGCGAATATTAAATTAGAATATAAAAACCATGCGAGTATTAAATTCGATTATAAAAACCATGCGAGTATTAATTAGGCTATAAAATTCATGCGAGTATTAAAGTAGGCTATAAAATGCATGCGAGTATTAAATTAGGCTATAAAATCCATGCGAATATTAAATTAGACTATAAAATGCATGCGAATATTAAATTAGAATATAAAAACCATGCGAGTATTAAATTCGATTATAAAAACCATGCGAGTATTAATTAGGCTATAAAATTCATGCGAGTATTAAAGTAGGCTATAAAATGCATGCGAGTATTAAATTAGGCTATAAAATCCATGCGAGTATTAAATTAGGCTATAAAATCCATGCGAATATTAAATCAGGATATAAAATGCATGCGAGTGTTAAATTAGACTATAAAATGCATACGAGTATTAAATTAGACTATAAAATGCATGCGAATATTAAATTAGAATATAAAAATCATGCGAATATTAAATTAGAATATAAAAAGCATGCGAATATTAAATAAGACTATAAAATGCATGCGAATATTAAATTAGAATATAAAAAGCATGCGAATATTAAATTAGAATATAAAAAGCATGCGAATATTAAATTAAACCATAAAATGCATGCGAATATTAAATTAGACTATAAAACGCATGCGCGTATTAAATTAGACTATAAAACGCATGCGAGTATTAAATTAGACAATAAAATGCATGCTAGTTTTAAATTAGACTATAAAATGCATACGAATATTAAATTAGATTATAAAAACCAAGCGGGTACGCAAGCAATAAATTAAATTCTAAAAACATGGAAGTAATGCATGTAATGAAGGAAACGAAAATATTGCACGCCAAACTGAGCGTGAAGAAATAATAGAAATAATAATAATGATAGAATGGAAAGAGTGCATGTCAACTCAACTTTCGGCCCATCGAGTTACCCGTAATTCTACCTTCGACACCTTAGTAAATACCATAGAACAAATGAAACATAAGATTATTGACGATGTGGATAAGAAAGTAGAAATAAACCAAGCAAACTTACAAGAAAGCTTCGCTGTACTAGAGAGACAACTGTACGCATTTATTAAACCGCCTGCGTCCGATAGTATATCGGAACTCAGCATTATAAATGCCCCTCCATTACCAGTTAACCGCGCTGTTGAAGTTCTAACATCGGGATCATTAGACGTACCAATAGTAATGCCGTCTAATCAAGTGACCCGAGCCACAGAAGTAGAGAGCTGCAACAACGTGGAAGAACTCCGAAACCCTCTGGGTTCCGCGTTTAAGCGATGGGAACTCCAGGAGTTGGAAATGTTTTTCTGAGATAAAATTGGAGTTGGGTGGCAGTGGAAGTTTTCGTGTGCGGAGTTGGGAGGCAATGGGAATAATGATAATTATCTGAAGAGTATTTGATGGCACTTGTGTGTGTTAATACAGATAGAAAACTAATTAAACCACGTTAATTCACACAGTAAAAAATTTTATTTAAAAAATTTATAAAACGTTTATTTAAACGTACAGACGACTAGTTTCGCTTCTATTCAGAAGCATCTTCAGGTCTGGTCTGGCTTCTCTTTCCGTGCGTTAGATTACGACTACGTCGGCCCCCCTCCCTCGTCTAATTTGTCGTTTCCACCCCCATACCAAAGTTCAGACAAATAGCTGGCAGGGCCATTGTCTTTATTTAATGATGTTTTTTGGGTTCTTTTTTTATTAATATGGAGCGATTCCCTAAGGTTTAATTTTAAGTAATGGTCTACTACGGTGATAGACTTTGCTTTTTCAAAAAGTATTTTGTGGTCGCTGTTTTCGTTGATATGTTCGGCTAGCGCAGATGAATCGATTTTTTTATTTTTAATATCATTTTTAATATCATTTTTATGTTCGTTACTCACGGAATCTAAATCGGAAGTTACGCCTCGATTGTCCCGTGTATGATTTACCGCAAGAGCAAAATATTTCGTAGACACCATGTTTGTCTAGTAGGCTTATCTTGTCTTTCAAGGATCCAAAGATCGTTTGCATTTTGTTGGTGGGTTTAAAAACTGGCTTTATATTATTGTTACTAAAAAAGTTTCCAATCCGCTGGCTACGAGAATTAAACGGAAGTATCACGAAATCGGATTTTTTGTAATCGGATTTGAGTTTTGTATTGCGGTTAATTTTGTTTCTGTTTAAAATTCTATCGAAACCTCTATTGAGAGTAGAGCTAGGGAAACCCCTGTTGTCCGCTATGGCTCTGATAAAGTTTATTTCTTTCTCGAGGGAAATGTAATTAGAGCAAACATTTACTGCTCTTGTCAGAAAGGTGTAAAAAGCTGTAAGTTTTTGGTTAGTAGGATGGCACGACTCCCAGTGAGGTGGGATTGATACCGAGAAGGGTTTACGGTACACTGAAGTGTTAATTTGGTTATCAGTTTTTTCAATAAGGACATCTAAGAAGGGGATGGAGTTATTAGATTCGATTTCTAATGTGAATTTAATGTTATGGTCTATAGAATTAAGGAATTGTAAAATTTAACCACTTTCTTACAATTCCTTAATTCTATAGACCATAACATTAAATTCACATTAGAAATCGAATCTAATAACTCCATCCCCTTCTTAGATGTCCTTATTGAAAAAACTGATAACCAAATTAACACTTCAGTGTACCGTAAACCCTTCTCGGTATCAATCCCACCTCACTGGGAGTCGTGCCATCCTACTAACCAAAAACTTACAGCTTTTTACACCTTTCTGACAAGAGCAGTAAATGTTTGCTCTAATTACATTTCCCTCGAGAAAGAAATAAACTTTATCAGAGCCATAGCGGACAACAGGGGTTTCCCTAGCTCTACTCTCAATAGAGGTTTCGATAGAATTTTAAACAGAAACAAAATTAACCGCAATACAAAACTCAAATCCGATTACAAAAAATCCGATTTCGTGATACTTCCGTTTAATTCTCGTAGCCAGCGGATTGGAAACTTTTTTAATAACAATAATATAAAGCCAGTTTTTAAACCCACCAACAAAATGCAAACGATCTTTGGATCCTTGAAAGACAAGATAAGCCTACTAGACAAACATGGTGTCTACGAAATATTTTGCTCTTGCGGTAAATCATACACGGGACAATCGAGGCGTAACTTCCGATTTAGATTTAACGAACATAAAAATGATATTAAAAATGATATTAAAAATAAAAAAATCGATTCATCTGCGCTAGCCGAACATATCAACGAAAACAGTGACCACAAAATACTTTTTGAAAAAGCAAAGTCTATCACCGTAGTAGACCATTACTTAAAATTAAACCTTAGGGAATCTTTCCATATTAAAAAAAAAAAAAAAAAAAAAAAAAAAAAAAGAACGCAAAAAACATCATTAATAAAGACAATGGCCCTGCCAGCTATTTGACTGAACTTTGGTATGGGGGTGGAAACGACAAATTAGACGAGGGAGGGGGGCCGACGTAGTCGTAATCTAACGCACGGAAAGAGAAGCCAGACCAGACCTGAAGATGCTTCTGAATAGAAGCGAAACTAGTCGTCTGTACGTTTAAATAAACGTTTTATAAATTTTTTAAATAAAATTTTTTACTGTGTGAATTAACGTGGTTTAATTAGTTTTCTATCTGTAAATGATAATTATAATTGCGGAGTTGGGAGGCATTGGAAAATTATCTTAAAACATGGAAATCTACGGAGTTGGGAAACTTAAGTCTGGTAAGTGGTAGTAAGTCGACTGCGTCTCCAATTTAAAAGCGGACTTTAGCGTTGTTTGTCTTCAGAACCTTCGTACGAAATTCTTTTTTCACCCGTTACCCACCGTGACACGTCCCCTCAGTGAGTCTCTTACACAGTGGGGCCGCGGGCGCTTTCCATTTCTCTTAAACCCATTGACAAGAGTCTCCTTTCTAGCTTTGAGGCATATTAAAGTAAGGCAGTAGGCATATTGGCAGGCACAACTAATAACAGAATGGACTCTAGTGTTAGTATTTCTTGATTCGTGAAGTTCATGATCTTGTCCTTCAAAATAGCATTTGCGAAGCGAATCAGTCCGATTTTAATTAAATAGCTAATTTAAGAAACTAAGCGTAAAATATGACTCAACGACAACGAGTAGCGCCTTTTTCCCCCAAATCTTAATGTCTAGAAGAATTTTATGAGAAAATATTATTCCTTATTTGAAAATCATAATTTATAAGTACTCGTGATATCAATATCAGGTCAAATTTGAAAGAAAACTAATGATCTACACGTTTTACTTGAACTTTCTATTTTTCAATTCTAAAGAGTAAAGAAATCTTCCAAAGACTAGAAACTAGAAAGGTTTTAATGGACGAAGTTAGAAGGAGTTTAAGAAATTTTAATTTTCAGGGAAGGAGTTGGGAGGAGTTTAAGAAATTTTAATTTTCATGCAAGGAATTGGAAGGAGTTTAAGAAATTTTATTTTTCATGGAAGGAGTTGGGAGGAGTTTAAGAAATTTTATTTTTCATGGAAGGAGTTGGGAGGAGTTTAATAAATTTTAATTTTCATGGAAGGAGTTGGGAGGAGTTATACATTTCGCTTGGTGGAGTTCTGCGGAGTTGAAACTTTTGATTATGGCATTGGGAGGAATTGGAGTCATTGTTGTGTATTGCCTTGGAGTTGGAAGGAGTTGGAGGTTAATATTTTCATTTTGCAGCTCTCTACTCTACAACGTAACCAAGAGTTACGAGAACAAAGGATACTAAATATGAAAAATCAGAATTAAGTTTACAAACGTCTTCTCAAATATGCGCTGCTTCCACAGTACAAAAAGTAACAAAAAATCGTACTGCAGAAGCTAAAATCGGTGGAAGCATTCCAGTTTTTTCCTTACCAATAGTATCGCATCTCGTTGTGACGAAACAACGGGGATAAACAAATTGGCGTGTGCCCATGCATAGTTTAAATTTTTAAACTTATAACGTTGTTTTTCCGCAATTAAAATCTTTTTTCAGACTTTTTACGTACAGCACATAATTTTAGGCATACTTTTTTATATGTAACCAAATGTAGTTTATACTAGATGAAAAAACTTGGTTCTATCCCTTTAAACGAAAGTCATGTCCACATTTCCGTAATCAATACTCCTTGTAACTTTTAGGCCCATATTTTGAAATCAATGTATGACTATTTTTGAAAATAGTGACACAAAAGCCGACAGTAGGCCTTACTCTCTTATTAAGTGGTCACAGGCTTATTTTAAGTGATAAATTTAAAATATAACAAACTTGAGCCCTTCTAAACCGATACATAACTTTGCAGAATTACATAACTAAACATTTTCAGACGAACTTAGGCGTTAAAGTTCAAACCTATTTAGTCTAAACGTCACTCTTCTTTCACAAACAGATTACATGGCGAACTTTAAAGTAACAAAGCACCTTCTCTGCATCATAAATTCAACTCCAAAATGTAATGTGGTTCTGTGAAACTTCGTTTTAACCAATTATTGTTGTAGTGTCAGTTAAAACTAACACATGCCCCAAGTCTCCAATTTTTCTACTAAGGGATATACGTACTAATACTGTGGCTCATTTATTGAGTAGATGTATTAGTGATGTGTTGCCCCTCTGCCATTCGTAACCAAATGCATCATAGCACTGCAGGGACGTAAACCTCAAATAGTATTGTATAAAAAGGATTAACCAGGTAAGACCAAAGAGAAACACTAATTTAACAAATGGCGTAAGGGGATCGAATCTGAAACCTATTGCTTATTGGCGAAACAAATAATCGATTATTATCTTCTTCATTGTCATATTTACACTATTAGCGCCCTTTTATTTTCATTTTAGCGTAAAAGTTGGCCACTCATTCTTTGTCGCTAGATATACGGTATTTTTATGGGTCTAAACCCCAGTTTAAAGCAAACCACAACGGATATTACTGACACTGAAGCAAACAAACATAGATTATCGTTAGGGAAAATACGTGGCATTATACCCCAGAGATCTGGATTTACATGAAAAATATTTTAGAATAAGTCGGTATCAATTAATGCGAATTAGGGCATTCGAAAGATTACTTTAATTGAAATAAATAAGCTTAATTCTACGGATAATCACTTTTGTAGGTTTGGCGACCTACGTGCATGCAGCCTGTAAAATAATGGACGTATATTTTCTAAATTAACTTTCTTTGAATGTAATTAATACTTAAAATTAACTAAAAATAATAATCATAAATAACTAAGATTTCAAATTACCACATTCATGTAAAAATGTATACATATTCATGTATTCCCTTGTTTTATATTTATCACAAACACAATCTTGTAAACTGGGGAATTTTCTGGCTCTCTCCCCATAAAGAAAGCATGGTGGTCCTACACTGGATGAAACCAGCGTTGGGTTTTCAAAAGAGGAACCATGACGTAGTGGAAAACTTTGCTTCGTCATGGGCCTGTCCAAAAAAAGAGAGGTTTCTCTTAATCCCCAAAGAAAAGGGTATAGGTAAAGGAAGGAGGGAGCCAGGACCCCAGGTTAAGATCAGATAGAAAACAAACTCGCTACCGAAAGGTTGTGCTAAAAAAAAGGGACTTTCACTAATAAAATATTTTAGTAAAAAAAACCAAGTCTCTCTACTTTGTTCAAGTTAAATCCAAGCCATCGAAACTAAATTAGATATTTCCCGCTATCAATTGATTCAGTCCGATTGATAGCAATTAAATTATCTCAGCTCTCCCAAAGCCAAAGAACCAGTTAAAAGTAGGAGGACAACTATTGAAAATTAAATCTACTTTTTCCCTCCGATAATCGACATGGTGCCGAAACCCGGGGATTAAACTATAATTAATTTAGTTAAAATAAACATTCTTCAAAACAATGGCGAACGACGACATCGTAGTGCAACCTAATAACCAAACGGTATCACCGGGACAAATAAACACCGGAGCGGGTAATCTCAACCCAGGCACCGGAAGCGTCGCATCTGCAAGCGGCCAACAGCCTCATCAGGCACCGATAAAAACTACAAAAGAACTTCTTAAGTTTGCGAAAGCGGCTAGGAAGAGCGCACGCACTGCCGTGACAAGAAAAATCAACGAGCTTAAAAACCTCGTCAAAAGTACATCAGTTCCTGATTTGGAGGATTTGGAAGACGGAATAACCCTGCTAATGCAACGGGAAGAGGATCTAAATCATGTTGAACATGCCGTCAAACCTCTCATCGAAAACGAAGTGGATCTAGAAAAGGATCAAGATGAAGCCATTGCTTACCAGGAGGAAATAGGAGCAATTAAACTAAAAATCAACCGGATGATCAAGAAAATGGGTGGAACACCGCCGCATTCATCCAACACTTCTATTTACGGAGGAGCCAACGGTCCGACGGGACCAGGTTCAACTTCCGGCTCAACGCTCGGGATAAACACAATGGGCCACATCGCAACCTCTACCCACGAAAAGGTGGAAATCAAACTACCGCCGCTGACCATTGCTAAATACAATGGGGAATATACTAAGTGGAATAACTTTTGGGGACGCTTCAAGGTCATTGTCCACGACAGCATGAAAATCGACAAGGTAGACAAATTAATTTATTAACAATCATACTTAGAAGGAGAAGCTCTCCAAGAGATAGCAAACCTCGAACAACCGAGGAGGCGTATGACGAAGCCATAGATATATTAAAAAATAGATTCGCGAATACCGAGTTAGCTATGTATTGTCATTTAAACAAACTAAAAGAAATTCAGCCAGTGACAAGCTCCAAAAATATCAATGCCCTACGCCAAGTATTGAACATTTGCGAAATTAGCATTAGGAGTTTAAAATCCATGGGTTACAATGTAGTCGATAAAGCTTCCTCTACTTGCCCCGAGTAACTAGCTCGCTTGCCTTCAGATATTAGGAGAGCGTATTGCGTTTATAGAAAAGAAAAACAAACGGCCAATATTGGGCCAATAGATATAAACAAAACATGGGATATCGAGGACCTAATTAGCATTATTAGGGGACAAATTGAAAGCCGAGAGATGGCTGAGATGATAGGTGGGACGTCGGCCATTAATAGCACAAAAAGAGACACCCAATTTAAACCCTATTATGAAGAAAAAGCGAGGTCAAAACCTAGAATGGAAAACCTTAGATATACCCCTTCGGTCGCCGCGTTATCCACGGGGATTAAAAGCAATTATACCCCTAACGTAGACAATATCTTTTGCATATTTTGCTCTACTTCTGACCATAGGTCAATTCATTGTAATAAATACACTTTGGAGCACAAACAAACTAGTGCTAGGGAGAGCGGCTGATGTAACATATGTCTACGATTCGGCCACGATACCAGATCTTGTAGATCAAAATTCAAAAAATGTAGAAAATGCAATCAAAAACATAATTTTGCAGTATGTGAGGGAAACCCTTCTCATTTAAATCCAAGGGCTAAAGAGCCCCAAAATAGTGGAAATACCGCCATAGTGCAAGCCCTAGCACGTGTAGAAAACATGGATAAATCAGTGCAGCTACAAACCGCCATAGCTTATGCCAAAAACCCCTCAAAACCAGATAGTAAAACTAAGGTTAGATGCGTTTTGGATGGGGGGAGCCAAATTTCTGTAATCAGGGAAGATCTCTTGAGAAAACTCCGGCTGCCCATTGTTGGTCAACAACGACTCGACGTCTTTAGATGCGCGGCGAAGGAACCAGAAACGGTTAACTGTCGCACGGTTAAAGTTAGGCTAGAAAATAGGGAATTCCCAGATAAATACATTGAGTTCATAGCCGTAGAATCACCCTACTTTTGTAATCACATTGTCAGTATGGGGTGTCAGGATATTGAGCAATTCATGGAATCCAAAGGCCTACAAATGTCAGACGATCCCTCTGATCCAATAAATTCTAGAAATGAAGCAGATATTTTGATAGGTGGCGACATATACTGGGAAGTAGCTACGGGTAGATCCGAAAGGTTTAGCAAGAGGGTAGTGTGTTTAGAAACCATTTTAGGTTGGACCCTACACGGACCTTCGGGGGAACCCACAAACCAAATAAAACATGTCAACGTATATTTCGAGAACGACAGTTACGAAGGATGCGGAGAATCCGAAGAGACAGACGTGGAAAGTGACCATGAAAGCGGGGACGTTGATGACGACGAACGAATCAGGGGTTTCCGGTTTCTGACAGGGATGCATTTCGTTCTTCAAAGACGGGTTCAGATCCATCAAGCAATCGCCCTCGGTCAATTGGCGCAGCCTGACAAATATGATTAAATTATTTCCACCATAAACATACAACTTCGAAGGAGACACTAACCTTCTGTTGACGGTCTTGATTAGCGTTTGCGAAGTGTTTTTCTTGAAATACAACACTGCGTAGCTTATTATTAAAGGCTGCTGGCTTACTTTCAATTTACAGCTTCCAGTATTTGCGTACCGGGCCTTGATTATATTCCAGTGTAGCATTTCCGCTGCAAATAGCAAACTTTGTCGATATTCAATTCCGGAATGAATGTCATCGTTTTCCGTTAAAGTGCCGTATGTCTGGTAACACGAATTCGGGTTCGCATCTGCTCGCTTTAGTACTTCCGCATATGCCGTTTTAATCAATGCATTTTGCTAAATCGAAAATAAAGAAATAAAAATGAAAAACACCTAAGATGAAAACAATGAAGGACGTATATTAACCGTATGAGAAAGTAACGCGTAACTCTTATATTAACCTCAATGAAATTGAATTGTGCCGTGTTTTTCATCAGTAAAGGTTTAGCATTGGGAAAGTGAAATACATCGTCGATGGTGTCGAAGGGAAGTGCTTCCGATTGGCTCGAATACTGTGACGTCATTTCCGAAGATACAAAAACCAATAGAAGGAAAGACGCCAAACTCCACAAGGCCGAAAGAAAACGGGAGACTCCGCTACAATTCAAACTTTGGGGACCTGTGATTGAAATTGAATTCAATTATGAAATGAGCATATCGCTTCTCTTAAAGTTCTTACTCGTTCCCAGAAAGCATTCCAACAAAAACATGAAGGGCAGTTCAGATTTGACTTTGCCGTATTTAGAGTTTAGTTTCCCCGTCATGTAAATCAGCAGAACGACACCAACGGACCACACAATTATCTAGATATATTAAATATCAAAAACTTTAGACCACTGTTTCATCATGGATAAAATTATAAATCAAGCGAAACATATTTTTCCAGAGAGTTTAATCTACAATAGAAAGCTAGATCCGGTTTACTGGTAAACTTCAGGAAAGTGAAACTTACGCCTGATATCAATTTTATATGAAAATTAGGAATGACAAGTTACCCATATGTCGAAAACGGAGAAAATGTCGTTTTCATTTGATTGGTTTGTTCCGAATAATATTTTGATTCTTGAAGTCCAAAATGGGTGCGAAGATGGAAAGGAATGGAAACGATCATTTGTTTCGAACACAGGAGTTATTGCGAAATCTGCCTCCTGTGTATTGGAAACGTTAACTCCATTATTAATGAAAGAAGTTGACCAAGAACTAACTCGTATTGCTATAAGAATATGAAAAAACTCAGATTCTAAACCGAAAGACTCCGTGTCTTCCGAATCAAGTAAACCCTAATTATTTCCATGAAAATTAAACCTTAAAATGACAAATACAACAAAACCATGAAATTTCATTTCTAGGAAGCTAAAGCCTAACATATTCTTAGTATCGAGAATGAATTCTTGGTTCAGAATATATTTTTAATTGTACATTTCTTTCGATCATTCCTAGCATTCCATTCCACGAATTATTAACTTTCGCTCCCCAAAACTTGTCTACATTCGGGATAAGAGTAACGCTGAAAAACATTTCCATGATTCTGGTTATTATGAGTACCATAAAAGCACCACTAACTCTACGCAAATTACTTGATATTGTCGAGTGTTTGTAGAACATGCAAGAATTTAATCATGTAGCCCGTTTTCTCTCCTTGTTCATTCAAATAAACAAATGGCGATAACTGGTAAAAATATAACGGGCTCAGCTGAAGTGTATGAAATACAACGGGCGAACATAATCTAGTGAATTTTCGTAGTTCAAGGAAATCCTTGCCATTGCACTAGTAACATTATCTTTGAAAAGTAGTAAATCATGAAATGCTTTAAACTTACTGCCATGAAGGTTGCTTTGTAGTATTTTGCTGTTTCGACGTGCATTATTATCAGTTTTTAATCAGTCTCGAAGGAGAACCAATTGCGAAAGAATGAAATATTTTAGAATGTATTTTGGTCTCTTCTCAAGTAGCCCCGTTCTCCGACAGAGCCACTTCGCAGTATTCTTAATGCGTGTAGAATTTAGCTTTTGGGGATCCCGCCTTTTGCGCAAAGCGAGCAGTCACTAGAATAAATTGAAGGAAATCCTGAGAAAACCCTTTGCGTGTTTGAACTTGTTTTTCGGGGTTTCGTTTTCGTATGTTACTTGTAATTTGTGGCATGAGTGAATATTGAAACCCGTTAAAATCAATAAAGTTATAAAGTTTTTCAAAGTAGCGAAGGAATCAGAGCAAAGATAATGGTCCTACCTTCCTTGAGAGGAAAATCTTTTTTCGGGATCGATGACGTGTCGACCTTTGTGGGAACTCGAGTCGTTAGTTGCTAAGCAACCACTTTCTAGTGTCGCTAGTTTTTGACGCGTCTAACAATGTATTTTACACTTAAAAGTTTAAGACTTACATCAATTGAAGGGGCAGGATTGTTGGTTTTAAACTGATTACTATTCGTTGTTCTTGGTGCAGTTATGCAAAAAAAACTAGAAATTAAAAACGTATGTAGTATTTTTCTTTAAACTCGTATTCAAGTTAGCGCTCACTAGTGGATGTTTAACTGCAGTATTATTTTGATGGCGAGTTTAAATTAGCTTGCGGTTTTACCTTATTTTCCGAGCCTTTGTGAGGTTACTTTTAAATTGTGGCATGAGTGAATATTAAACCCTTTCGAACCATTAATCTTGTTTACTTAGTTCTAATGGAAACGGAGCAGAAATAATGGTTTTTTCATTCTCGGCTTTTCAATGATAAAGTCCCTAGATGCTAAATTTTGGATCCAAGGTGTTTTGATTGTTACTTTTGCTTTATTTTAATAAGAAAATGATACTTATGCAATTAATCAAATAAGTTTATTTAGAAACTAATAATACATTGGGTGCTTTCGGACCGCGGTTGAAGGTTCTTATACGAATTTCAGTGGGGAACCGTGTAGCGGACTAATTACATCTTTTAACTATTGCAGTTATTTAAATATTCAGTAGACCCGAGAAAGGTCAAAAATCGATTTTGTGGGTGATGGATAAGCTTTTCTAGACAATATTCTATTGTAGAAGTAATGTCAGTCCGAAGGTCAGACTATGGTAAGGCGAGGCGCTACCGTGTTAACTTTTCAACATGTCAACATATATTTCGAGAACGAGACTGATGAGGGATGCGGAGAACCCAAAGAAATAGATGCGAAAAATGACTACGAAAGCGAAGACGTTGATGGCGTCGAACAAATCAGGGGTTTCCGTTTTCTGACAGGGATGCAATTCATTCTTCCAAGACGGGTTCAGACCGTCGAAGCAATCGCCTTCGGTCAGTTGGCGCAACCTTACAAATACGGTGAAATTAGTTCCACCATAAACATCCAAAACTTTGAAAGAGGCTCTAACCTTTTGTTGATGGTCTTGATCAGAGTTTGCGAAATGTTTTTCTTGAAACACAACACGGCGGGGGCTATCATTAAAGTCTGGCTTAGTTTCATTTTGCAACTTCCGGTCTTTCCATACCGGGCCTTGATAATTCTCCAGTGAATGTCACCCACAGGAATTATAAATTTTTGCCGATTTTCAATTTCTGAATGAATGTCGTCGTTAATCGTTAAAGAGGCAAATGTCTGATGAAACGAATTTGGGTTCGCATCCGCTCGCTTTAATTTTACCAAATAAAATTAAATTTAGCTCCATCTCTTCGTGTTTCAGAGCATTATTTATGAAATATTCACAAATTTGAATAAATTAACGCGAAAATGGGCGTGGATAGGGCTGGGTAAAGACGCCCAGCCAGCCGTCATATATGTTATAATGGGGGGAATATAGGGGGGAAGGCGCTAAAATAGGGGTATATGGGGGAAAAGAAAGGGAAAAAGTGGGGTAGTAAATGTTTTATATTAACATCTTGTTGACTTACATTTTTGTGAAAAAGTGCCCAGAACTTCGGAATATTTCTTAAGCATCAAAAGAATGAAGTGGTCTGTCCGGTGAGCGGAGGATTCACGCTTGGTGACAACGGTTAGCACGCACAATTGCAACGCAAAGGTAAGAAATAAAATACCCGTCAACAAGTAACTCTAAAAGAAAAATATAATTTGTTCAGGGTTCACTACCGGTTTAGTACAAGTTTTCAATAGAGGAACACAAGATGAAAGTTTCTTCCAAAAGAATACAAACGTTTTTATCACCTGATATGAGATTATTAAAAAAAGAGGTAATTAGTTTCACTAATGTCAAGGTTATAGCCTTGGCTAAATTAACTAGGCATGCGATTAAGGGCGTACGCCAACGCGCACTCTTTTCTTCTCTCTTCAAAACCAGGATGCGTTCGACAGCAAGTCAAGAAACCTTTTCTTAATTTTGACGGAATGGAAATGAACTTTTGATGCTTTAACTGTTACATAAGCAAGCGAGAAACTATTATTACCTAGTAATAATATCAACATGTATGTTAGCGTAAGTCTAAAAGAAACCACCTCATTATGTTTATGTCATAGAGATTTTGAAAAATATAAAATCATTATCGTGCCGATGCTTCGAATTGGCTCCATTAACTGTACATAATCCCAAGATATTGACTCAATAAATAAAATATTATATAATAAAAAGAAGGGAGCAAATGTAATAGGTCTGAAAATCTATCTATATAAATTAAAGTCCTGACTGACTGACTGATAATTAACGCCCAGCCCAAACCGCTTGCCCTAGAAGGCTGAAATTTTGCAGGGACGTTACTCATAAGTAGTAAGCACGGACTATGAAAAATTATTCCAATGCACCGCATCTTAAAAAATGGCGCCCACAAATGTAAAAGTCTTCGCTATGCAACAAAGTCCACTTGTTTCAACCGATTTCACAAATATTTAGTACACTGGTTTCCTTTAACATATCCGTACATAAACATTTAAGCTGTAATTCAGCTGCATAGTTGCTTTTTTATCGCTACAACGCTGTAATATGTATACATTTAGGCTACATTTTCCGCAGCTCGAAAAACGCGAAAATTTCACAGCAATTGTCTTCCGTTTCTACATTTTCTGTTTGTTAACAGTTATTTGTCTATACTGGCAGAAACATACAGCGGGATTCTGCAAACGCTATGCAAAAGTAGAAATACCAGCTGCTAGTTTAAAACTGTAATTTGACCACATTTATAGACATGTTACAAGTCTGCAAAAGTGATAGAAAAATAGAAATCCAGCTGCCAATTTAAAACTGCAGTTTGACCACTTTTATAGACATGTTACAGGTCTGCAAAACTTATGGAAAAGTAGAAATACCAGATGCTAGCTTAACACTGTAATTTGACCATATTTATTGACATGTTACAAGTCTGAAAAAGTGATGGAAAAGTTGAAATCTAGCTTAAAATTTAAAACTGTAACTATTCCACATTTATAGACATATTGCAGGTATTCAATTCAAGTAAAATGTCCTACTTTTGAATACCTGAAATATGGCTCTAAATGTGGTCAAATTACAGTTTTAAATTGGCAGCTGAATTTCTACTTTTCCATCACTTTTGCAGACCTGTAACATGTCTATAAATGTGGTCAAATTGCAGTTTTAAATTAGCAGCTGGATTTCATCTTTTCCATCACGTTTGCAGACCTGTAACATGTCTATTAAAATGGTCAAATTACAGTTCTAAATTAGCAGCTGAATTTCTACATTTCCATCACTTTTGCAGACCTGTAACATGTCTATAAATGTGGTCAAATTGCAGTTTTAAATTAGCAGCTGGATTTCATCTTTTCTATCACGTTTGCAGACCTGTAACATGTCTATTAAAATGGTCAAATTACAGTTCTAAATTAGCAGCTGAATTTCTACATTTCCATCACTTTTGCAGACCTGTAACATGTCTATAAATGTGGTCAAATTGCAGTTTTAAACTAGCAGCTGGTATTTCTACTTTTGTATGGCGTTTGCAGAATTGCGCTGCATATTTCTGCCAGGCTAGACAGTTAACAGTTAACAAACAGAAAATGTAAAAACGGCAGTCAATTTGCAGTTCTAGAAATGCTGTGAATTTTTTCCCGTTTTTTGAGCTGCAGAAAATGTAGTCTTAATGTATACATATTACAGCGTTGTAGCGATAAAAAGCGTGTATGTGGATGAATTACAGCTTAATATTTTTGTAAGGGATGAGTACAAGTTGGGAATCCAAAATAAACCTCTCCAAGTCGAGACGCAATTTCGAGGCTATTTTTAAATATTTCAATAAATATAATTGATATTTATTATTTTAATTGTCATTAATTTACCTTAATTCTAGTTAAATCGTTTTAAGAAACTTTATTCCTAAAATCATTTTAAACATAGCTATTGTTGACGTTTGAACTCAAGCGTAAGCCTCTTTAACAATTTTTGGAAATTTACGGTATATAAGGCGACTGATTCACAATAATTAATAAGAAAACCCGCAATGACCCTGCAAAGCATCTGAAACGCGCCTGCAATGATCCTGCAAAGTATCTGAATCGCGCCTACAATGATCCTGCAAAGTATCTGAAACGCGACTATAATGATCCTGCAAAGTATCTGAAATCAACTGCAATTATCCTGCAAAGTTTCTAAAACGCATCTGCAATTATCCTACAAAGTATCTAAATCGCGCCTGCAATTATCCTACAAAGTATCTGAAACACACCTGCAATGATCCTGCGAAGTATCTGAAACACATCTGCAATTATCCTACAAAATATCTGAAACGCGCCTGCAATGATACTGCAAAGTATCTGAAACGCGACTGTAATGACCCTGCGAAGTATCTGAAATCAACTGCAATGATCCTGCGAAGAATCTAAATCGCGCCTGCAATTATCCTACAAAGTATCTGAAACGCGCCTGCAATTATCCTACAAAGTATCTGAAACGCGCCTGCAATTATCCTACAATGTATCTGAAACGCACCTGCAATGATACTACAAAGTATCTCAAACGCACCTGCAATGATCCTGCGAAGTATCTGAAACACATCTGCAACTATCCTACAAAATATCTGAAACGCGCCTGCAATGATCCTGCAAAGTATCTGAAACGTGCCTGCAATGATACTGCAAAGTATCTGAAACGCGACTGCAATTATCCCACAGTATCTGAAACGCGCCTGCAACTACCCTACCAAGTATCTGAAACTGGTCTGCAATTATCCTACAAGGTATCTGAAACGCGTCTGCAAATATCCTACAAAGTATCTGAAACGCGTCTGCAATTATCCTTAAAATCATCTGAAACGCGCCTGCAACTACCCACAAAGTATCTGAAACGCGTCTGCAATTATCCAACAATGTATCTGAAACGCGCCTGTAATGACCAATCAAAGTATCTGAAATTCACCTGCAATGATGCTGCAAAGTATCTGAAATGCACCTGCAATGACCCTACAAAGTATCTGAAGCGCGTCTGCAATTATCCTACAAAGTATCTGAAGCGCGTCTGCAATTATCCTACAAAGTATCTGAAACGCGCCTGCAACTACCCTACAAAGTATCTTAAACGCGCCTGCAATTATCCTACAGTATCTGAAACGCGTCTGCAATTATCCAACAAAGTATCTGAAACACGCCTATAATGACCCTACAAAGTATCTGAAACGCAGCTGCAATGATCCTACAAAGTATCTGAAACGCGGCTGCAATGATCCTGCAAAGTATCTGAAACGCACCTGCTAAATTTTGTATACTGCTGTACTGAGTTTTCCAACGGAAGATATTTTTCCTGCAAAACGTCTAAAATGTTCTGCATTGCTCTCTGGAATGCATCTTAATTTTGTCTGAAGTTGAACCTTTTTCAGGTTTATTCCAGTATTATTCCAGAATATTCCAGTTTAATTGCAATATATTGTGGATTCGAAAAAAATCTACTTAACAGCAAAATGCAGCCGTAAATTTTTGTACGGGGAGGCTCTTGAAATCGCTTCGCATTGGCAATAAAGAATGTTTCAATACTAGCTGGGCAAACGAGTTGTCGACCGACTCCCGTGCAAGTGTGAATATAGCTTAAGAGTAAGTAATTTCCCTAGTTTCTCATACCTCCCACAAACAATCAAAGTCGACTCTGAAGCTCCCTAATGCGTTTGGTGTCACTAATGTAGATTTTGAACTTTTCAATTGTGGTCCATAAGTTTGCTTATAACGCTACTTCTTGTTGAAAGGAGCTGCATTTTTATTGAAAACCAAGCAAAGATTTAACTTAGACCACACCATTTTTTAAGGAAGGGGGTTAAGGCTAAATTATGTATTATACGAAAGAGATGTGGAACATTTCTCTAATAAAAAAAGTAAAAATGTAAATGGTCCTGAATCATGTTGATTCTACTCTTGTAAACGATATTCATGGTGAAATATTATTCTTTTATGGGCCGATAATATCGAACGGTCCGGAAACTGTTTCTTATATCCAAGTGCTTGGCTTTTTTTTTTACACAATAGCTCTCACATAAAATTCAACAAGAGCTGATAGGTGGAAGCTGATCTTGCCTTCATTTTTTTGCTAACCAATATTGTTATTGGTGTACCAGGGGTTTAAAAGCAAACACAGGACAAATAACAGTATCGCAAAGGCTAGTCTGGTTAATACATAAGCACATGTTTATGGGGCGTCGTTTCGGACAAAATTCACATAAAATGGATATCAATAATTTAAGAACGGACATCAATAATTTAGGAATGGACATCAATAATTTTAGAAAGGACATCAATAATTTAGGAATGGACATCAATAATTTTAGAAAGGACATCAATAATTTTAGAAAGGACATCAATAATTTAAGAACGGACATCATTAATTTAGGAACGGATATCAATAATTGAAGAACGGATATCAATAATTTAGGAACGGACATCAATAATTTAAGAACGGATATCAATAACTTAGGAACGGATATCAATAATTTAGGAACGGATATCAATAATTTAGGAACGGATATCAATAATTTAGGAACGGACATCAATAATTTAGGAACGGATATCAATAATTTAGGAACGGACATCAATAATTTAGGAACGGAAATCAATAATTTAGGAACGGACATCAATAATTTAGGAACGGACATCAATAATTTAGGAATGGACATCAATAATTTTAGAAAGGACATCAATAATTTAGGAACGGACATCAATAATTTAAGAACGGATATCAATAATTTAGGAACGGACATCAATAATTTAGGGACGGACATCAATAATTTAGGAATGGACATCAATAATGGACAAATTTGTGGTTTGTGTGGTTTCTCTTGGCTATATCATCTTACCTAAACTTGGATAAGGACGACTTACCACGTCGGCCTCCCTTTAAATACTAACACCTTCGATAGTCAAGCACAAAACAAAACCAACTACCACTCTAAGTTCACGAAATTAACTTATTATCATTAACCATTCAAATACTAATTATAAATTGTAATCATTAATTTGCCATTTACTTATTTACATAAATTTACATAGTACAAAATATTTATATTGACCATGCCATGAGTTGTACCATAAAATTGTATGTTGCGTCGAGGGGTTAGCCACTCCGATGGTCGCGCAAAGTAAAAACAAATAAACCGAAAAGTGAAAAACACGGTAGAAATGGAATCGGGTGGGGAAAGCTTTACCTTTCAGTGTATTGTCATACTTTAACGGGTTAAAACTTAAGCAAAGAAAGAGAGGTACACTGGTAAGCGGTGCCGGCCGGTCTGCCGTCGAACAATGCCCAAAGGTGGTCTAATTACAATTTTAACTAACCTATGTTAACATCTACGCATTACAATTTTAACTAATCTATGTTAAAATGTGTGCATTACAGGTTTTATAAAAAAAGTGTAAAGTTATATATCAGTCGCGTTCCTCTCTCTAACACTACAAGTTTCAGTGAAAACAGTTTAACGTTTTGTTAAGTTACTTTCCGAAACATTTTCGGGAATTTTTTTATGGTTTTGTGAAACCTTTGGTCAGTGAAAACCAGCCTTTTAGAACCTAGAGAGAAAAATACTTTCCCACGCTATGTAGTTTACCCGTACTTTAAAACTTCGGTTGCAGTTGAACAGATTTTTTCCCACGATTTTGGAAGTTTCCACCAGGGCGACCGAGCAGTACCGCTTAGCAGCAATATACTAAAGAAAGGGCATTGCGTCTTGGATCTTTGACTTAGCTAAGCAAACTTAACTGTAGGAGTTTTTCAGTTATTTCTAGAAGTACAGGAATTAACCTGATGGACTTCAATAGACGAGATACATTAGATCAGTCAGTTTAAGAGAAACTTTACAAAGTATAATTGCTATCGGAAGTGAAAGACTATTAGAGACGCTGAATTCTAATGTAACGGCTTTACCCGTACCAAATCGTGGGAATGCCGTTGATAGAAATTCAAGTGAAGGAGCGATTGGGACTGAATTAAGACGTGTATTTAGGCCTAATACGAATCGCGAACTCGATAATTTACCAGTACCAAGGCAGCAACCTTCACCAGAGGTACGGACAAGGTCACACGTATCGCGAGTCCCGAGTTTCAATTTTACGATGAGTTCTAAGACTACAAGGAAAACTATTGCTAGGTAATTATGGTACTGTTTAAAATATTAGAAGTTGAATAATTGAAAAATAATATTTACAGGAAGAGAAACCAAAAGGATGAGGCTTCCTTTCAAAAAGAGGTGGTTCTCTTAGATGGTCCTAGCTGTGAGACCGTGCCAAAAGGTTCTAGGAAACTTGAGTTGCATAAAGTCGGACTTATTGTGGATGCGATGACGTTTAAAAAGTCCTGGACACAGGATCAGATATTACAAGAGATTCGAGACGAATTTCATGAGAAAATCAACGATGATACCGAGTTGGTAACTTTTTTATACGTGCTAACATGAGTTAATAATATGCTAGCTCCCTATAAGTTACTCAGACTCCATAGGCGTAGTGCATCCATCGATTTCTTCCAACTTCGTGCGGGGAAGGGGGAGGCGGGAAAAAAATCCGAATGTTGCGCTCTCTCTTGTCGAAAAAACTCCCTCTTTTCTGTCTGTTTTGATCTAATTTCCTTGAATAATGCCGTTCTGTTTAAAATACATTTGTCTCAAAAATTAGAGAACGATCCCATTGCGAATTAAAAAATCCAATCCATCGAGTTAGGTCTGGACTGTTTAATTAACAGAGATCCGAGGCTTCCGACTATTGAATGAAATATTCGGCTGCTTAAATAACTCTAATACCATTCGTTAGCTCCCACTGCACGCACTTCCGGGGAAAAACCGGAAAGAACGGTAAATAAAATTTTCGTTCAAGCAGATCCTCCTTGGTTCAAGTGGCGGCCGCAGAGTGTCGCATATAGTTGGGAAGCCGGCGGCCCGGGAGAAAACGCGGGAGTATAAAAATGAATTGCCTGAAGGACCTAGCATATTATTAACTCATGGTACTAGCTAAAACGTAACCAGGAGTTCATAAAACGGGGAAGTGGCAAAATAAGGCTTTCTCCGTAACCTCTTGAAGCTTTATTGCAGACTCATTAGTCATAGACTAGTACCGAAACCGAAAAGGCTTGACATATTATGAAGTTATGCTCAACACTTTTTCCTTGCCCTAACAGCTAGAGTATAAAGATACTTGCTTAAGTTGCTTATACATATCCTGCTATTGTAGTAACTGTGTCTGTAATGTGTAGCTGGGTTGGTGTACAGACCGGCGGCCGAGTCTTGGAAAACGGGTCATCTTTAGACGCGAAATATTTCCTCTGTTTTAAGCATAATGGCTCAATTGCACGAGTTTAATGCTTTCTTGTTATTTTTGCAGCCTTGAATTATTAGTTCCATGCAGAAGCCGCCTAGTGAAACCGAAGCTTGGAAAAGGCATGGTCGTATCTGGCGCTACAATTTCTACTATTTGGAAGCAGAGGGTTTTGTACGTCCGCCCATCAAGAACTATTCTGTCTAAAAGCGACGAAGATATTGTATCTGACGAGGAATTACCAGATATTAACACATGTACTTCGTCCGAAAATAATATTGTCGCTAAATCTCACGATGAAATGAACCAAGATCTTGAAACTGAACCTCATGTGCAAAGCGGAACAAATCAATCGAATACTGAACCACGCCTCGAAGTTTCTCTGTTGCCATCATGTTCCACTACTAGCCTGCCGCAAGATTTGCCATCAACTTCTTCCGGAGTTAACAATGAACAATCTTTTTACACATCAGATATGTATACTGAATTTCTTGGTTTTATAAGCGACGATCTTTACTCATCTGAAGATTCCGTTGGCCCTGAAGGAGAGGAGCTCTTAAACCCGACTTTCTCATGCGGTGGTTCAAATGTAGAGAATTTGAATGTAGAAGATGAAGATGAAATTTCCGCTTCAGAAATTTTAAAAGATCTCGCCCAACAAATTAATTGCCAGAAAATATCTCTCTTCAACATAAATTGTAGAAGAATTTTAGATGGCGCATTAAGGGGATTTAAAAAGAAAGGGTTTAGACCAGAAAACAAAATTTCCGTGTGTTTTTTTGACGATTTGCATACCGCCGAAGGAGCAATTGACGCTGGAGGACCGAAACGGGAATTTCTGCGCCTTCTTTTAAAGGACCTTCTTTCAAGTCATCTTTTCTGTGGAACTGAAAACTGCAAGTACTTCAACATGAAACTGTCAGCTATGAAAGAGGATTTATACTTCTATGCAGGAATGGCGGTTTCGCTTTCCCTTATTCATGGAGGACCAGGGCCAAGATGTTTTTCACAAACGACATACAAGTCGTTGTTTGAAGACCCATCAAAAATCCCATTAAGCATTCAAGATGTCCAAGATTTTGATCTTCGCGATAAACTATATCGATTTCAGAATTGCCAAACCCTAGAAAGCCTGCAGAAAGCCGGGGAAGAACTGTCAGAATTAAGATATTTTTCTGGAAGCAGCAAAGCAATTCTAAGACTAGAAGATAAAGACGAAATATTAAATGACCTCTTGCGTGGGTGTGTTCTAATTAGGTGCACGTTCAAGATTCATTGTTGGACTTGAAACCTTGAATTTGTACGACATGATTAAGAGGAATCCCAAATCCTTCGAAAGTATATTTTTCTCCACTGAAGAATCGTTAACTGCCGCAACGTTTCTGAGATTGTGTGGAGTCATTAATTATTCCGAAAGAGGCAGCAATCAATTTGAAAAGGAAGTTGATACAATGACTTTCTTTCGAGAATACATCTATGACATGGAAGAAAATCCTTACGCTCTACAGCTCAAAGATGTTTAAATTTTTACCACTGGAATGGATGGCGAACCACCCTTGGGATTTGACGTTACACCATCCATAAATTTTATTCATACTGATGGTAAATACCCAGAAGCAAGTACCTGCTCCTTGCAGTTAAGTCTCCCTACTATCCATAAATCATACGACGAATTTAAAACAAACATGGATTTCGCCTTACTGAATACCTATGGATTTGGAAAATTCTAAAAAAAAGTTGTTAAAAGTAAACAACGGAAAGATAGTTTTGGTTTTCTCCCATGTTTAGTTTTCATTTGGCCCGAGCAAGGACCCGTTTTCGTTTAAAAATAATTTTAATCATCTTTATTCTTATTTGAAAAATTAGTATTCCCAATTAGTAAATCCAAATAGAAATACATCCATTTAAAAATGACCAATGCCCAAAAATATTGTCAAGGTAAAAATATTATTTGTAACTCAACAAGTGTATTTGACTTTCATAAATGTAGTTATCTTTAGAATAAAAACGTCTTCATATAACAATCACATGTCTACATTTACTACATTGTGTAAAATATAAAAGTACTACACCTAATATTTAATAAAATTAAACCTAAACTTACGTAGTTGCGGGCGTTTCCATTTCCTCCCGGGTTGAGTGTAGCAAAGTGAGTTGAGCGAACATTTGAGGAACATATATTGCGTTCATCGCATTACCCATCAAAGGTCGTTGGGACATGAAAAATGAAACAAAAACAATAGAGTTAAAAACAGGTAAAAAAGCTTTATAAAATTGATTCCCCGTCGTATTATTTCTGAATCCAGCTCCTAGTTGTCCTTCCATGAATTCAGCTAATTCCCTTGGAATGGCGGGTTGAGGTCCGGTCGGAAACCTCGCAGCTCTGGCTCTGCTCATCATACCCGTATGCTGTTGATATGTTTTGCCCTCAATACCATGGCTGTAAAATGGAATAATCTTTATCAAACACTTACAGCTTTATTTACTGAAAGCTGGAGCAACATGAAAGTGTAGGATTCAATGTAAGGTTATGGAAATAGTTCAAAGTTACGCGTATCAACCATAGTAGCCTTACTTTTTTTATTTTATTAATATAAGAAAGGTGTATCAGTCATACGCCTAGCAAGGAAAAGCTAACATTTATAGACAAATTCGGTTATTACAAACAGAGAAGCAACCCCAGGCGGAGGCTAAACAACTCGAGCTGCCTCGCGGAGCTTCTTGGCGACAGGGAGAATACCTCAAAGGCGGTCTCGCCCCTTTGTGTTGGTTTCTCTTTTCGTAATAACCGAATTTGTCTATAGTTAACAGTTAACTAAATATGATAAAATTATTTTCCCCAACCGAGAGGAATTTTTGCTACCCAGGAAGTACCCGAATGTTGGTTTTTATGGGTAACACTACTTATTAAAATACCCGATAAAAATTTGGGTACCCTACCCAATACCCGAATTGGTATTTTTAGAAAACCCATACCAGAGCCGAAACCAAAATAATCAATAGGGGCACAACCCTCCCACCTTTTTTGACATTATGTGAGGTAAGAAAAACTATGGCGTAGAAATAATACACGGGAAATTAATATAAAAGAAGTAATAACAATTTTTTTTTGGAAAATGTGCGCAATTTAAACATGATTGATAAATAAAACCGCGAACCTAGCCTAACCCTAACCTATTGCAATTGGTGCCCCACAATCTAAATTTTTAAAAAAATTGTAAAATAAACTATCACAATTTCATTATTATTAACACAATTTACGGCCTTCCCTCGTATTGCTGAATATAACCACTGTATATTTCTTTGAATGGATTTGAACCCGGCATTTCCGTATCCTACGTTCCACAGTGCAATAATAATGTTAATTTTGTTTCCAGGCATTATAATTTGAAATTAATAGAAAAACGTATGAGATTAATTTGAGATAGGTTTTATTATATTTAAGGAGGTGAGTGTTCTCCTTGGAAATAGCCACGACACACGGGGTGATAAACGTTAAACAAGAAAGTGGATCGAGCGGTCACACTTTTTAATTATTTAAAATATTAATTACCGAGTTCGCTCCTCGTCAAAAATAGCCTTCAGTGATGAGTTGAAAGGGCTCTCACGTGCTCTTCTTCTCAAGTCTCTGTAGAATTGCATCCTTCTTATGACGTCTCCGGGATGATCATGATTGTGCTGGTGTAACTGACTAATGTTTATACTTGCGCCCCTGGGCGTAAAATAGCCCGAACCGCGCATTCATGTGTTTTCTTGTTATAACACCGCAAATAGATTGAACCATTTGGTTTTATATTGTCTTTACAATACGCATACCCCTCCTGAACGTAAATTGTAGTATGTTCCCTTAAACCTAAAAGTACCTCCATAAGTGATCTTATGAAACTAAATTTAAACAAAATTAAACTCGAAATACAAAGTAAAATACTCAAAACAATCAAAATTTAGTGCGAAGTACAACTTTATGCTTCCAAACGTGACTATCCAGTTCGAACACCAGAAGAATTATGATGACTCGAGAGAACATGCGCCTTTCTCACCGCGCATTTTTTTTGCGTGAGGGAATGCTCCGAGGGGTCCAATGCTGATTCGAAGAAGTTAGAATATATAATTTTTCCTAAAATCTTATCTCTTTTTTTAAATATTTGAAAAAATTTGGAATATTTATAATTTTATAACTTTCCGAGTGACGTATTTCAAGTTTCGATTCTTGAAAATGCATTATAAAATCTTCAAGTTTCATTACAATTTGAGCAAAATTTCCAAATTGGTTAAAATATTTCATCGAATCTTTAAGTCTAAATTGAATTTTTATCAAATATTTGTAGAAATTTAAATTATACCTAATATTTTTGAAAATAATTCTAGCAATCTCGATCAAATTTCAAAATAATATCGAAGATTTAAAATTCGGTACGCATTTTGCAAAAGTGACGGACCCATCGGAATACTCACATAGAAGGGGGGAAGAGACCTAGCAAAGTTACGCCCTAGGATGCTGGCTAATTTTACCTTGCCAAAGGCAGGAACCAATGGGACGTGGAGGTGCTGCTTTTGGGAGGAATTTTTTTCTTGGTATAGACCGGAACAGATTCAGGATAAGAAGAACGAAGGTATACAGTTGTAGAAAAATTATATCAAAAAAGATAAATTTAAAATTAGCAAGTTGGGCTTGCTCAACTTGTCTAACCCTTAAAATAAGAATTACATTGAAAAAGGAAAAAAAGAGAGATTAACACAGGTCAAAGGTCGAGCGAGGAGAATCAGTTAAGCATACCTCTTCCTTTGAAAAGATTCGCCTCGCCCGACCCTACCCAAAATAATCCCTAAAATAAACATTGGTCACTAAAGAAAAAATCCCATGCGTCACCCAAAAGCCCGTTCAGTAAAATTGTAACGAAAATAGTGACGATGGGCATTATATACAAAAACCCCCTTTTTAAAAAAGAGACCTCACAAGAGTTTTCACGAAAATAAATTTGCCTTCGATAAGGCACTTGCTTTTGGATTTCTCAGGAGAGAAGTTATACCCAAAACTGGTCGTAAAAAATAAAAATTAAAACCTTAAAACTTAGAAGAATTTGGTCTTCATTATAAAAAATAAAACTTAGAAAAATTCAAAAAGTAACCTTAGATTTAGCTAAGGAACAGTAGAAAAAAGTTAAAACGTAACCTCAGAATTAGCTGAGAGAATTTAAACTTAAAACTTTAAAAATAATAACCAAATCAACAAAATTTCAACACGAGATTTTTCAGTCGGTTTCGTGTTGACAAAAAACCAGCACCGCTCTCCCAAATAGGAAATGAATCCGCTTTAACAGTTTTGGTGTCTTGTACCATCATCTCATACTTTGATGAGAATATGTATAAATCTATACTTAATTTGTACTTAATAAGCCTGAAAGGCTTGGTTGTCCTATTTCAAGTCTTTTTCGGATTACAAGGCTTATTAGACTAGAGTACTTTTTCGCGAGATTCGATTGTACACTAAGTACTGAAATCAAATATGTCCTTTTAAAAATATGTAAATAGAGTATTAGATGGAGATTTAAGAACAGAAGAGAGAGAGGGAGAAAATAAAAGAGATCTTGTCTTGATTAGTGTATGGATTAAAGGACTTGATAATAAAGTAGTGTGGCACCGTATGAAGGTAGACCGCTAATATTTTTCACACGTGACTGTAAACAGCGCCTATTAGCTTCTTCAGACTTTTTATTATACCCTACTCTTGAGTCTTGGTCATGCTGTTTTTCGAATCACGCCAATGTGAACTATGCTTTCACCCTTCGTTATTATTATCCTGAATCAGTTCTTTTTATTTGGCTATCAACTCTTAAAAGCAAGGGCTAATGATAAAATCATCATTTACGAATCGGTATTAGCTAAACTATGCCACATTAATACCCACAATTCAACTTCTAAGCTTGAGAGTAGATACTTAGTCATGCTAATATGAAACAAGATGATCTAGTCATAATTTTCCCATGTTCACGTTGAAACCCTAAAAAGCCTAAAAAGAAATTAAAAATACGTCATCTACAGGAAATTGAAAATGGCCTTCAGCTTGAACGTTTTCCATTCTAATTCTAACGTCAGTTATATAGACGTTATGACTCTTATCTGTAGCTAGACAAGTTATACGGCGAAGACGCTATATGGGCGGAAAGTATTACCGTTGATTGACGATAACAACAATTTATCTTTTTGGTATTCATCTGCGTATTTTAAAGTCACGATACAACGAATTTCATATGCACATATAAAATATCTAACAAAAAACTTTGTTATCGATTTATTTAATACGCTACTATTCATTTACAGTGGCGTCGCTAGGCCTTTTTTTGGGGGGGGGCTATAGTCTCTCCAAATTTCAAACTAAGCTTCTCCGTAAAACGTTCCAAAAAAGTCTCCTAGCCACCTTCCCCCCACCTCCAAAGAAAAATTATATAGTAATGTAGAAAAAACTATAGTGATAGATTCGTTAAGTTTCATCTAACGAAGTTCAATATCAAAGTCAAACTCAAACGGTGATTTAGATTGCTCGGATGGATTTACGTCAAAAAGTAAATTCTCCTTGATATTGGTTGAAGGAGGTGTCACTCGTTAACTATCGACTGGTTCGCGAATTGACAACACTTGGTCACTAATAATAAGGACTTTCATTTAATTAAAAAAGTTTAGTATACAATTTACATTAGAGGTTGGTTACTTTACTGGCTAAAGTCTATAAAACCATTGAAAGAATGAATGGTTTATTTATTTTCTTATACAAAGATCCCTTTTATAACAGGGAGGAGCCATTGAAGATGGCTCGCAAGCATGACATAACATTATATATATATATATATAATATTTACAAGAGTGATATTTGTGAAAGTTATGGTATTACAATGTTAGCAAAACAAGGCACAACGCGCACGTAGTCTATTAATATTGTTATTATTAAGAATATAGTTAATGGATTGGACTTTTAAATTAATTTAACCAGATTCGTCCCCTGAGGTTCAGGAGAGTTTGGTGTTGTTTGAATGAATGAATGGTTTATTTGCTTTCTTATACAAAGATCCCATTTATAACAGGGAGGAGCCATTGAAGATGGCTCGCAAGCATGACGTAACATTAAACAATATATATATTTACAAGACTGATATTTGTGAAAGTTATAGTATTTACAATGTTAGCAAAACAAGGCACAGCGCGCACGTAGTCTATTAATATTGTTATTATTAAAAATATAGTTCATGGATTGGACTTTTAAAATTAATTCAACCGTAATTAATTCCTGTAATACCATAGAAAAAGCATACAGCACAGGGGAGGGCCGCCATGTTAGGCGAGTTCCCTCGCGCAAAAAAGCACCGCAAGCGGCAGTGTAAGTCGACTAGCCTCCCGCGTGTAGCGAACGCAAAGTCTGTCTAGCGTTGCCTCTTGGCGCGAGGGAACTCCCCTAATATGGCGGCCCTACCTTGTGCGTTCGTTTTTCTGCAAGTATTTAATGGAATGATCTATTAGTAGCGAAATTCCCAAAGTCTCTTGATTTATGTTTTCTCCGAGTCCTTCGTAGAGAAAGGTTTTGGTCCCAGCCGGGGGTAAGAATTTCTTGGGATAGGTACTTTTCGAGGAATATTTAAAATTGGCATGAAAAGGTTCAAAAGGTTAGGGGAACGCGCGACCTCTCTTAAATACAAGAAAGCGAATGGCACACAGCATGCTTAAAATTAATGGAAATTACAAGAAAGTGAATAGAAAATAAACACAATAAAAATTGCGAGCGCGAGTTATTGGCCTACTATTTTTGACACAAACAGTGTAATTTTTAAGAAATAAATAAACCTCTCTAGCATCCGCGGATGAACAAAAAACAAATAAATAGAGTGAACCATTCAACAGGTAAAATGTTTCACATTCCATCGAAGGCAGTCCCGGAGTGGCGACTAAAAGCAAACCAAACTAAAACTAAAAAAAAAGATTCATCATAATCAGATATACCCTAAGTGATTGAAGTGGTTCAAATCAAAATGAGTATTTGGTTGCTTAATTCTACTAGCGCAGTTGCTGCTAATCTTGCAAAATATCATTCACGGAGTGACGGAGACTTTTCGGTTACAGGTCTATACATATTCCCATGAACCAATTATAGAAAATTTAGTAATTAATTTCTCATAAGGGACCGTCCATAAACTACGTCACACTCTTAAGAGGGGAGGGGGTTTGTAAGTTTGTGACGGTCCGTGACAAGGGGTAGGGAGGGGTTCTTCGATGCGTGACGTCACATTTAACATTAATTTTATTACGAGGCAAATTGGCTCTCTTTTGATATAGAAGAAAATAGCACATAACTCCACCCTGGGAACAATTTCTACAATAATTTAAACAAATTTATATTTCATCATCACTTAAATAGTAGAAACTTTAAGCAATGATCTACTACTTACGCGTACGTGTAGCCAATTTAAACTGTGCACTTAAAATAAACAGACCAATTCATTGCAGAACTAGCTTACACGTACGAGTAAGGACTGCTAAATACGTGTAGTGTCACCTTAAACTCCCTAATGCCAGTTTTTAGTCGCCACTATAGCATTAGCGAGGATGAATCGGATCCTCCTTCCGATTGAAATGGTTTCGCTTCTTTCGCACCTTTTTAAAATCTGAATCCCAAGCTTGATTAGCCAGAGGTTTTCGTGTAACAATGTCGCAAAGTATGAAAGGTGCCCTTTATGGAAATATTTTGGAAGATTATAAACAAGATGTGCCCGGCTGGGCACAGAATACTTTTGCACGGCAACTTTCGAATTAGTATTATTACTATCCAAAAATGGCCCAGGGATGGACTCATAATATTAGCCACAGCGTACCGAACTTAAAAGGCGTATAGAAAATTTACGTGAATAGCCGTAACTATGCTAAAACGATTACCCGTAACTATGCTAAAACGATTACCCGTAATTCTAACGTTAATTTATTTACTTCTATTATTATTCTAATAGTGCAACACAGTAATAGAAGTGAGTGAGTATGCCCTCGTTGCGAATTCTTTAACAGCGCAATCATTCAATAAATTTACTTAAGTTATAATTTTCAAACTTTTTCCTTATTATCTTAAGATGAATTTCGTCCCGAAACATCTTTAATTAAAATAAAACGTGAAAAAAAAATTATTTTCTCGTGTGGAATAGAACTTGCGACCCATGGTTCTGCCGAGCAAAACTCAATATTTCTAACCGATATACCACCTATACCACGCGCCCAGCCTGAGCGCGCTCCCCCGAGAATTTTTTCGGTACCTTTTAATTCGCCGAATGCCTAAGTTTTTTTTATCTCATTTTAAAAACAGGAATGTTAAAACAGAACATTAATTTTTATTACGTAAGTCAAACAAAACTGATTCAGATTATTTTAAAACATTTTAAAACTAGTGTTAATATAGTGCCACATTAAAACAATAATATTCCTATTTTTAAAATGTGAACAATTTTATTCCTATTTTTAAAATGGGACTCTATTTTATTCCTATTTTTAAAATATGACTCTCTTTTATTCCTATTTTTAAAATGGGACTCTATTTTATTCCTATTTTTAAAATATGACTCTATTTTATTCCTATTTTTAAAATATGACTCTATTTTATTGCTATTTTTAAAATATGACTCTATTTTATTCCTATTTTTAAAATATGACTCTATTTTATTCCTATTTTTAAAATATGACTCTATTTTATTCCTTTTTTTAAATATGACTCTATTTTATTCCTTTTTTTTAAATATGACTCTATTTTATTCCTTTTTTTTAAATATGACTCTATTTTATTCCTTTTTTTAAATATGACTCTATTTTATTCCTTTTTTTAAATATGACTCTATTTTATTCCTTTTTTTAAATATGACTCTATTTTATTCCTTTTTTAAATATGACTATTTTATTCCTATTTTTAAAATATGACTCCATTTTATTCCAATTTTTAAAATGTGGCATTATTTTATTTATATTTTTAAAATTCCTCAATCTCAAAGTTTGGCTGGTTTTAAAAATTCGCGTGGATTTTTGAGATTTAAGGTTTTGAAAAGCGACATCTATGCGTGGTGCCCAAATACACCTTGACTGCCTTCCCTGAGATAGCGCGCTTAGGCCTGTATTAATAATAAATTTACTTTTGTTAAAACTTTAAAACTTTTTCCTCGTTATTTTAAGATGAATTTCGTCTCAAAATATCCTTAATTAAAAAAAAACTTAAAAAAAAAAAATATTTCCTCGTGTGGATTCGAACTGCGACCCATGGTTCTGCCGCGCAAAAGGCAACGGCTCTAACCACCATACCACGAGCGTAGTTAATCAAGTTCATATTTTAAGGGTATTTTTTTATAAAGCTCGCGCATGCGTATCAGATTCTTGGTTACACCATGACGTCAGCAAACCACCGCCGGTATTCCACTGGGGAATTTTTCATCGTTTCCCTCTCGTGGCCCGTATATTTCAATTGACACCCGAGCGTGCTCGACGGGCTTTAAGTCTTCCGTTTATAAAAATATAACTTATGAACGCCATCTGGCGTGCAAAAGTAAAAAGCACATCCAGACATTAAAGTTCTAAAGCTCAATCAGAGGCTAACGATATTTGCAAAAGCTTAAAACAGAAGTGAACTTTGAATTTCAAGCCGAGAAAAATATTTCTGAATGGAACCCATATCACTCGAGAAGAAAGGGTCTCTTTTGAAATTAATGAAATTAAATTTAGAAATTAAGACAAATCATAGTGCGTTTGGGGAAGAAGAAATGTGACATGGTTTCTAAAAACCACGTCACGAGGGGTCTGAGAAAACGTGACGAAGCGTGATCTGGGGGGACGGGGGGTCTGAAAGTGCCTTTTTTTGCGTGACGGTCCCATTAACTACTTTCAAATAGTTTGTCCAGATTAGCTCCCGCCCCTCCCCCAAATCTGAAGCCCTAGCGAGCGACGCTACTGTTCCTTTAGCTGTCATTCACACAAAGATGGAATCAACGTACCACCAGACAGATTACATCGAGAATCTATGACATTTCACCTACGTCACTTCATGACAAGCTCTCAGTAACCAGTGACAAACTTATGGAACATATATTGTGAACATATGCTAGTACTGACACTATACCAAAAATTTTATTTTGTCGAGCGAAGAAAGCCTTCCGCAGCCGCTCGACAAAAAAATATTTTTTTTATATATATTTATATATATATAATATAATCAGTTAAAATGTCTAGTTCTTTGGGTTAGACGTTATGATTAAATAACACATTTGTTTCTGAGGTTATACCCGTACAAAAATTTTAAGCTGTAATTCATCTGCATACGCGCTTTTTTATCGCTACCACGCTGTAATAGGTATAAATTAAGGCTACATTTTCTGCAGCTCGAAAAACGCGAAAATTTCACAGAAATTCCAGAACTGCAAGTTGTCTGCCGTTTCTACATTTTCTGTTTATTATCTGTTAATTGTCTGTATTGGCAGAAATATGCAGCGCGATTCTGCAAACGCGATGCAAAAGTAGAAATAACAGCTGCTAGTTTAAAACTGTAATTTGACCACAGTTATAGACATGTTACAGTTCTGCAAAAGTGATGGAAAAGTAGAAATCCAGCTGCCAATTTAAAACTGCAATTTGACTATATTTATTGACATGTTACAGGTCTGCAAAAGTGATGAAAAAGTAGAAATACCAGCTGCTAGTTTAAAACTGCAACTTGACCACATTTATAGACATGTTACAGGCCTGCAAATGTGATGGAAAAGTAGAAATCCAGATGCCATTTTAAAACTGTAATATGACCATATTTATAGACATGTTACAGGTCTGCAAAACTTATGGAAAAGTTGATATTCAGCTGCCAATTTAAAACTGTAATTTGACCATTTTTATAGACATGTTACAGGTGTGCAAAAGCGATAGAAAAGTAGAAATACCAGATGCTAGTTTAAAACTGTAATTTGACTACATGTATAGACATGTTACAAGTCTGAAAAAGTGATGGAAAAGTAGAAATCCAGCTGCCAATTTAAAACTGCAATTTGACCATATTTATAGACATGTTACAAGTCTGAAAAAGTGATGGAAAAGTAGAAATCCAGCTGCCAATTTAAAACTGTAATTTGACCATATTTATAGACATGTTACAAGTCTGAAAAAGCGATGGAAAAGTAGAAATCCAGCTGCCTATTTAAAACTGTAATTTGACCATTTATATAGACATGTTACAGGTCTGCAAAAGTGATGGAAAAGTAGATATTCAGCTGCCAATTTAAAACTGTAATTTGACCATTTTTATAGACATGTTACAGGTGTGCAAAAGCGATAGAAAAGTAGAAATACCAGATGCTAGTTTAAAACTGTAATTTGACTACATGTATAGACATGTTACAAGTCTGAAAAAGTGATGGAAAAGTAGAAATCCAGCTGCCAATTTAAAACTGCAATTTGACCATATTTATAGACATGTTACAAGTCTGAAAAAGTGATGGAAAAGTAGAAATCCAGCTGCCAATTTAAAACTGTAATTTGACCATATATATAGACATGTTACAAGTCTGAAAAAGCGATGGAAAAGTAGAAATCCAGCTGCCTATTTAAAACTGTAATTTGACCATTTATATAGACATGTTACAGGTCTGCAAAAGTGATGGAAAAGTAGATATCCAGCTGCCAATTTAAAACTGCAATTTGACCACATTTATACACATGTTACAGGTCTGCAAAAGTTATGGGAAAGTTGAAATCTAGCTTCCAATTTAAAACTGTAACTATTCAACATTTATAGACATATTGCAGGTATTCAAAAGTAGAATTTCCTACTTTTGAATACCTGCAATATCTCTCTAAATGTGGTTAAATTACAGTTTTAAATTGGCAGCTGAATTTCTACTTTTCCGTCACTTTTGCAGACCTGTAACATGTCTATAAAAATGGTCAATTTAGGTCAAATTAAAGTTTTAAATTGGCAGCTGTATTTCTACTGTTCCATCACTTTTGAAGACCTGTAACATGTCTTTAAATGTAGTCAAATTGCAGTTTTAAATTAGCAGCTAGATTTCTACTTTTCAATCACTCTTTCAGACCTGTAACATGCCTATAAATGTGGCCAAATTGCAGTTTTAAATTAGCAGCTGGATTTCTACTTTTCTATCACTTTTGCAGACCTGTAACATGTCTATAAAAAAGGTCCAATTACAGTTCTAAATTGGCAGCTGCATTTCTGCTTTTCCATCACTTTTGCAGATCTGTAACATGTCTATAAATGTGGTAGAATTGCAGTTTTAAATTAGCAGCTGGATTTCTACTTTTCTATCACTTTTGCAGACCTGTAACATGTCTATTAAAACGGTCAAATTACAGTTCTAAATTAGCAGCTGGATTTCTACTTTTCCATCACTTTTGCAGACCTGTATCATATCTATAAAAACGGTCAAATTACAGTTTTAAACTAACAGCTGGTATTTCTACTTTTGCTTAGCGTTTGCAGAATTGCGTTGCATATTTCTGCCAGGCTAGACAGTTAACAGTTAACAAACAGAAAATGAAGAAACGGCAGTCAATTTGCAGTTCTAGAATTGCTGTGAAATTTTCCCGTTTTTTGAGCTGCAGAAATGTAGCCTTAATGTATACCTATTACAGCGTGGTAGCGATAAAAAAAGCGCGTATGCAGATGAATTACAGCTTAAAATTTTTGTACGGGAAGTCAACTTCGAGCGCACCCTAAATTCTGCTTCTGTTAGGCATTAATATTACTGCTTTTATTTTTCTAATATTTGAAAAAGAATTGGTTAGGCCTAAAAAGGCATCTTAAAAAAGCTTTACTCATTCATCTTAATAAAATCTTTTGATCTAATACTGTCACGTCTCGATCCTAAAAATATTTAAACCACCATAAAAGATAGAAAATTGAAACATTTTTTGGTCATAAATGGGCCAGTATTGTCTATACAGTTATCATAAGTTTATCAGATATGTTTCAATAAGTATGACACTGCCTATACTTCGTAATGCTTGAGACTTACTGAGAGCTAGTTCGAGAATGACGCGAGAATTGAATACACTCGGTTTTGCAGTCCAACTTCCTATTTAGCCTTATTAAGCCTTTGACAATGGCTCAACAGACGTCGCTTTACGAGAATATGACGTTTCACCTACACCACTTCATGAAGTAACCAGTGACAAACTTATGGAACACATCTTACGAACTTATGCAGTTATGTTTAAGGTGTATCCAATACTAACAACATAAGGATTCCAAGCTTTCTAAGGTGTTGGCAGTCAAGTTCTATAGATTCAAAACCTAATAAAATAAGAGTTACTTCTATTTGAGGTAAAAAGTCGTAGAAAAACAATTTTTCATCCAAAAAAAGTAAATAAAATTAATTTCAGTTTATTTTAGTGATTTTATTCCAGTTTTTGAGACCAGACCTAGCTTTCTGTGTGTGTGTGCATGTGTGTGTTTGTGGCCCCGGGTACACGAAAAACAAGCGTGGATAGAAACCGATTAAGACAAGATCTACTATCACCATGGCGCTCGAAATGTGAAGGAAATTGCGAACCAAAGTACTTTAGCGCTATCATATAAGTTTACAGCAGTTTTCCTGGTTGCGGATAGACGTAAAACAAGCTTGTCGGGACCCTTCCCTTCAGTTGTAATCGGTTTTAGCTATAAGTTTGAAAGAATTTTTCGATTACGTTCTGTGAGTGTGTATGTTGTGGATGTTAGATAGACGAAAAGACCTTCTTATCTAGATGTGGTGAGAACTTAATGTACATGTACCTAAACAGTTGGACCATCTCAGATATTACTTTAGCAAGTCAGAAAAGCGTGTATTCAGATGAATTACAGCTTAATATTTTTGTAAGAGATGAGTACAAGTTGGGAATCCAAAATAAACCTATCCAAGTCGAGACGCAATTTAGAGGCTATTTTTAAATATTTACATAAATATAAATGATATTTATTAATTTATTCGTCATTAATTTACCTTAATTCTAGTTAAATCGTTTTAAGAAACTTTATTCCTAAAATCATTTTAAACATAGATATTGTTGACGTTTGAACTCAAGGGTAAGCCTCTTTAATTTTTTTTGGAAATTTAGGGTATATAAGGCTACTGATTCACAATAATTGATAGGAAAACCCGCAATGACTCTGCAAAGCATATGAAACGCGCCTGCAATGATCCTGCAAAGAATCTGAAATGCACCTGCAATTATCCTACAAAGTATCTGAAACGCACCTGCAATGACCCTACAAAGAATCTGAAATCCACCTGCAATGATCCTGCGATGTATCTGAAATGCACCTGCAATGATCCTGCGATGTATCTGAAATGCACCTGCAATGATCCTGCGAAGTATCTGAAACGCATCTGCAATTATTCCACAAAGTATCTGAAACGCGCCTGCAATGATCCTACAAAGAATCTGAAACGCGGCTGCAATGACCCTGCAAAGTATCTGAAACGCACCTGTACAGAGTATCTGAAATGCTCCTGCGAAGTATCTGAAACGCGGCTGCAATGATCCTACAAAGTATCTGAAACGCACCTGAAATTATCCTACAAAGTATATGAAAAGAGCCTTCAATTAATCTAAAAAGTATCTGAAACGCGCCTGCAATTATCCTACAAAGTATCCGAAATACGCCTGCAATGATCCTAAAAAGTATCTGAAACGCGCCTGAAACTATCCTAAAAAATATATGAAAAGCGCCAACAATTATCCTACGAAGTATCTGAAATGCTCCTGCAATTATCCTAAAAATTTCTGAAAAGTACCTGGAATTATCCTACAAAGTATCTGAAACGCGCCTGCAATTTTCCTACAAAGTATATGAAACGCTCCTGAAATATCCTGAAAAGTGTCTGAAATGCGCCCGTAGTGATCCTGAAAAGTATCTGAAACGCGCCCGTAGTGATCCTGAAAAGTATCTGAAACGCGCCTGCTATTTTCCTACAAAGTATATGAAAAGCGCCTGCATTTATCCTGCAAAGTATCTGACATGCGCCTGCAACTATCCTAAAAATTATCTGACATGCGCCTGCAACTATCCTAAAAATTATCTGAAACACGGCTGCAATGATCCTGCAAAGTATTTGAAACGCGGCTGCAATTATCCTACAAAGTATCTGAAACGCGGCTGCAATGACCCTGCAAAGTATCTGAAATGCGCCTGCAATTATCCTGAAAAGTATCTGACAAGCACCTGCAATTATCCTACAAAGTATCTGAAACGCGCCTGTAATGATCCTGAAAAGTATCTGAAACGCGCCTGTAATGATCCTGAAAAGTATCTGAAACGCGCCTGCAATTTTCCTACAAAGTATATGAAAAGCGCCTGCATTTATCCTGCAAAGTATCTGACATGCGCCTGCAACTATCCTAAAAATTATCTGACATGCGCCTGCAACTATCCTAAAAATTATCTGACATGCGCCTGCAACTATCCTAAAAATTATCTGAAACACGGCTGCAATGATCCTGCAAAGTATCTGAAACGCGGCTGCAATAACCCTGCAAAGTATCTGAAATGCGCCTGCAATTATCCTGAAAAGTATCTGACAAGCACCTGCAATTATCCTACAAAGTATATGAAAAGCGCCTGCAATTATCCTACAAAGTATATGAAAAGAGCCAGTAATTATCCTAAAAAGTATCTGAAACGCGCCTACAATTATCCTAAAAATTATCTGAAAAGCTCCTGCCATTATCCTAAAAAGTATCTGAAAAGCACCTGTAATTATCGTATCTGAAACGCGTCTGTAATGGTCCTTAAAAGTATCTGAAACGCGCCTGTAATGGTCCTTAAACGTATCTGAAACGCGCCTGTAATGGTCCTTAAAAGTATCTGAAACGCGCCAGTAATGATCCTGAAAAGTATCTGAAACGCGCCTGCAATTTTCCTACGAAGTATATGAAAAGCGCCTGCATTTATCCTGCAAAGTATCTGACATGCGCCTGAAACTATCCTACGAAGTATCTGAAATGCTCCTGCAATTAACCTAAAAATTTCTGAAAAGTACCTGCAATTATCCTACAAAGTATCTGAAACGCGCCTGTAATTATCCTACGAAGTATCTGAAGTGCGGCTGCAATGAACCTAAAAATTATCTGAAAAGCACCTGCCATTATCCTTAAAAAGTATCTGAAACGCGCCTGCAATTTTCCTACAAAGTATATGAAACGCTCCTGAAATTATCCTGAAAAGTGTCTGAAACGCGCCAGTAATGATCCTTAAAAGTATCTGAAACGCGCCAGTAATGATCCTGAAAAGTATCTGAAACGCGCCTGCTATTTTCCTACAAAGTATATGAAAAGCGCCTGCATTTATCCTGCAAAGTATCTGACATGCGCCTGCAACTATCCTAAAAATTATCTGACATGCGCCTGCAACTATCCTAAAAATTATCTGAAACACGGCTGCAATGATCCTGCAAAGTATTTGAAACGCGGCTGCAATTATCCTACAAAGTATCTGAAACGCGGCTGCAATGACCCTGCAAAGTATCTGAAATGCGCCTGCAATTATCCTGAAAAGTATCTGACAAGCACCTGCAATTATCCTACAAAGTATCTGAAACGCGCCTGTAATTATCCTACAAAGTATATGAAAAGCGCCTGCAATTATCCTAAAAAGTATCTGAAACGCGCCTACAATTATCCTAAAAATTATCTGAAAAGCACCTGCCATTATCCTAAAAAGTATCTGAAAAGCACCTGTAATTATCGTATCTGAAACGCGTCTGTAATGGTCCTTAAAAGTATCTGAAACGCGCCTGTAATGGTCCTTAAACGTATCTGAAACGCGCCTGTAATGGTCCTTAAAAGTATCTGAAACGCGCCAGTAATGATCCTGAAAAGTATCTGAAACGCGCCTGCAATTTTCCTACGAAGTATATGAAAAGCACCTGCATTTATCCTGCAAAGTATCTGACATGCGCCTGAAACTATCCTAAAAATTATCTGACATGCGCCTGCAACTATCCTAAAAATTATCTGACATGCGCCTGCAATGATCCTGCAAATCATCTGAAACGCGGCTGCAATTATCCTACAAAGTATCTGAAACGCGCCTGCAATGATCCAAAAAAGTATCTAAAACGCGCCTGTAATTTTCCTACAAAGTATATGAAACGCGCCGGCAATGATCCTGAAAAGTATATGAAACGCGCCTGTAATGGTCCTGAAAATTATATGAAACGCTCCTGCAATTTTCCTACAAAGTATCTGAAACGCGCCTGTAATGATCCTGAAAAGTATCTGAAACGCGCCTGTGATGATCCTGAAAAGTATCCGAAACGCGTCTGCAATTATCGTAGAAAGTATCCGAAACACGCCTGCAATTATCCTACAAACTTAGCAATTTCTGACTGTAACATGCATACAATATATTTGGAAGGTACAGTACTTGTAATGAGCCTACAAACATCCTGATTTCTTACGGGAGTTACTATTTCCCCTCTGTTTTCTAGCTGTAAGGTAACTATTTTATGACTCTAGAGTTGCTAAATTTTGTATACTGTTGTACTGAGTTTTCCAACGGAAGATATTTTTTCTGCAAAACGTCTAAAATGTTCTGCATTGCTCTCTGGAATCACCTTAATTTTGTCTGAAATTGAACATTTTTCAGGTTTATTCCAGTATTTTTCCAGAATATTCCAGTTTATTTGCAATATATTGCAGATTCTAAAAAATCTAATTAACAGCAAAAATGCAGCCGTAAATTTTTGTACGGGTAGTTTTATAAATGAATAACAAGTAAAAGTAGTCTATCACTTGGTAGATATTCATAAAAGATGATTTTTGAAACAGCGGTTTTGTTGGGCTGAGCCATAGCACATTATAAATAAACCTTAATACGTTTTTGTAGCACATTAATGTTGTTCAAATTATGTTGTGTCGTGTTTCCCAATGCCATTGCCCCATATATTAGAAATGGGTAGAAGAAACTGTAGTATAACTCAATGAAGGTGTGCCGAGGGAAAATATTTCTACAGAGACTTATCATATAACATGAATTGGCTAAGATTTTACAGATATGTTTAATATGATCATCCCAACTTAGTCTATTGTCAAAATATATCCCTAGATATTTGTACTTATAGACTCTTCTTAGTATTGTATCAGCGATTTTTATGACACAGATTGATTCCTCTATAATTTTCCCCTGGTTAGCAAAGATTATTAATTCAGTTTTGGATTTGTTTATTTTTAAGCCGTTGGCTTCCAGCCATGTATTAATTTTTTTCAGATACTTATTCGCGATTTGAACTAATTTCTTGAGATTCAGGTTGTCTAGTAACATTATGGTATCATCTGCATAAAGATTTAGTATGCCTTCGGGTAGCACGTGAACTATGTCGTAGATGTAGATATTAAAGAGTAAGGGTGAAAGTATGGAGCCCTGGGGTACTCCAATCCTGATTTCATTTGGGTTTGAGGTGTTACTTTTTATTTTGGTGATACACTTCCTATTAGTCAGATAACTTTTTATTCAGTTTATCTAAGCAATATTTGCTCTTATCTAATGCGTCCAGAATGGTCTTATAGACAGTAGCGATGGCCAGTTCCGTACCACGATTTTCTCGAAAGCCAAACTGGCGATCTGAGAGGATGTTACACTTATTAAAAAAGGAATTTAATCTAACATAGACGCATTTGTCAAGGACTTTAGCTATACTCGAAAGCACTGAGATTTGTCTGTAATTATTCGGGTCAGACGGGTCCCCTTTCTTAAGGATAGGCGTTATTGATGCCATTTTTAATTTATCCGGATATATGCCGGTCGTAAGCGATAAATTGATAAGGAAGAGGAGTGGGGTGATAATAATATCCAGTATATGACGTGGGGGTCTGGGGCGTATTTCGTCTACTCCTGGACTTGAGGGCACTGGCAGGGATAAAACTATATTTCTTAGTTCTGGTTCAGTCACTTCGAACAGGGCACATGTTTTCGGGTTAATTTCTATATCTATTGGGGTGTCTAGTCTCTGAGAGGAATCTATAAGGGTAGTAAAATGATAATTTAATTTTTTTGGGGTGATACTATCCGGGATCAGTTTTTGTTTCTGTTTCCTATTTTTTATTTGATTAATTATCTTCCACTTGGCCTTTCCGTTTGTGGGGTCGGCAAATGTTTTACTTAGATATGAGTAGCGGGCATTTCTAGTTTGATTATTACAATAATTCCGGTATGTAGTGTACTTTTTTATGTTTTCGGTCGTTGGGTATCGTTTTGAGGTTTTGTGCAATTTTCGCTTTTTTATAATTAGTTTTAGGTTATTCGTCATCCAGGATTCTGAAATAAGTGTCATAGCCTTCATAGGAAAACTGGATTTATATGCGTCAGTCAAAGTGGCCTTAAAGAGGTCATACGCCTTGTTTGCATTGTTACAGCCGTACAAGTAATTCCATTTTGACCTCGCGATCTTTCGAGCGAACAAATCTAGATTTTTGTGGCTGATATCTCTTAACTCGATTATTTTACTTGTGTTGGTATGTTTAGTTATTTCTAAGTTAATAGGGTAATGATCACTGATGTCAATTTCTGTTTCTACGAGAGCTTTTGTTATGTGGTTTGAAAATACGTTATCTATGCAGGTAGCTGTTGTACTTGTGACTCGATTAGGGACATCAACTAGCTTCTGAAGACCATGACTACTAAATAGGTTAATTATAGATTGCGTATAAGGCATATCGTGTAAGAAATCAAAATTGAAGTCTCCCAGGATAGTTTTTTTTAGTGTTCGTGTTTCCGAGATTTGATAGGAGATCTTCACAACTATCAATGAAGTTGTGGAAGGTAGCAGTATGTGGTCTAAATAGTACCACCATATATTCACCTGAGGCAGCGAATCTAATGCAGTGACTTTCGATATCGTTTGAGAAAAAAACAGCACTTTTGCACAGTTATAGAATCGATATTTTTATGGACGTAGAAACCTACGCCACCGCCCCTCCTATTTCCTGTTCCAGTATAGTTGTAATTAGGGAGATACAAAAAATGATTATTTATGAACAACGTTTCTGTGAGTACAAATATGTCAACATGAGTATTATTCTCTTAAAAATTAGCTACTAGGGTAGGCAGGTTACGGTTCGCGCTGCGAATGTTAGCATAAATTATTCTTATCATTTTGATTTTTTAGATTTAGTTTTAAAGAGATTAAATTTAAATCAGTTATTGTTTTTTAATAACAGACTCACTGGTTTCGTCATATACATATCTATTATCTTCCATTTGCACCACAAAGTTAGACACGAATTTAGCTTTTTGTTCCCCTTGGTTTTTTATAAACTGCCGTAAGAAGTATCTAGCTTGGTCTTGAGAAGGGGTATAATCATGAGATATGTAGATCTTGGCACCTTTAAGTTTGTAGCAAGATCTCAGTATCTCAGCTTTTATAGACGTATTATCTAATTTTAACACAATCTTCCTGGGGTTGACCGTTTTGTAATCCGAACTACCCCGTCGTCTGACTTGATGGGGGGTAATATTTCCATGCCATCCTAATAGCTCATTAAACAGCATTTTGACTTCCTTAGCGAGGGAGTTGATGTCTTCATGTGGTTTTTCCGGTACCCCGGAAATGAACAAGTTGCATTTCCTGTTGTCTGATTGTAGGTGTTCCACCTCTGTTTTTAAGTTGTTTATAACTTCATCCCTTTCTTGTAGTTCTCTCCTTGTGTCATCCGATAATTTATCTAAGCAGAATTTTATACCGTCTATTTCTTGTATCTTATCCTCAAGTGTCTCAAGTCGCTTATCATGTAACTGGACCTTGTTAATGAGCGAATCAAATTTTGTATTTAGGCCTGTAACATCTTTAGAGATTCCAGCTATATCCGATCTGATATCTGCTTTCATTGTCTTAAATTCCTCAGATAGGGCTTTAAGTCCATCGCTAACCGACATGTTGATCTTAATAGTAATTAGCAAACCTGGATCAGCAACAACGTCGGGCGTAGAGAGTAGTTGGTGAGGTTGTTCGAAGTCCGAGGCACGCCTGTCAGTAATAATCAAAAATTGTACTTGCTTAACGTTGAGATTTTTTCAAGTTTGCTTCGAAGACTTGGCGGTGTACTGATAGCTGACGAGTAGTTCCACTGTCCTAGGCGATCTGAAGTCGTTAAGTCTTGTTTTCCTGATTTGTATCTCCCTTGGTTGACCGTGAGACAAACGCGCGACCAAGTCGGGCGTGGAGTAGTTGGTGAAGCTCTCCGAAATCCGAGACACGCCTGCCAGTAGTTGTTAAGGATAATACGTGAACGCGCGGCGCACTATTATCAAAAGAGTTTGCGAATGCGGACTGGGTTACGTGGATTAATTTATGCGTTTAATTAAGTTAGCTAAGGCCCGAATGTTAACACTAACCCCGATAAGGGAGCAACTTTTTAATGCGACTGCACTCGTCAACGGTTTATTTAAGAGACACGCCTGAAAACGAAGTTAAAGAGATAGATACTAGAGTTTTACGAAGCGACATTCCTGTTAGAAATTCTCACGTGGAACGTTGCTGGTTAGATGTTTACATAGAAGGAGAACTTATATCTGTGGTATTGTTGTGCAAATCTTCCTTAGCAAGTTTGAGAACTGTGTTTGAGGACTTAAACCCTTTGTTTGACATGAAATATGATTCGTCAATTCCAACAGTTGTGGTTGGAGATTTCAATATTAACTCTTTAAAGAGCCAAACGGCACTGAGAATGTTCTTTGATTCATCTGGAATATCTCTTTTGCCGAGTCTAGAACAAAAGTATTCGACTGACTATCATTGTCAATTGGATTTGGCGTTTGGTAACCAACTTTTTCGAGACCGATACGAAGCATGTTATAGAGAGTCTTATTATTCTTACCACAAGGGTATTTGCATTTTTAAAAGAACATAGTTTGAAATAGAAAAATTTATTTAAAGCAAGGTGGAGCTCCAGTGCGCCCCTTATTGACGACCTTTCTATTGTACATTGGGTTTAGCTTGTTAGGATAATTTTCAGATCCTCCCTAATGCATTAAGTCTCATTGTTACCTACCTACGGCAAGGTAAAATTATTATGTATATACAAGGTTAGGCATCATGGTAGGGGCGCCAATGGAGCCGCATGTTGCTTTAAGGGTCTAAACTACGAGAAATAGGCTTGGGATCCTTGGCTAAGAAACCCACATATGGCTTGGGATCCTGTACTAAGAAACCTAAAATTAGGCTTGGGATCCTGTACTAAGAAACCTAAAATTAGGCTTGGGATCCTGTACTAAGAAACCTAAAATTAGGCTTGGGATCCTGTACTAAGAAACCTAAAATTAGGCTTGGGATCCTGTACTAAGAAACCTAAAATAAGGCTTGGGATCCTGTACTAAGAGACCCACTTAAGGCTTGGGATCCTTGACTAAGAGACCCACACAAGGCTTGGGATCCTTGACTAAAGAACCCACATCTGACTTCAAGATTTGAAAAAAAAATGGTAAGTATCATTATTGTAATTGACGGTCATATAAGTTTGGTATTAATCCATTTAAAAATATGGTATATTTTATGAGTAACCTGGAGGATTGGCGTAGTTCATGAGTAGCCTAGAGGATATGCGTAGTTCATGAATGCCCTAGAGGATATGCGTAGTTCATGAATGCCCTAGAGGATATGCGTAGTTCATGAATGCCTTAGAGGATTGGAATGATTCATGAGTAACCCTACAGCATTGGTTTAGTTCATGGGTAACCATGGAGGACAAGGTCAACGAAATTGTAAACAAGGTATGTAATAGTGATAATTAGTTAATGGGGATAATCGTTGAGGTGATTTATTGTGGTTCTCCAGAAAATACGTCGGCAAATATATCTCAAGGCTTATCCTTAGGCTTAATAAAGGTGAAATACAACTCTGAAAACGTTAAAATGGTTGCGTCAGATGACTGAAATCTGGAGCGGCAACTGTGGGTTCATGTAAAGGCGAACCACTGAACAAAGTGTAAGTGTTGCACCAAGTTTCATAGGTTTGGTGAAGAATGGAGCAATTTTGTATAGCGTACTTTAAAAATGTTTTAGGTATGGCGAAGCGGAAATGGCTTAATAATCGGCGACAATTCAACAGTCCTAGTCGAAAATCCCCTTTTTTCGGCAAAACGCGGCCGAGGTGATTTTGAAAATATTCCTGGCGGTGTTATCTGCCGTTGGTAACACTGCAGCGTCCTCAAACGTTGGCCAACGCTCAAAGCGGAAGTTTGACTGCGCCGCAATTTATCGACTAGAACTATAGTTCTAGCACGTTCAATGTTATGGGAGCAGCAAGTAGAGCAATACAAGGGCGGGCTGCATAGCGGTCTAGCAGTGGAAATACAGAAAGGAGAAAAACTTAACGCCAAGAGGCAGAGTTTTCCTATTTTGTGGAACTGGAGTCGTCTTGGTCTTTGTTATCTGAAACGTACAGCGCCAATACACTTATGTAATAGTTTCGAAAAAACGAAACTTTATGAACTACGCCTCATCTACTAGGTTATTGCTTTCTTTCGGACGCTATCCACCAAACATTCATCCTTAAACAGTCTGAAGAAGTTTTTAATATTAATAGTCCTAATTTGATTGTGGTTTTTTCTCAAATGGGTTTTCCCAGAGCCTTTTTTCCCACATGCGCTGTGGGTTTTTATGGCTCGAATTAGCTTGTATTATGACACGAATATTTGACATCCATTGCATCGTTCGATAATGCTATTAATAAATTTATTCGTGGATAGCTCAGACGTCAGAGTGAAAAATCAACTCACAATATAAAAATAAGTGTTTTAATATTAATAATTCAACTGTGATTATGGTTTTTTCCCAAATGGGCTTTTCCCAGAACCTTTTTTCCCATATGCGCTGTGGGTTTTTATGGTTCGAATTAGCTTGTATTATGACATGAATATTTGACATCCATTGCATCGTTCGATAATGCTATTAATAAATTTATTCGTGGATAGCTCAGACGTCAGAGTGAAAAATCAACTCACAATTTAAAAATGTTTTAATATTAATAATTCAACTGTGATTATGGTTTTTTCCCAAATGGGTTTTCCCAGAGCCTTTATTCCCACATGCGCTGTGGGTTTTTATGGCTCGAATTAGCTTGTATTATGACATGAATATTTGACATCCACTGCATCGTTCGATAATGCTATTAATAAATTTATTCGTGGATAGCTCAGACGTCAGAGTGAAAAATCAACTCACAATTTAAAAATGTTTTAATATTAATAATTCAACTGTGATTATGGTTTTCTCCCAAATGGGTTTTCCCAGAGCCTTTTTTCCCACATGCGCTGTGGGTTTTTATGGTTCGAATTAGCTTGTATTATGACATGAATATTAGACATCCATTGCATCTTTCGATAATGCTATTAATAAATTTATTCGTGGATAGCTCAGACGTCAGAGTGAAAAATCCACTCACAATTTAAAAATAAGTCTTTTAATATTAATAATTCAACTGTGATTATGGTTTTTTCCCAAATTGGTTTTCCCAGAGCCTTTTTTCCCACATGCGCTGTGGGTTTTTATGGTTCGAATTAGCTTGTATTATGACATGAATATTTGACATCCATTGCATCTTTCGATAATGCTATTAATAAATTTATTCGTGGATAGCTCAGACGTCAGAGTGAAAAATCAACTCACAATTTAAAAATGTTTTAATATTAATAATTCAACTGTGATTATGGTTTTTTCCCAAATGGGTTTTCCCAGAGCCTTTTTTCCCACATGCGCTGTGGGTTTTTATGGCTCGAATTAGCTTGTATTATGACATGAATATTTGACATCCACTGCATCGTTCGATAATGCTATTAATAAATTTATTCGTGGATTGCTCAGACGTCAGAGTGAAAAATCAACTAACAATTTAAAAATAAGTGTTTTAATATTAATAATTCAACTGTGATTATGGTTTTCTCCCAAATGGGTTTTCCCAGAGCCTTTTTTCCCACATGCGCTGTGGGTTTTTATGGTTCGAATTAGCTTGCATTATGACATGAATATTAGACATCCATTGCATCGTTCGATAATGCTATTAATAAATTTACTCGTGGATTGCTCAGACGTCAGAGTGAAAAATCAACTAACAATTTAAAAATAAGTGTTTTAATATTAATAATTCTACTGTGATTATGGTTTTTCCCAAATGGGTTTTCCCAGAACCTTTTTTCCCATATGCGCTGTGGGTTTTTATGGTTCGAATTTGCTTAATGTTAAATTATACTGAAGGTTCCAATATATAATGTTAAATAACTATTCAATGTTGTATATAGATAGAAACGTTGAAGTATTATAAATACTGTTCTGTTAATGGTTTTTCAATAACCTTTTGTTCCCATATGTATTGTGGGTTTTATGGTTTTAATTAGGTTATATTTAACTTTTACTGTACAGTTTAATGTATTATGTTATTTATTGCTTTGTATATATTGAAGTATTGTTGAAGTGTTATAAATACTGTCTTCTGAGCCTAATGTAATATTATAAATACCGTCTTCTGAGCCTAATGTACTTTCAGAATGTTATGGTCTTGAATTAAATGAAAAGTAAATAAAGTGAACGTTAAAATATATGACGTCGTCCATATATTATGTGGTTTGATATGCTCATGGTTTCACAAGAAATATAAGAAAACCAAGATCAGAAGAAGATTTTACATTTTTGAAGAGACTTTCCTTAGGAGCCTAGCTTATGTGTGATTGGGTTGTGGCTTCCATGTTTTGGGGACATTTGCTTTTTGTGTGGCGAGGTATGATTCAGCTTTGATATGGACAAATGTTACAAATCATACTGGTAGACTAAGAATACGGTTGAGGTATAGCGAGAGAGTAGAGTTTCCACTGCAATTGAGAGATATTGAAAAGGCTTGAACAATTGACTATTTTAAAATTGAATTCCTGCACTTGCAAAGAATTAAAAAAGGCGATAGATGCATATATTTAGGTTGTTTAAGGAGTAGTGATAGTCATCTCCACTCGGAGAGGTAATATTTTGGCTTTCCCAACTTGTGTCTGTGTGTGTCCGTCCATTGTTACACTAGTGCGTCTTGTTAGCAGTTAGCCTTGTGTTGATGTGTTAAGAAATCATACAGAACCTTAATATTCCCTTTTTCCACAATATATAGTGAATATGTGGAAGTATTTTTCGTAATTATGATGCATTAAGTACTTTTGTAGCTTTAAAGCTCTGCTTCATTTTGATATTCCAAAGATTTTTTTTAATATTGTTATTTGAAATGGCTGTTTATATATTACTTAAGCTATACTACATCTGTATATAGAATAATCCTTGTTTTAGTGATTTTATGAAGAAAACTAAGACCTAGACTCCGGCGGGTATAACAAGTATTATCCGCAAAGGACCGCAATAGGCTTAGTGAAACAAAGAGTAAATAAATGAGGCCTGAGGTGAAGTAAACTTTTGGCTTTGATTTTCGTGTCTGAAATGAAGCGACATTAACGGTTCAGAGTGAGCCGAAAGTTAAATACACTCGTAAATAGTCAGGTTAAGCTTTTTAGAATAGAAGAAAAGGACATGGTGGCAATTAGATTAGTAAAAGGGCTAAAGGTTAAAGGGTAGTAGCTACAGACTTATTATTCTCTTTATGGTGCGCATTTACTATTAGTGCGTCTAGCTACAATTTAACTTTGGTGTTATTTAACGTTAACATTCATGTTGGTAAACTAAAAATATTGTCTTGGTGAGACTAGACGATAGTGTTTACATTGCAATCCAGTTGTGAATGTAGCTATCAGAATATAGGGTAAACAGCTGAAGCATAGACTTCATTTCCTGTTCTGTTCCCCATTGACTGATTTCACTGTGTCCAAGATTTATCCTTATTGGATGTAAAATGTCGTCTGCTTTACTGTATATTCGCTATGTTTGGAATACTGCTTTAATATTTCGTAAATTTTTACTTCAAAAAAGTGAAAGAATTCCATATCTAGGTAAATAAGTTTGTAGTAGTAGACCTCTTGACTCGGAGAGGTAAAATTTTGGTTTTCCCAACTTGTTTTTTAGTGTTTTAGAATTTTCACTTTAATTTATTTTTTTAAGTGTTTCAGAATTAGTTTTTATTGGTATTTTTAGAATTTGACTCTTAGTATTTTAAATTTTATATAAGTATTTTCATTTTAACTAAGTTTTTATTAGTATTTGAATGCTTTAGTGTTTTAGTATTATTATTCTTTAGGCTTATTCAGTTTTATTATTAGTATTTTTTGTGTTATTTGTATTTTTAATTATTACAATGGCCATCTCTGATGTAGAAATTGCATTCGTCAATAAGGATGATAGTTTTTTAGTTGACTTTCAAGACTCGTTAGAAATAGCATTTGTAAATGCCAATGACACGTTCTTGGCAGACTATTCAACCCCTCAGTCTATGGCTATAAATAGCCCTCCTTCAACCCCTCAGTCTATGGCTAACAATAGCCCTCCTCCTTCTTCACCTTTATCGCCTCTGGAAGGGGCCTTTCTTAATGCCGACGTTCCTTTCTTAGCCGGCTATTCTACCCCTCCTCTAGCTCCCTCTACCGGATCGACAGCCGTCGAGATGAAGGTTAAGGGGTTTTCAGTTAGCGATGGCATTTGCGTTGCTAAATGGTGTTATACCAACGAGATTGACCCAATTAATAAAGATGTCAGCGTTCCGATCGCTGCGTACAGACTGTTAAAGAAGTCTTTGCGCGTTGCTTTTTTCGCACATATTTTACTATATTTCAAAAACTATTAGAGCTAGCGCTCTGGAATAAAGTGCGTTATAAAAGTTTTGCATTCCTCTTTCATATTTTACCCGTTCCACAGTTGTCCTTTGCATACTTATACCGGAAACCGGAAACGTCAAAATTATCAACTTTGAAAATATTGGATTCTCGAGGATATAAATGCGATTTTCGGATTCCTTGGGGTCGATTCATATTTGAAAAGTTTTCACCAAATTCAATTCGGATGAATGGGTCACGAGTAATCAGCCTTTATTCAAAATCTGGCAAACTTGGTTAGAATGGCGATAATTCATAATCGAGTATCGAATCTTTGTCGTAATAATGCTTGTTGATGTTTTGGCACCTTATGCGTATATATATGATTGGTCTTGTGGCGCAATACTTTGAAACAAATCAGACGTTCATTAAACGGATGGTAAAGTGGAAAATAATGTAATTTTTTATTGATTTTTCCATTAGACAGTGAAACATCCAAGAAATGACACCGAACGATTTTTAAACTACGATAAGTTTGAAATCTCATGAATAATTTTATAAAAAGACCTCCGACCAACAATTTTCTCTTGGCACGCTCCGTGTTGAATCAATTTATCGCGAGATTTGAAAAAATTTGCGCGATGTGACAATTGTGGCACGAAAATTTTGTTAACAAAAAGGCACGGCCTTACGCGATTGGTCGGAGTTCCTTTTTTGAAACTACTCTTAAAATCTTAGCCTAATTTGAATATTAAAATCAATGGGAGGTATTCCCTGAATTTTTCATTATGCATACTGGTCTCATGATTAGTAGAAGAATCAACAAAAAATCACTTTATTTTCCACTCCCCCCTCCCTTTAAGAGAAAACCCGCGTCTTTTGAAAATATTGTTATTTGGGCCATGATATCATACAATTTAGAACTCATATTAATTACGTCTAGGTCTTCAGCCCGATTCATTGCAGCCTAGCGAAAATCTCATTCATGATGGCATATGCGCTTCACGAGATCCCTTCAAATAGACATATTCGACTATTCCATATAAGAAACAACTTCAGAGGAGATGGCTTCTATGCTAGGAACGTTCGCTACGCGATTGAGCTTCGCTAAACGGAGCCTGGGGTTGCCCATAGCCTCCCGCGCAAATGCGAGGCCATTGAGAGATTTTTATTTTAGAAGCAGAAATAGGGAACAGAGTAATCTGGGCGCGCGTCAAAGTCCCGGACCACCTTCCTCGGGACGGTGGGATATGAAAGAAGAGGCTGGTCATAGCGACAAAGGTAAAAAGGAATTACTTATTTATCGCCGTCCCAGTAAGCAACGTCATAAAAACCTAGTTTAAATGAGCCAATCTTAAATTTTTAACTTTTTATTACGTGTTGATAGGAGGTGCTCTATACTGGGCTATGAGTCGGACTGAATTAAACGCTAACCGTTCTCTATTCCTACCTCTAAAATTAAATCTATCTCTGTTGAGGCTTAATAATAAAGCCGACCGCAACCAAAGCATGGGCAAAGGCATATTTCACAACTGACGTTCAAATGGAAAAGCCTAAAAATTAAATGAAAAAAAAATGTATGCCGGTAAGAATGATCACAACTGAAAATAACAGCTAACAGCTAAAACGAACCCGAACGGTAAACACTTGAAGTTGGTCTCTCTGCGCTGCTGGTCTGCAACTCCTTTCGTTTATTTTCTATGGCAAAATTACAAGCTTTGGGAGGTATTGGGATATTAGGCCATTTTGTGTTTTAAGACTTTTATTATGTAGGAAAGAAAACGACCCTGTTTAACGAAACTTTGGATAATTTTTAATATTTAGTTAAAAGTTGAAATTTATTTATAAAATTTGGACGAAAATTGTTAAATAACAAGACTTCCTTTGAGTTTCGAATTGAAGAATGTTCGTGTGCTTTATTGAACTATTTTTTACAAAAAAAGACAGTTACTTTCAGTTTCAATTGCTGCTTTTATTGGACATCCCCTAGCCGTTTAAGGAAGGATGAAGAGGAAAATAAAGTGATTTTTTGATCGATTTTTCTTATTATAAGACCATTATATGCACAGTGAAACATTCAGGAAATACAGTCTCCGAATGATTTTAAAATTCAAATTAGGTTCAGATTTTAAAGATAATATGAAATAAGCACCACTGACTAATAGCTTAACGCCCTGCCTCATTGTTAACAAAATTTCCGTTGCACGCTCTATATCTCGAGCCACGATAGTCACATCGCAACTTTTATTAAATCTCGCGATAAACTTCATTCGGCATGGAGCGTGCCACGAGAATTTTGTCAATAGGAAGGCAGGGCGTTACGCGATGGGTCGGAGGTAATTATTTCAAATTATCCATAAAATCTGAACCTAATTGGAATTTCAACATCATTCGGAGATATTTCCTGGATGTTTCACTAGGCAGAATGGTCTTATAATTATTAGAAGAATCGATAAAAAATTATTTGATTTTTCATTTCACCTTCCCATTAAACACATTCTCAATCGTATTCTAAAAGACAGACATAAACTCTAATGAAATTGGGAGGTAAAACACTGTAATATTAAAAATAGAGATCCGCCCTGTTCGCTGGTATTTTTTTCTCCGCATGAGTAACCAGCCCACGTCGTGACTGGTATTCATATTAATAACCTGTTAATTATTCTTGACTAACTTAAAACATTGTTTTAGTGTATGTTTTCAGGCTCATCAGGACAATTGCCCAGCCCATACGTCCCGACTCGTTGCAAGATTTCTGGAGAACGAAGGAATTGTAGCTTTGGATTGACCCGCTCTCTCGCCCGACTTAAACCCGATTTAGCGTTTATGTCTGTCATTTAATAAAAGATTAAAAATGTGTTTAAGGGCTAAGGGAGGTTAAGTAAAATACTATTGAAACTGAAAGTGACAGTCTTGTTTGTAATAAATTGTTCAAGAACGCAGACGGTATTTCCTGGATGTTTCACTATGTAAAATGGTCTTATAATTAGAAGACGAATCGATAAAAAAACCACTTTATTTTCCTCTTCATCCTCCCTTTAAGGGCTAGGGTATGTCCAATAAAATATAAAGCAACAATTCAAGCTGAAAGTGACTGTCTTGTTTGTATAAAATAGTTCAATAAAGCACACGAGCATTCTTCAATTTGAAACTCGAAGGAAGTCTTGTTATTTGAAAATTTTCCTCCAAATTTTAGAAATATTTTTCAACTTTTAACTAGTTATCAATAATGATATTAATAGTTATCCAAAATTTCTTTAAAAAGGCTAGTTTTCTTTCCTACACAATAAAAGTCTTAAAACACAAAATGGCCTAATATCCCAATACCTCCCAAAGTTAGTATTTTTTCCATAGAAAATAAACGAAAGGAGTAGCAGACCAGCAGCGCAGAGAGACCAACTTCAAGTGTTTACCGTTCGGGTTCGTTTTAGCTGTTAGCTGTTATTTTCAGTTGTGATCATTGTTACCGACATTAATTTTCTTTTCATTTAATTGTTAGGCTTTTCCATCGGTAGCTTTGAATGTCAGTTGTGAAATACGCCTTTGCCCATGCTTTGGTTGTGGTCGGCTTTATTATTAAGCCTCAATAGAGATAGATTTAATTTTAGAAGTAGGAATAGAGAACGGTTAGTGTTTAATTCAGTCCGGGACTTTGACGCGCGGCTAGATTACTCTGTTCCCTATTCCTACCTCTAAAATAAAATCTTTCAATGGCTTGACATTTGCTCTATACGCGGAAGGCTATAGGAAACCCCAGGCTCCGTTTAGCGAAGCTCAATCGCGTAGCGAACCTTCCTAGCATAGAAGCCATCACCTCTGATGTTGTTTCTTATATGGAATAATCGAATATGTCTATTTGAAGGGATCTCGTGAAGCGCATATGCCATCATGAATGAGATTTTCACTAGGCTGCAATGAATCGGGCTGAAGACCTAGACGTAATTAATATGAGTTCTAAATATTATGATATCATGGCCCAAATAACAATATTTTCAAAACGCTTCTCCTCTTCAAAAGACGCGGGTTTTCTCTTAAAGGGAGGGGGAGTGGAAAATAAATTGTGTCTACTTTGGTCATTCTGTCACTTTTGCTCGTCGTTCACTCCATCATAACCAACAAATACAAATCGCTGTCCACCAACAAAGTTGTCAAGAAAATGGCCTTAGAAACCCTGGAAAATGCTTGGGAAAACGCGTCGCTTTTCTGCGCTGAACGTACGCGATTAAGCGCTTGCTTAAATTTAACTAATCAGACATAATTATGTTCCCAACAGCGATTAACTCTGTTTTGATCCACATTACTTGTCGGTTGCTCTCTGCGTCCTGGATGATCGGAGTGACTTTCATTCTGTTTTTCTTGGGTTGTTTCTTACGGACGGAGTTCACGACGGAAAGCTACAATCGCATCGACACCCTCTCGGACTTGTCAAATCAGAAATTCCAATTATAATTGTGAAAAATGGCGAGCTTTCGACAATCTGTAATATTTGGTGAATAGGCGTTAAATGATAAGTTCTTCTATTTTTCTTACTTCACTGGTTTCGTATCTACAGGCTGCCCAGGACCCAGATGTTTAGAAATGGCTATACGCACTCGATCAGGAGAAAATGGTCACTAGTGTTTTGGATTACCTGACTCGTGATGAATACCTGCCTATTCTTTTTGGGGAGAATGCTATCATCCTAGAGGACATCTATCTAACTTGGATAGCGGGAGAATTCCTCAAACTAGATCCCGAGAGTAAAAAGTTCTTTTCGAACAATGAAGGATTTTACTTTTCGGAGCACGAAATTACCTTCGAGTATTTACACTTCGTTTTCAACAACTCTTGGGTAAGAAGCAGTCCGCAATTACAAGAAAACCTCCACTTGAGGTCGATACTGTTTTTATATTAAACTGATTAAGGGGCTAGACAAATGTTTTCATTACAGCGTGGAACCGATGTTTGAAACGCAAGCATTGATTTACCTGGATTTTGAAAGGCATCATTTAATTGAACAAGTCAAGTGGAAGAAACAGTCAAAAAGCACGGCTGATTTGAACCTGAGTAGCGTTACGGTTCCTTTCTACTTTCTTTTCATGCTATTGTCAGGAACAGTAGCCGCTGTCACCACCGAAATAATCTTCAACCTCTTTGCTTAAAGAAGCAAAATCTAGCAATGAATCATACGAAATCGAATTTTGCGACATTGCAAAACATATATTTTGAACATCAAATTGTAATACACGTGTTACATTACTTATAATCCACCCCAACTTATAGACGTTAGTAGTGCACTTATGATGTCAAACATTTTCACTCTATTGTGAACTTAAGTCGAATTCGAAATAGGACTAAATTAATTGGATTGCTTTAATTAAAATTGTCTATGATATTGTTATGGGTTTCTTTTAATCAAAAAAAAAGTTTTTGACTCGTACGGAAAAATTACGTTATAGTTACCGCTTGAAACTTGGAAAATGACACAAACTGAATTTAAATTTCTTGGTAACGATAGATACAAACAATACTTGCATTTTCAAATGTAATTCACCAATAAATTATTCAAGTTCTTGCAGAATAAATTGTACTAAAGTCTAAATTGTAAAAATAAGAACCTGCCTCTATTATTTTGCCAAATCAATATAACGTCTAGAAGTACACAAGCGATTCTTAACAGATGTCAGGAATTCCCACGTTCTACCTTTAGGATAATTCCAGGAAAAGGACAAAGCTTTAGGTTGCTTCCAACCATCGGAGGGATAAAATTAGTTTAGCTTTTTGGGCGTTCACTGGAGAGTTTCTTGGAGTACATACGGGAGGTTTTTCGATTTAATATTAACACTGGTTTAAACCAGGTTTGCCTGCTATTTAATCACGACGTTACAAATTCTTTTAATTATATTTTGATGTTCAAAAGAACTATAATTTGCCAATTTTTTCTTTACCATTATAATTGTTCAGTTGATTTTCTGTTTCCGAAATTGGGCTCGGACTTTGGATTTTTCCGGGAACAAAAATATACACAGACACAAATTACGAAAAATTTCTAGAAAACGGAGAATATAGCTAAACTAAGTTACTTGCTTAAGTGACTGATTAAATAACTTTTTATCGCCGGCCGCGTTTAAAAATGACATATTTCCTAATGTTGTTTTTATAGGCACTATATTACCTTAGGAAATTATTTTTGGGTACTCATTCTCTATGTTCAAACTTCCTTGCAGTGTTACATAATTCATATGACTTAAAAATAATAATAAATAATAAATAATAATCACTTTATAAAGGAAAATTTCTTCGAATTAAAAATATTGATTTTATATTAACTATAGATGTTGCTTAATATTTTACAAAATACATGGATTTAGTGCTCATTTTACCTAACCACTCAATCGCTATATGTTAGTTAGATGTTTGCGGGATAAGATAGACTCTTTGCCTTCCCGGGAATTATTATTTTCTATTTTATCGGGAACATTTAAGTCAAGATGTGTGTTCCATTAAAATAGAAAAACACTAGGAAGAATGTCGGGAACCGGGATTCTAAAGGGATTTAACGCTCCAAAAGAAAATTTTATCGCAAACGGATTTTTGGCGAATCAAAGACCAAGTTTCGCTTTGACCAATAACAATTGTCTCGGAAAGTAGCTAGGCGCTTTCAAAGGCTAAGTTAGGTCTCCTTAAGGGATGGGGTTTGGTGTGGGCCCGATATAGTACTCCTTGGGTCGACAAAAGAAATGCTTTTATTATTTATTTAAAGTAGGCCTGCGCAACTACTCGAGAAGTTTCAAGTCTCGAACCCCAAATTTTAAACTTTGCCTAGGCTAGTATAAGGGTCGATGCCAAATTTGAATGTTTTTCGATTTGTGTCAATACAAGTAAATGTGAGTTCCACGATTAGAAACGCGACTGTTGAAAATTATATAAAATTAATGGATTATTTTAGGTAAGTAATGTACATATTATTTTTATGTTCTTCAATTAATATTACGATCAATAAATTATGGATTGGGAAATTAACCATGTTTAAAAAAATATTTTGACGTGAAATCAATTTGAATATTATAAGTTACGCATGGGTGGGGCAGTGAACATATCTTCACCGCTTGTATATTAAGTCAATAAAAGGAAACGCAGTAAGCGGCATAGAGCGACATTGAACACGAAACTGCACAAACTATCATAAAAATAGGCCAACCATATAACAAAGTAAAATAACTTCAACAATATAACAAAGTATAAGAACTTCAACAATATAACAAAGTAAAATAACTTCAACAATATAACAAAGTAAAATAACCTCAACGATATAACAAAGTAAAATAACTTCAACAATATAACAAAGTACAATAGCTTCATTTTTATTTTAAACGTGGGACGGACAGTGAATATAACTTTAACGCTTGTATTAAGTCAATAAAAGGGATCGTAGTAAGGGAGATCGACAGAGCGACTGCACAACAGAATCGAAACTGCACAAACTGTCACAAAAATGGGCCAAAATATACCACAGTACAACAACTTCATTTTTAGTTTATACGTGGGAGGGGCAGTGAACCTAACTTTACCGAATGTATTATGTCAAAAAAAAGGGAACGCAATAAGGGGATAGAGATACATAGACCACGAAACTGAACGAAATATCATGAAAACCGGCCAACAATATAACAAAGTAAAATAACTTCATTCCACAGAAAACACGTCAGACGGCAATTATACCAAATATTTACAGGCGTGGCTCAATCAATAGAGAAACATTTGGACACATTCTCAACACTTATTCGCGTGCATGAATTGCTCAAAAGTAACCTCTTTCGTCTATTGCAAATAAAGTCAACAATTCTCTTTACAACATCGAAAGTCACCTCCAATAATACAAGTTATTCAATAATAGAATAATTTAGAAAGAGTTGCTTTAAAATTACTTATTTTCACTGCACAGAAAAAAATGTGTTAGGAAATTGAACACAATCCCTGAACATCTTCATGCAACACTCTCCTATACATGTTCAAAAATGAGAACATGTTCAAATAGAAATCTGTTCTTTTTTCTAATGCATTCAAGCCATTTTGTGTTTGATTTTGAACGTGTTTTTATTTAAGTGTTCTGCCTCTGAACATGTTAATTATGCAGAAAATGTGTTCAGGAGCTGAACACAATCCCTGAACACCTTCATGCGACTCTTTCTACTATACATGTTCAAAAATGAGCACATGTTCAAGTGAAAATATGTTCACTTTCTAATGTGTTCAAGACGATTTTTGTTTCGGTTTTGAACGTCTTTTACGTGTTAAGCATACACTCTAAGAAAATGGGGCGCGTTTTAACACCTTTAAAAGTAGTTTGGGGCCAAATTTGACATCATTACAGGTGTTCATTTACACCCCTGAAAGGGTTTAATAACACTTATGGAGCAATTGGTGCTATAAAATGGTGCAACAGAGGTGCAGTTTAACACCTTTTTAACTCTTATATCGAACTAAAACTTAATTTTTACTCTCACATGAGTGTTGTGCAATTCTTTAAAGGGTGCGGCATAGCACCTTTCAGAGTGTCGCATAACACCTTTCAGAGTGTCGCATAACACCTTTCAAAGTGTCGCATATCACCTTTCAGAGTGTCTCATAACACCTTAAAGAGTGGGTGGTTTATTAGCAATCAGTGGTATATTCACAGCAAGGTTCCACTTTGAGTTAAATTAAGAGGAAAGTTCTTACATGCAGAACTATACCGCTTTAAGCAATGCTTGCAGGGCCGGATTAAGAGGGGGGCGAGGGGGCACTGGCCCCCGGGCGCAAGTCTTGTTGGGGGCGCATAGAGTTAAACTATTCCCTCTTAGGGACATTTGCTGTTCTGTTTTTTTCGACTAAAGGGGGCGGCCCCCGGTGCAAAATTGCTTAATCCGGCCCTGAATGCTAGTTCTAGCATTCAGTGTGAAACTGCATAAAAGTTGGTAATTTTTACCGACTTAATAGCCTCTGAAAAAGGCAGAAAGTTTTTAATTACTATATTTTCATCGGATATTAAGTTGGTTTTGGAGGCCATAATATCCAAGCAGTAGATATAAACGTTCTTGTTAAATTTAATAATCTCTTTTCACTAAGAATTTTTCGAGCACCAGAAACGCGTTTGACCTAATCTACTCTACAATATTTAAAAAAAAATTTCATTTTCTACTCTAATGATTCTCAAAATAAAGATAAGACATGTCACAAAAGTTGGCGTCTGTAGTCGCCCTACTAACATAGTCTCGTTTTTTTGTGTCGCACAATACTTTTAAGAGTATCGCTTAACACTTTCAAGAGTGCAGTAGCGTTGCTAGGGTTTGAAATTTGGGTGGGGGGGGGGTGGGGGGGGTTTAAGTTTATTATTCGTATATTAAAGATTTACAAACTTTTATTAATAAAGAGTACGGAACCGATCAGTTAGTGACTATGAGACAATTGTGGATGAAAGAATTTCACTCGTCTTTTATAAGTTCAGTTTCCGTTTGCTTTTAGTCCCCACTACTGTTTGATATTGAAATTCATCTCTACAAAGATGAAACTGAACGAAATTATCATAATAATTTTTTACACTATATTGCTACAAAATTTTAGGGGATACGAGCAATTTTTTAGTAGAATTTACGGATTATTTTAAGGGGGCTAACTTTGAAATTTTAGGGGCGCTAAAGCCCCCAAAAAGACTTAGCGACCCCACTGCAAGAGTGTCGCATGACGCTTTTAAGAGTGTCACCTAACACGTTTCAGAGTGTCGCCTAACACGTTTAGCAGTGTTTTACAAAAGTACAATACCCTCTGATTACGAATTTCTTTGTTAATTTTATTTAAAGGATAAAAATATATTCTTTCATGAATATCATCTTTAAAAAATGCTTAACAATCAAGTTTTTCAATAATTTTTTACTGTTCGTATTGACTTTAATATTAAAACATTAATGAAAATGAAAGACCTTATTTAAGAAACCCGCAGTACTATAATTTTCCATTTTTAATTTCAAAACGGTTTTAAAAAGTTTTATTTTACACCGAATTTACACCTTAAATTGGCCCCACAAAAACTCAAGGTAATAAAACTCTCTTTGGGTGTTTTTAAGGTGTAAAAAAAGTGTTTTCTTAAATTACACTTCCCTTTCTTAGAGTGTACGAACATGTTAAGTACAGTCGCCGCAATTAAAAACTTTCTCTCTCGCGACGTCTTGTTTCAACAATAAGCCGCAAATTATTGATCTGATACAATTGATAAAAAAACTTATCGTATATTGTTGTTTTAATAAAGATTTGCGGCTTATTGTTGAAACAAGACGTCGCGAGAAAAAAAGGTTTTAATTGCGGCGACTGTACCTCTCTCTTTCTAGAGTCCAAGAGAGATATGTACGAGAATTTCTTACTTGTAATTAATAATTAATAGGTATTACTGTACTGAGGTTTAAGTTATTTTGCTAGTAAAAGGACTATTAAGTATTGAAATATATTTTTGTCTTGTAATAGTTACTTAAAACTTACCCACAAAAAGGATTACACCTTTAATATTCTGAAGGGCCAAGGCTTAAAAATCCTGCCCAAAACTTATGTGCTGTTACTTTCGGGATCGGTTTTCTTATTAGCACATTAGCAGCAGTAAAGGTTGCAGACGAATTTTAGGGAATATTAAAATTTCCCAAACATAAGTAAATGCAATTGCAAAAATGCTTTGTCAGAGAGTTCGTCTCATCGTCTGCGCTTTGCCAAGAAACGTTTTCAAGGCGTATAGTTAAATTAAATTCGCATTCCAAATATTTATTATTTAAAAATATGCTTACCAGTCTGGTGATTATTTTAGAGGGGTCTAAGTTTGAAATTTGGGGGGGGGGAATAGGGGGCTTTACCCCCCCCCCCCCCCGAAAAAAAGGCCTAGCGACGCCACTGAATCATTGAATTGTATAATTACTTCAAGTTTAAATTCATTCCTGGGCGACAAAGAAAAACCATGGATATAAAGAATGCGCGTGAGGAAATAGGTTTTCACGCTATATGATAAGCAACTTCCTATCTCCGACGGGACCTTATTCGGTGTATACTCTGTTCCAGCTTTAGTCGTCAGCACGCACAAAGCTACGTTACATAGAGATCTAGCTTAGAGTGTGCTGAGAACCAAAGCTGGAACAGAGTATATATCGAATAAGCTTCGACGAAGTACGCCTTCAACTACAAGGTTTACAGAACATGAAAACAAATGATCGCGTTCGCTGTTCCTAAATTTTTAATGCGTTCATTGTGAAAGTGTTAAGATTTTGTGTTCAACTGTTACAATTTTTCCAAATAGAAACAAAAATTAGAAGTTGAACGCCAAAATTAAGCGAAGTGTTCAATAAATTACACTTTTTCATCACTTAAACATATCAAGAAACCAAAATCTGATTTTTGAACACAAAAATGTGTTCAAATCATTAACACACTTTTTTCTGTGTGGGTGGAAAACTGTCTGAACCTTCCCATGGTAATATTGTCATCACATTTGAAACCGCGCACACTAAAAATGAGAGAAATCGTTTCGGTAGAAGAATATGAAAAATTCCTTACAAGTTTTGACTCAGACAGAAGAGTCAAGGTTAATAATAGAGTGTAAACGTAATACGTGAGAGAGGGTGAAAGAGATACTCTGAGAACCTGTTTTAAATCAATTACAAAGGGACGCTGTAAGGAGGGTAATGCGACTTGCATCATGACACGTCCGATTCGAAACTGAACTGCAATGATCATAAAAAGGTTTGCATAACATTTAACGAAAGAAACCCAATATTTGCAGGCATTCAATCATTACACAAACAACTGGACATACGTTCGAACGCAATAGTCAATCATAAACTCATTTGTACAACATGTCTGGCAATCGCCCATGGGACTTATCATCAAATAGCCTTTAACGCAAACAAAACACGAAATTAAGGCATCTCATGAAATAATTCTTTAAAAGAGTAGTTTTTTTTTCACAACTGAATAGCCATGAATTGTGAGAATGTTTTTAGGATGAACTTGACTAAAGTTTATAATAGCGAAGATCGCTTCTTCAAATACAAGTAAGAGAAGTTATTTAATAGAGTTTTTAGTTCTTTAATAGAGTTTTCAGCTTCAAGTATAAACAATTCCTGTAGCTATTACAATATGAACTCTTTATTCTTTTCAGGGCTGCAACCTGCGTAAGTGTTCCCATTCTAGTATGCCAGGTAATATAAGAATCATTAAAATTTACTGATCGAGATATTGAAATATTAAATCTGTCTTTTAGGAGCTTCTACTTCTAGAGTCAGTTGTCAAATTGTTCAAGTTAATGGATGAGTTTTACCTCAAATTCTTTAACGTAAAGTAAGGAGTTGATATTGAAAATACTAAATATGTTGTGCGTAAAGGGATACTCTCAATCTTTTACGACTATTATTAGATGGGCCAGTATTAGTTCGAAAATGCGCCTAAAATTATGTGGAAGACAAAACAGCTCGACATTAACAGTTTAAATTTAAGGAATATACCTTAGAGATTTTGAAATTTAGACCAACCGCGATATACTGACTAGATTGTTTTCCCCGTTCTGCCGTCAGAAAGGGGACCTTGTTTCATTGGTTGTTAGGAAATATGAAAATGTTGGAAACTCTAGACATGTATAAAAGAGAGTCACTTGTGAAATTAGCGGCGCATATTTGAGGGGAAATTTTTAAAAATGTTAGGATTTTTCATGTTTATTTAATTATTATTCATTGTTCTATTAACTCTTGGTTACGTTGTAGAGTAAGGAATAAAAGCGATTTGTCGAAATTGTTATTGGAAAAGTCCAAAACAAAGATTGATTGTATCCCTTTTATTAAGAAGATAACACAATTGTTTACAATTTAAATGTTCAGATTAGAATACAATCCTATTCCTTATGGGGAATTAACAACAAATGGAACCTCCATCGCACAAATTCAGGTAAAAGTTGAATTGTATTTCATAATTATTGCACTATCATGGGTAAGAGTATTTTAATTCGATACTACAGAATATGTTGGGTGTACTATATCCCGTGGAGCTTTCGGACATAGCGAAGGACAATTTTTGGTACTATACACCAATGTTCTTGACATCAGAGCTCCTTTTAATCACTGGGCCACCGGCTGAAGTTGAAAAGTATTCCATGTCATTCTTGACCATTGACAATACGGTAAAATAATATTTTGTCTAACAATTTGTCACCAAAAGAATATCTAATACCAGGGGTAAATAACGAAAGGAGTTAGAGACTCTAGCTTCCGTAGTGTAGAATACATTGGGACCTTGAAACGTCATAGAATTTGTAACTAACGTAGTGCCGTCTTTGGAACTGTATTGTAAATAAGACCAGAACCTTAAAAGTTTTGCCTTAAAATCTGGCGCCGCAAGGTATTCTGGGTAAAGTAAAATGGCGGGTGTCGATGTTGTGAAGTCATCTCATAAATCAACCCAATAAAATTATTATATTCAATCGCGAGTTAACAGCGATTTAAAGATGAAAGATAAGCCAACAATTTGCAATTTGAAGCCGGGGAAATCCTCAAAATGTGTGCGCGGTTACAGAGTCGGTCCAGTGAGCCAAGGCTTAGTGATTTTTCCGAGTCAGTGCCAGTGGAACTGTGGGATCAGGATCATCGACTGTATCTGTATCTGTGACTAAAGAAATTAAAACAACTAAAACTGTATTGAAGGATGCAAAAACGACATTTAATTCCATTTCATTATCGAATAAGGAATTTACCAACTTTAAAGTTGCATGTTTCTAATTCAAGTGCACCTTAATGAATAAAATTTACTCTAAGCCTAATTGTCACTCAGTCGTAAGCAGACGAACACTAGCAGACGAAAACTAGCAGACGAAAACAAGCAGACAGGAGAAAATCGATATCCCAGCATGACTTTCGAATCTTTGCTGCCACGTTATTGGTTGGAAAATATCATACTTATTTTGAATTATAGACGGCGCGACCGAGGCGTTTTCTCTTTTCTGTGTCTACGTTTGAAAGTCCCACTGCACTGTACACTACGGAAGCTAGCGTCTCTAACTCCTTTCGTTATTTACCCCTGCTAATACTCTAAAGCCCCGTTTTCATGAGAGCGAAATTCGAAGCGATTTGCGAGAGCGAGTTTCCAAACAGCGATATCGCATCAACATTTTAGCGAGTCTTACTTCAAGTTTCATGAAGGGCGATTTTTATAAGCACGTGATTTCACGCGCGATTTTTAAACATATTAAGCCGACATGAAATGGCGGTTGAACATGAATTCAAAGACCTACTTCTGATAAAGAAGCTTCTGCTTTTGCAAGTTTTGTTTAGCTTGAACAGAAATAAAAACGTACATATTCAAAAAGGGGCTCACCCAGTCTAGCGAACCAGAAAATCCGAGGGACATTACGAAACGTTGGTTAGTAGTATCTAAAGCTTCAACATTACCGCCATTCCCACCTTTACATTTGTTTAATTATACTGTTCAAAGTTTCGGTAAAAGGCTTGAAATATTCATGATTCGTAGGCATTTTTTCCGACAGATTGAGGAATGTAGTAAAACAATAAAGAAATATCTAAATGATTTCTGAAAACATAAGCCTAATGTTAATAGCCGTCACTATCCTGCACGCGGTCAAAGAGAAAAAGTTTTAAAATTAGGCCTAATGTGGGTAAATAATTAAAAAAGCGCGTGACAAATGTTTATTCAGTTTTAATGGTTGATTAACTTTAGCCAAGTTGTGACGTAGAGGAATGCTATAAAAATCGGTGATGCGAGAGCGAAGAAATCAAAACCGAACAGACGTTTGCGATTTCGCTAACATTGATCTCGCTGGCTCTTTCTCGCTATTGTCTCAAAATTCTCGCAAACTTGAAAATACGCGAGAAAAGTTCTCGAGCGATTTTTTCCGGTTTTTTCTCGCAAATCGCTCTCATAAAACGTGGCATAAGATTCAAGAGATAAAATTTATTTTCCAGGTTTCATACCTACTTGTTTCGTGCATCGTCGCTCTACCTCTGCTGGCAAAGCTTTCCGAATTTGTTACCAACATTGGTCAAGGACGACCGCAAGAGCAAACATCTATTCGTCGGAAAATTCAAAACCATTTCAATTTCTCATGGGATTTCGTTTGCATATTTTTCTTCGAGCGTAAGTTCATAACTATAGTGACTATTGACTTTCTCCTGTGGATATTTTCCAAACTGCAAAATTTTGAAAAGATATTTCAAATAATTTTCCAGCCTTTATTCGTGTTCCAAAATGCATTTCATGGAGGACAACAATCGGTTCGTGGCTGATTGCTATTTTAATCATATCGATATTCATGGGATCCGCCTTGAAAACGGAACTGTACTCAACCGAACACGTCTTGATCGACAGTCTGGAAAGCTTCAGCAAACACACCGAAGCTAAAATTCTATTTAACCCAACAGACATCGCCGCCAGTTTTTTCAAAGAATGGGTAAGCAAAGTTGTCATTGATAAAAATAGCCATATTTGGTAATGGCGCTGTTATATTAGGAAACGTCCATCATGGAAAAGGAACCCAAATTGTCCCTGGCTTCCAGAGTTGAATTTAGAAGACGCCTTAAACGTTGAGCATTATTATAATGCGTATTTGGGAAAAACTGGAATTTTTTTTCCACAGTTTTACATGGAAAATCTTTGGTCAATTCTACTTGAAAACGACGCAGATTTCAGGAAATTGGTTTTCTACTTCAACGCAAAGCGAATCAAAAATCTGCTGTTCGTCTTTCCTCTCAGTAGCGAAGCGAAAAGGTGCCCTGAGTTTATCGAGCAACTGACTCTTGGGTATAGAATAAATTGCTTTGTTTCATTTATACGGCATTCATTGATGAGCAATAACAAATTCTCTTTTTATCTTTCATTTTAGAACGATGGTAGCCACCGAGACAAAATTCTCGGATTACTTGTTTATGAAAAACAATTTCGAGAATTGCTTGGATAAAACCGACGAAAAGCCTTGCAGCAATGTCAATCAACGAAACATATGGAACATTCTTGTTGTTCGTCTACGGTGTGGGTATTGCCACAGCCACCTTCTTTGCAGAAGTTATAATCAAGCTAGGCTATAGCTTCAACAAAAAGCCCTTTTGAAGTCCGTGTTATTACTCCAAAATCACTTTCATTATTGTTGAATGTTTTTCTTTTTATTACCGGAAACAACTGCACAATGAAAATATGGTTTTAAATGTCTAATGCTAATAGCAAAAACAACACCATAGGTTTGTACTCTTTATGACTACGAACAATAAAATTAACACCACAGAAAAAACCTTCATCACCTCTTTGAGTAACAATGTACTTCTTATTTTTATGCTCTTTCATTAATATTACGATCAACTGCAAGATCAGTCACTAGAAGAGAAGCATAGCTCGCTACCAACAAATACCACGAATAATAATGAAACTCAACATCTGGAGTCAATTAACCCACTTATAAATCCCTTCGCAGTACCTCCCGTTAGGAGTGATACCAGATTCGGGACAAATATCAAGTTAATTTATTCAAAGAAATCATACACGGATCTTTTTAACAATTGGGATAAAGAAGTTAACCAGCCCAATTTATTTAAAAAAATAACCCATCCAAAATCTGTGGGTAGAATGACAGATCTAAGAACCGAAAACTCTCGATTTAAAACAGTCCTAGTGTACAACGACTTTTTTGTTGGAAACTGTGCGAAAACCTCAACAATGGACAATATGCAAATATCTAAAGAGCCCTCTTCAAGATATAATTGTTTTGTGTTCCAATCATCAACTGACATCAATGATATTTTAAAACCTGAGGTATGGCCTGTGGGAATATCTTGCCATAAGTTAACCAGTGGTCAACTGAACAGACCCAATCGAATATGGGGAACAAACGAAGACCCAGATGGAATCAAACTATCAAACTCAACTTAAACCAAATACGTACTCTCGTATTGTACGGGGAACTCCACGGCAGAAGATGTATAAAGTTTCATTTAATGGACTTGAATGTAATGGAGGTACTGGTGACTGAAATTGCAACCCCATCAAAGTGGACAAAATCATTCCTTATAGAAGCAGCTCAAAAATATGATACCCTGATCTTAAACAATGACAACTGGCCCAGTTATACGTCGTTACTGGGAAAACACTACATCCAAACCTAACGCAGAACCTGAAGACGTAAATATGGTTTGACAAAACCGAACTTCGCTACCTTCCTCGGAAAACGTATACTCTAAGGCTCACAGCGAATCCCGTACAAAAATTTTAAGCTGTAATTCATCTGCATACGCGCTTTTTTATCGCTACCACGCTGTAATATGTATACTTTAAGGCTTCATTTTCTGCAGCTCGAAAAACGCGAAAATTTCACAGCAATTCCAGAACTGCAAATTGTCTGCCGTTTCTACATTTTCTGTTTATAAACTGTTAATTCTCTGTACTGGCAGAAATATGCAGCGCGATTCTGCAAACGCGATGCAAAAGTAGAAAAAACAGCTGCTAGTTTAAAACTGTAATTTAACCACAGTTATAGACATGTTACAGATCTGCAAAAGTGATGGAAAAGTAGAAATACCTGCTGCCAATTTAAAACTGCAATTTGACTATTTTATAGACATGTTACAGGTCTGAAAAAGTGATGGAAAAGTAAAAATCCAGCTGCCAATTTAAAACTGTAATTTGACCATATTTCTAGACATGTTACAGGTCTGCAAAACTTATGGAAAAGTAGAAATATCAGCTGCGAGTTTAAAACTGCGACTTGACCACATTTATAGACATGTTACAGGCCTGCAAATGTGATAGAAAAGTAGAAATACCAGATTTATAGACACGTTACAGGTCTGCAAATCTTATGGAAAAGTAGAAATACCAGATGCTAGTTTAAAACTGTAATTTGACTACATTTATAGACATGTTACAAGTCTCAAAAAGTGATGCAAAAGTAGAATTCCAGCTGCCAATTTAAAACTGTAATTTGACCATATTTATTGACATGTTACAGGTCTGCAAAAGTGATAGAAAAGTAGAAATCCAGCTGCTAGTTTAAAACTGCAATTTGACCACATTTATAGACATGTTAGTGGTCTGAAAAAGTGATGGAAAAGTAGAAATCCAGCTGCCAATTTAAAACTGTAATTTGACCATATTTGTAGACACGTTACAGGTCTGAAAAAGTGTTAGAAAAGTAGAAATCCAGCTGCTAATTTAAAACTCCAATTTGACCACATTTATAGACATGTTACAGGTCTGAAAAAGTAGAAATCCAGCTGCCAATTTAAAACTGTAATTTGACGATTTTTATAGACATGTTACAGGTCTGCAAAAGTGATTGAAAAGTTGAAATCTAGCTTAAAATTTAAAACTGTAGCTATTCCACATTTATAGACATATTGCAGGTATTCAATTCAAGTAAAATGTCCTACTTTTGAATACCTTCAATATGGCTCTAAATGTGGTCAAATTAAAGTTTTAAATTAGCAGCTGGATTTCTACTTTTCTATCACTTTTGCAGACCTGGAACATGTCTATAAAAATGGTCAAATTACAGTTCTAAATTAGCAGTTGCATTTCTACTTTTCCATCACTTTTGCAGACCTGTAACATGTCTATAAATGTGGTCAGATTGCAGTTTTAAATTAGCAGCTGGATTTCTACTTTTCTATCACGTTTGCAGACCAATAACATGTCTATTAAAATGGTCAAATTACAGTTCTATATTAGCAGCTGGATTTCTACATTTCCATCACTTTTGCAGACCTGTAACTTGTCTATAAAAACGGAAAAATTACAGTTTTAAACTAGCAGCTGGTATTTCTACTTTTGCATAGCGTTTGCAGAATTGTGCTGCATATTTCTGCCAGGCTAGACAGTTAACAGTTAACATACAGAAAATGTAAAAACGGCAGTCAATTTGCAGTCCTAGAAATGCTGTGAATTTTTCCCGTTTTTTGAGCTGCAGAAAATGTAGCCTTAATGTATACGTATTACAGCGTGGTAGCGATAAAAAAGCGTGTATGCAGATGAATTACAGCTTAATATTTTTGTAAGCGATGAGTACAAGTTGGGAATCCAAAATAAAATTCTCGAAGTCGAGACGCAATTTAGAGGCTATTTTTAAATAATTAAAAAAATATAATTGATATTCATTAATTTAATCGTCATTAATTTACCTTAATACTAGTTAAATCGTTTTAAGAAACTTTATTACTAAAATCATTTTAAACATAGCTATTGTTGACGTTTTAACTCAAGCGTAAGCCTCTTTAACAATTTTTGGAAATTTAGGGTTTATAAGGCGACTGATTCACAATAATTGATAAGAAAACCCGCAATGACCCAGCAAAGCATCTGAAACGCGACTGTAATGACCCTGCAAAGTATCTGAAACGCACCTGCATTGATCCTGCGAAGTATCTGAAACGCACCTGCATTGATCCTGCGAAGTATCTGAAACGCATCTGCAATTATCCTACAAAGTATCTGAAACTCGTCTGCAATTATCGTACAAAGTATCTGAAACCACGTCTGCAACTACCCTACAAAGTATTTGAAACGCGTCTGCAATTATCCTACAAAGTATCTGAAACGTGCCTGCAATGATCCTGCAAAGTTTCTGAAACGCGACTGCAATTATCCCACATAGTATCAGCAACGCGCCTGCAATTACCCTACAAAGTATCCGAAACGCGTCTGCAATTATCCTACAAAGTATCTGAAACGCGCCTGCAATGATCCTGCAAAGTATCTGAAACGCGCCTGCAATTTTTCTACATAGTATCTGAAACGCGCCTGCAATGATCCTGAAAAGTATATGAAACGCTCCTGCAATTATCCTAAAAATATCTGAAAAGCACCTGCAATTATCCTAAAAATATCTGAAAAGCACCTGCAATTATCCTACAAAGTATCTGAAACGCGCCTTTAATTATCCTACAAAGTATCTGAAATGCGCCTGCAATGACCCTACAAAGTATCTGTAACGCGACTGCAATTATCCCACATAGTATCTGAAACGCGCCTGCAACTACCCTACAAAGTATCTGAAATGCACCTGCAATGACCCTACAAAGTATCTAAAACGCGGCTGCAATGACCCTACAAAGTATCTGAAACGCACCTGCAATTATCCTACAAACTTACCTCTTTCTGACTGTAACATGCATATAAAAAATCTGAAAGGTACCTGTAATGAGCCTTCAAACAACCTGATTTCATACGGGAATTACTGTTTCCCCTCATTTCTCTAACTGTAAGATAGCTATTTTATGACTGTAGAGTAGCTTAATTAGGTATGTATATCTGCTCTACTAAGTTTTCCAGCGACAGGTATTTTTTTTCTGCAAAACTTCTAAAATGTTCTGCAGTGCTCTCTGGAATGAATCTAAATTTTGTCTGAAGTTGAACCTTTTTCAGGTTTATTTCAGTATTATTCCAGATTATTCCAGTACATTTGCAATATATTTCAGATCGAACAAAATCTACTTAGAAACAAAATGCAGCCATAAATTTTTGTACGGGAAGTGACATCTGAATATTCCCGGCTTTCGAAAAGAATGAGAGAGAACGGAATTCACTTCGACTTCTACAAAGAAATTGATAACCATTTCGTCAGTGGGCGTGGAGCACTGTTTGTCGGTGACGAGTCCATTTCTGAAACTCTATGGAGAAACAGATATAAATTAGAAAAATTGAACCGAAAAACACACATTGGGAAAAAGGCTTATGCAGAAACATATGAATATTTTTATTTCAAGAAACGTCTTCCTGACAAAGTTCTCAAACGAGTGGATTATCTGTAAGTGAAATGAAATGCACACTTTAATTTAAAATAATTCGATGGCCACCAAGTTAGAGCCGATATAGTGTAATCGAAAAAGAAGTATAGTAAAATTGTTTTTGTCATGTTTAAAACATAGTTTTCACGTCACTTAGCATAAATTTAAACTAAAGAAGAACCCAAAAACTAAAATCATGAAACTTAAATGTGTGTATAAATTAATTTTCATGCTATTTTAGAATTTTAAGATTTGCTGAGTCGAGACTAAACGAACCAAGAGAAAGACGTAATGCTTGGCGTATTTGGAAAATGCTTCAAGAAAAGTCTGAGCTTCAAGAATTTGGACCCCTGTCTGTTGGATTTCTAACTGAAGGTTTTATGATCATTCTTTTGGGACTCTCTTTGTCATCGATCGTCCTGTTTTGCGAAATAATCATCAACGTTACTTGGTTGTCGAAGCCCAAGAAGTCACGTAATTGCCTCTTCGAACGTCGACAAAACATGCAGTAGTGTTTCATTCTGTATACAATTGTATGATCATAAATGTATGTCATTGATTGATTATTGGAGCATTCCATTTCATCTCTGGCATCTTGATCATATTTTTCACTATGAATCTGTCCATATCTTTAGGGAAAATACCTTTTTAACTTGGTGTTTCTTTCCTCGAACTTTGAACATTATCTCTCTACACACTTAAATTCTATTATTTAACTATATCCTTTATGTGGCCTTCGGAAATAATTGACAATTTTCGCGTAAAACATTTTGGCAAATGCAATTTTAGTTGATGAAAACGATGGTAAGTCGTTTTCAAGGAATTGGTGTTTTACAATTGTCTCCTTAAATCTGAAAATTTGAATATCCATAACTTCTGCCAATTCAGTTTTCATTAATTTTATAAGCCCAACATATTTTACATTGTTGTCAGACTTACAAAATCATAGTTTTACCGGCTTTCTTCAATTTTGGTAGTTCTTTCATAAAACATTGTCAAAATTTATGCTTGAAGTAGAATATACCCTGTTTCAAAATAACAATATATTTATAACTATAAATAGCAACTACACTGCATTATAATCAACGATCCTTTGTATAAGGTGCATGTAATAAAAAAGGCAAAACGTGTTTTTAGCTCTTATCTCCAAAATTAATACAATGGGCTTTACAGCTAATTAAGGTATTTGAACATGAAAGAGCATTCACGTTTACTAATCATTTAATATTTGGTAACACTAAGCTTCTGGCATCAAATAATATCAGTACATAATTTGGAAACTTTAAGGTAACGTATTTGCCTGACAATTGCGTTAACCGCTATAATGATATCGTTGTAATAAAATAATTAAACTACCTCCTTGAAAACTTTACGAAACCTGAATTTTCAATAAAAACACCAGCACAATTGCACAGCTTCAAGGCCTTTGGACTTGTCGTTCAAAAAGTTTTTATTATGTCACACCGAGTTAATACTAATCGTATTAAGTTAATATTTCTGCTTTTTTAGAGTAAAGTGTGGAGTTTTTGCATCTTTATATAATGAGGTATTCTTATTTAACAACTCAAAGAAATTTGTAAATATCTCCTCTACATGTGCTATAGCCCGGCATTTCAAAGTTAAACTATATTAGCACCTCTGTTAAACAATGTAACTTAATTTTTAACGGATATTTTTATATTCTCAATAGGGCCAACGATAATAGACAGTAAAGAGCGTTGTCATTTAGCTGTGGCAGACAAGTCTAACCACACACCTCTAAATAAGCCCGAGAGGCTTGGAGTAGATATCCCTTCTTTGATGTTTTGATTAAACGATTTTTATTTAAGAGGTTTATTCTGTGATCTGACCCGTTTTAAGGATTTTCAAGTTTAATTTTGTATCGATCATCCCAAATTCGAGATATTGCTTGAGCATGGATGACTAATGTTTATGAGTTTAAATATAAAGGGTTATGGTATTTATTTTTTCCCACGGGCTATCACACAGATAATATTTTAAAATCTAAAGTTATTATGGTACATCGTTTTAAAAATACTTTTTCTGAAATAGTATAACAATCGAATTGAACGCTCATTCACTCCATACTAGCGCAGACATAATAACCTCGTAAACAATGTCTAGTGTTGAAATAATTTGATCTATGCATGTGCAATTTTGATAACACCTTACGCGTGAAATTTATAAAATTGAGAAAGAAAGATTATTTTATGAATCTCGTTACTCGAGGTAGAGTTAAAATTGACTATCCGAGTTTCGTAAGTTTGCTTATTGCTTGTAAATAAAGTAGAATATCTTCATGCGTAAAAATAAAATGCTCACAATTTATAATAATAACTCTAAATATCAATTGTAACCGATTTGGAATAAAGATTTCCAATACACAACCATTCTAAAATATAAAACATTGGCTTCGACACTCGGAGTTAGTAAAACTGATGAACAGTTGTATATTCATATAACGGACATTTTAGACTAATGTACACAGTATTGAACAAAGTAATTATCATATATAATCAGTCGTATCAAAATATAATAAAGATTAAATGATATTGGCAAATATTCAATTGAAAAAAAAACTGCATTACAATTATTGAATCACATTTAACAACCAAAATGTATACAACTATTAGTGTTTATTGTAAGAATCAACGGTACAAGAGTACTGACATAAAGGCAGAGGGATTTACATCCCCTATAATAATAATATATCCCCATGCAATTTATTTCGAGATTGTTCCTTATGGAGGATTAACGAATTTAGAAAATTAATATTCCACCTTTATACTAAATATACAGGATATTTATGAAACGTCTGGCCAAATTTAGGTAGCGTGTTCTTGGAGTCACTCCGAGTGAAAAATTACAATGAACCATGTACCTAAATTACGACATTTCAGAGTTATGAGCTTACAAAAGTAGCCCCAAAATCAACAAAATTATGAAACTTGTATAATGGCTTTCTCATCTTGTTTTCGATAAAACGCTCACTTGCATAAGCCAACCGAAAGAAATGAGAGACTAACAGTTTGAAAACAGAAGAGGTCGATTGTGTGTAGAAGTGTGCTGTCGCTTAGAAACATGTTTACATTTCATTAACACAGGTTGTTTTAATAATCATTAACACATGTAATTTTAATCGTTATTAACACAGGTACCTTTAATTTTTATTACCACAGGTACATTTAATTCTTATTAACACAGGTTGAACAGAGAGCTTGAAATGCAGTTTACAAGAATTGTTCAGTGTTCACCATTAACGTTTATGCAAACTTGCGCACGTCTTGTAAAGGATTCTAGAACACGGTGAAAGATGTCAGGCGTGTTTCGGATACTCTCACAGCCGTCAATTATGCGTTGTCTCAGGTCTTGGACATCACGGACTTCGGTGCGGTAGATCAAGTCTTTGAGATGTCCCCAAAGAAAAAAAATCGCCCTGGATTTAAATACGGAGATCTAGCTGGCCACTCAACAGGTCCACCTCGACCTGCCCACCTCCCGGGGATCGTGGCATCAAGATGGGCTCTAACTTGACGACTGAAATGTGGTGGCGCCCCGTCGTGCATGAACCACATTCGTTGATGCAATCTTAATGGTAGGTCGTCCAGTATGGTAAATCATTTTGTAGGAAGTTCAAAATTCAAATACGCCTCACCATTTAGTCTTGGTTGTAGAAAGACGGGTCCAATCAAATTATCGCCGACAATACCGCACCATACGTTTAGACTAAACTGTACTTGGTGTGACCTTACGGTAGTAGCGTGGGGGTTTTGTTGCCTCCACTCATGAAGATTATGCAAGTTCAGTATGCCGTCACGGGAAAAATTGGACTCGTCAGACACTAGCAGAGTTCGTGGGAATTCTAAGTCAATCACCCGGGCCATAAACCACTGACAAAATCCTAGTCGTCTAGGATAGTCAACTTCGTTTAACGACTGAATCTTCTGCAAATGATATGGATGGTACTGGTGTCCGCGAAGGATCTTCCAAACAAGAACATGGTTGACGCCGAATTGGCGACCAACCCTCCTCGTGCTGGTTGAAGGATCGTCCTCGATAATAGTTAGTACTTGTTCTTCGATGACGTAGGGAACGTCTCGTGCTTGGGGTCCGGCGGATTTTAATTTGCCGGTTTCCTTTAAGCGTCTGTCAACAGCCGTGAATGTTTGGTGAGTTCGTAGCTCTCGTCGAGGGAACATCTCTTGATAAAAGCGCCAAGCTTCCCGTGAATTCCCATGAGCCTGTCCATTACATCAGATGCATATCCGAGTACTCAGCATTTGAGTAATACACCATACTTAGATAACGTTATTCTAAAGGTGCGCTTAAAAAGTACAAGACGTTTATACCAATTCGACTTAATTTTTTAAACTAATGCTGAGTACTCGGATATGCATCTGATGTAATGGACGGGCTCATGGGAATTCGCGGGAAGCTAGGAGCTTGTACCAAGAGAATTACAACCCGCCGGACCCCAAGCACGAGACATTCCCGACGTCATCGAAGAACAAGAACTTACTATTATCGAGGACGATCCTTCAACTAGCAACAGGAGGGTTGGTCGCCAATTGGGCGTCAACCATGTTCTTGTTTGGAAGAGCCTTCGCGGACACCAGTACCATCCATATCATTTGCAGAAGATTCAGTCGTTAAACGAAGCAGACTATCCGAGACGACTAGGATTTTGTCAGTGGTTTATGGCCCGAGTGATTGACTTAGAATTCCCACGAGCTCTGCTAGTGTCTGACGATACCAATATTTCCCGTGACGGCATACTGAACTTGCATAATCATCATGAGTGGAGGCAACAAAACCCCCACGCTACTAGCGTAAGGTCACACCAAGTACAGTTTAGTCTAAACGTATGGTGCGGGTTTGTCGGCGATAATTTGATTGGACCCGTCTTTCTACGACCAAGACTAAATGGTGAGGCGTTTTTGAACTTCCTACAAAATGGTTTACCAGACCTACTGGACGACCTACCATTAAGATTGCATCAACGAATGTGGTTCATGCACGAAGGGGCACCACCACATTTCAGTCGTCAAGTTAGAGCCCATCTTGATGCCACGTTCCCCGGGAGGTGGGCAGGTCGAGGTGGACCTGTTGAGTGGCCAGCTAGATCTTCGTATTTAAATCCAGGGCGATTTTTTCTTTGGGGACATCTCAAAGACTTGATCTACCGCACCGAAGTCCGTGATGTCCAAGACCTGAGACAATGCATAATTGACGGATGTGAGAGTATCCGAAACACGCCTGACATCTTTCACCGTGTTCGAGAATCCTTTACAAGACGTGCCCAAGTTTGCACAAACGTTTTAAGGGTGAACACTGAACAATTCTTGTAAACTGCATATCAAGCTCTCTGTTCAACCTGTGTTCAATTAAATGTACCTGTGTTAATAAGAATTAAATTTACCTGTGGTAATAAAAATTAAAGGTACCTGTGTTAATAACGATTAAAATTACCTGTGTTAATGACCATTAAAACAACCTGTGTTAATGAAATTTAAACATGTTTCTTAGCGACAGCACACTTCTACACACAATCGCCCTCTTCTGTTTCCAAACTGTTAGTCTCTCATTTCTTTCGGTTTGCTTATGCAATTGAGCGTTTTATCGAAAACAAGATGAGCAAGCCATAATACAAGTTTCACAATTTTGTTGATTTTGGGGCTACTTTGAAAGCTCATAACTCTGAAATGGCGTAATTTAGGTGAGTGACTCCAAGAACACGCTACCTAAATTTGGCCAGACCTTTCATAAACACCCTGTATTTAAAATTATTTTTAACTCTCGACAGGTGTTTCTGACAAGGTTAACTATATTTAATGATCATCAGCAATTGAAATATTGTAAAGTTGATGTAAGTTTCAAAAAATAGGCAAATAAATGTGAATCACGTTTCAAAAGTGTATTTTGATCTAAACTTTGAAAATTAAAAAAGAGCTTGTTTTAGCGGTAAGAGTTGCAACTTACTTTAGTGCTGGTTATACGGTACAATTTAGCACTTAATAGAGAAGAACAATTGAACCTATAGACCGTAGGACGTTACAGTTACTATACAGCTTTTCTTGACCGTAAGAATTGACAAATACTAAATCACGTCCTTTAACTGTAAGAAATGATACTTTTTAGCTAGTTTTATCAGTCGTAATTGGTTTTAAAGATCGGTTTTAAAGTCCAAGCACTTATTAATGATACTGTTTTAACTGTAAGAGTTTAATTTATTTTACGAGATACTATGACTGTAAGAGATGACACTTGCTTCTTTTGACGATGAATTATGAATAATTAAGAAAAATGTTTTAGATTAGTTAAAAATAAGGCCTCGTGAGGCTAACATTTTCTTTAGAGTTATTACGTCAAACTCTAATTCAGTGATCAGTTTCAAAGCGTCATCTCATACAGAGAGAAGGGCATCGTCATCCGCATATTCAAAAGATTTTGAAAATTTTAAGCATTTATGATTATGTCTCGTATATATAATGAATAATAGTGGCCCCAAGATACTACCTTGAGGTACACCTGTAGGTGCAGTCATTGATTGAGATTTTGTCATACCAATTATTACGGATTGTTTTCTTTGACTAAGATTAGACGTGAACCATTTAAGAGTGTCTGTATCTGCCCCGCAAGATCTAAGTTCATTTAGCAATATTTCGTGATTTACGCAATCAAAGGCTTTAGATAAGTCAACAAAAACAATTCCATCATACCACTCTTTTTCTATACTTTGTATTATGGTCTCAAAAAGGTTTAAGACTCACGTGGTCGTCTTGTGTCCTGGTACGAAGCCAGCCTGCATTTCATGTAATAAATTATTATTCATAACATGTGCCAGTAATTGGTCGTATACGCTCTTTTCAAGGGTCTTTGAAAGGCTTGGCAGAACTGAAACGCCCCTATAGTTATTAGGTTCCGTTCGGTCACCTTAAGGGAATACTTTGGCATCTTTCCATTGATTTGGAAATGTGTGACTGTTTATGGATAAATTAATTAACTTAGTTAAGTATGGCGTAATTACTATAGCTAGACCTCTTATCATGTCACTCGACAATCCGTCTGTCCCTGTTTCTTTTGAAGACTTTAGATTCTTCAAATAAGTAAATATCATGCTTTCTGATACTTCTACTAGTTTTAAGTTGCATATATCATTCATTTCGACTACTAACTGTGGATTACTTATACATGGATTTTTCGTGAAATGCCTGTTTAAGCTATTTGCTATCTCAAATTGAGATGTATATTCTATTCCATTATTACGTATCATGAAAATAGATTTAGGTTTGGATTTCATGAAGGGCTTTACCACATTCCATAAGTTAGCCCCACCCTATAATTTATTATGAAAATAATCTTTTTTACTTTTTTGAACCAAGTTACTCGTCAAATTACGTAATTTCTTATATTTATCTATAAAGATTGGTTGTTTGAAAGATTTCTTTTAGGCCATATCCCTAAAGTGCATAACATGTTTTATCTCATTAGAAAGCCAAGGTGGGCTATTTATAAATTTTCGTTTGATAATCCTGGGGCGTACTTGTCAAGTGTGCTTTTTATACTATTTTGTAAATAAGAAACACCATTATCTATGTTTTCTAATCCTATGTGCTCAAGGTTGCTAATTAATATTTCCTCGAAGCTTGACTGTCATAGTTATGAATTGCCTACTACTTGAACAAGAAATTTAGGGCCCCCAATTCACGCGAGGCCCTTAGCTATAGCCCACATATCATATGGAATTATTGGATGGGGTGGAACATGTTGCGTCTGGAAATTATGCAAAGAAAATTTTTAAGAGCTTGCTTGAAAAGCACAATGACTTCCAAGTCTTTACTGTCAGACAACATTACTCTAAAACTATCTTAGTATACACCTTAAACATATGCGACCAAATACTGCCATATAAATTGGTCTATAATGAGATATATCTTGAGAGGCAACTTCATAGAGAAACAAGTTGGGAAAACCAAAATATTACCTCTCCGTGTCGAGAAGATTATATAAACTTAAGTATCCAATGTAAACGTCGACCTTTTTGCCCTCATCCTTTCCCGCGCTATGCGCTTCCGCATTTAATCCTTACTCTCAACATTATCTTCCTCCATTTTACATACAAAAATCAAATACTCACAATAAGAAGCGGCAAAAACCGGCTGGCTCTTTACAACCACTTAATTTGACTTAAAATCCAACTTCGAAACACAAATATTTACTGGTAGATAAAATGACAACCTACAAGCAAAGAAAAATTCTCAAGAATGGCTCCCGCAATTTTAAAAGGTCTATTTTCAACTAGGTGGGCGAATCTGATTAGATTTAAAAAATATATTTTTGAAATTTTTGGTCCAACTGTTATCTACACCTAGATGGTTTAAGGGCACGCTACACGCTCAATAATTAAAACGTGGGGCCCGTTATTTAAGTTACAAAGTATAAATAAAACGTTATCCAGACTAATATTTGTGCAAAGTTCAAATATTGGTTTAGGAAATGGAAAATCATTTGCGCTAAATTTTGGACAATATTTGCGTAAAAAACTGAACATATATTGAGTGAGTTTTATTGCTCAAAATGTTCTTCAAAATGCGAACAATATTTCGTCTGTGTATTTAACAATTTATATATTATGTTTGGTCAATAAAATTGTATACGGTCCATGGACTCAACATGAACTGTTTTATTGTGATAAACTATATTCAATATAATTGAATAAATCGTGTGGAATATGATCAATATATTTGTCCAATAAAATATGAAAATTTTGCTCATAATATTGAGCTTTCAATATCATGATAGATTTTATTTGCACAATTAGTGAAAAGTCTTGGGAATAATTTATAAGATGATGAATTTTATAAATGTCCCCCACTTTATTTGTGCAAAACATTGAGCGTGTAAAGGCCGCTTTACAGTGAAACTGTTGTAAATTAGAGATAATACCGGTTGTTTTTTATCTATATCCAGATTATATTTTCTATACTTGTGTTTTTTATGTATCGCGGTCATTCTTGTAATCTTTATTTTTTATCGCGATGCCTTAACTATTTAACCGGATAACATTCCGATAACGTTGTCAGTGTTCAGAGCTCAGTTCCCAATTATCTGTTCTCAGATATCAGTTGTCAGTAGCGTTCCCGGAAATTAACTTAAATGTTTCAATTAAATTAATAAAGAGTTTATAACCAGTTAAACCCAGAGTCGTTCTTCCGTCAAACAACAACAAGAGGTTATGGGCCCTGCACGCTTCCACTGCGCAGAGGTTTAGAAGTCATACGAAGTTCAACGCCGGGAAGATTATCCTTTAAGGTGCAGAGTCAAATGGAGAATGGCCGGAAATCACCTGGGACGAATCGAGACGTTAACGAAAGATAATTATGATACCTGGAAAATGCAAGTGGAAGCCCTGCTTCAAAAGAACGACCTCTGGGAGTACGTAGATGGAACTTCAACAAGGCCAACTCTGGTACGGGGAACGGAAGGCAACGCCCAGGCGGTCGCTACCTGGGACAGTAATGATCGGAAAGCAAGAGCGGACCTAATCTTGTCGATCAGTCCGTCGGAGTTGAAGCAAGTAAAGAATTGCACGACCTCACGGGAAGTATGGCAGAAGCTCAAATCCATCTACCAGTCCAGTGGACCTGCCCGGAAAGCCACGCTGCTGAAGAAACTGACCCTCAAGAAAATGAAGGAGGGAGAAGATGTCCGGGATCACGTCCGAGAATTTTTCGATGCAGTAGACAAGTTTGCTGACATGGGAGTAGCTGTAAACAACGACCTACTGGCCATTATGTTGTTATACAGTCTACCAGAATCGTACGAGAACTTCCGGTGCGCAATAGAGTCCAGTGATACGTTACCTGATCCGGAAGCCTTGAAAATAAAGATCCTGGAGGAATCGGACGCCAAGCAATCTAAAGAAGACGAACCCGTGCAGAATGCGATGATGGGCAGTAGGGGTAGAGGAAGAGGTTCACGTGGACGAGGAAGCACGACCTTTAAGTACAAGTGTCATGGATGCAGGAAACCCGGCCACAAGGTAGCCAATTGCCCCGACAGAGACAATGGTTCAGGCATAAGAACCAGAAAGAAAGAAAACGCCCATCATGTACTGGCAGAAAATTTGGCCGAGGAAGAATTCGCATTGCACCTGAAGGCTGATCAAGATTCCTGGTGCCTGGACAGCGAAGCCAACTCACATATGACATCTAACAGAGATTGCTTAAATCAATACGAAGAGACCACGAAATCTTTAAACCTGGCCACCGCAGAGTCAACGAAGATACGAGGTGTTGGCGAAGTAAAAATACCCGCAACGAATGGCAGCGACAATCGAATTCTTCGCCTGGAACGAGCCCTTCATGTCCCGGATTTAAGAACACATCTCCTATCCATTGCCAAGATGACAGACAAAGGACATGAGGTCACATTTTAGAAGTCGCAGGCCTCGATTAAAACGGCAACCGGAGAAGTGATTGCAGTCGCTGACAGAATTGGAGACCTTTATTTCCTGCGAAAGGCTGAAGAAACGGTCCATGCAGTGCAAGCGGAAATAAAGCCTAGAAGCAACCTGGAGGACTGGCATTTCCTACTCGGTCACTTGAACGAGAGAAGTTTAAAGGAAATGGCCGGAAGAATTGGGCTACGGGACTCAACATTGAAAAAGATGGGAGCCTGGGAATCTGCCGAATCTGCCAAATCTGTGTCAAAGGAAAGCAATCGAAGGAGCCGTTCCCGAAAACCGAAGATAGCCGAACCTCGCATGTCCTGGAAATAGTACACTCTGACGTATGCGGGCCGATGAGAGTAACGTCGATGAGCGGAGCCAAGTACATCGTCGTTTTCACTGATGATTATTCCCGGTGGAGTGAAGTCAGTTTTTTAAAACACAAGAGCGAAGTGTTGAAAGCCTTCAAAGAATTCAAGCATCGAGCTGAAGTGGAAACCGGGAGAAAAATCAAGATATTGCAGTCCGACAACGGAACCGAATACTGCAACGATGAATTCGACAGATTCCTGAAAGACTCTGCGATAAAAAGAAGACTCACCGTTCCATACACCCCGGAAAAGAATGGCATTGCTGAAAGAAAGAACAGAACACTCCTGGATATGGCCCGATGTATGATGATACAAGCGCAACTTCCACCATCATTCTGGGCAGAAGCGATGGCCACGGCTAATTACATTCGAAACTGTTGTCCTTCCCGGAACATAAATGGAGAAGTACCATTTACCAGATGGACCGGAAAGAAGCCATCCCTGTAACATTTGAATATTTTCGGCGACAAAGCTTTGCTCTTGGACGAAACTAAAAGGAAGGGGAAGTTTGTGGCCAGGAGCAAAGAATGCGTTTTCATCGGCTATTCTGAAGTCTCGAAGGCCTATCGACTCTGGGTTCGGTCTGAGAAGCAAATTTACCGAAGTCGAAATGTCAAGTTCCTGGGAGAATTTAATAAACAAGGCGGATATGATGATTTCGTCACTCCAGAAGTCAACCTGAAATACGGAAACAAAGCTAAAGGCGAAATCGAAGTCCCGGCCACTACATACGCTGCAAAACCGTCAGGCAGAGAAGAATTCAAAGAAGTCAAAAAGGAGTTCAAAGATGAAACCCCCGAAGAATCTAATGACCAGGAAAACGAGGACGTCTTCGAAGAACCCTCAGAAACCCTCGTTCTGAAGAAAGGTCCTGGAAGACCGAAGAAAATAAGAACTGGAGTACCCGGACGACCGAAGAAATCGTTCAACATGATTTCGAGCGTCTCAGAAGACTCTACTGAAGAGGCTACTGACGAGCAAGAAACCCTGTCCGATGAGTCAGCAAACCTAGCCATCTTATAAGAACCTTTGTCCATGAAACAAGCCCTGGCTTCTCCGTACGCAAACGATTGGAGGAAAGCAGTAACGGAAGAGTTCGTTTCGCTTATCAAGTGCGAAACCTGGGACATGGTTGACTGTCCGGAAAACCAGAAGGTCCTTGGAAATCGTCTAGTCTTCCGAACGAAGTACTTACCCAGCGGAGAAGTAGAGAAAAGGAAAGCCAGGCTCGTAGCGAAAAGTTTTGCCCAGAGACCAGGGATCGACTAACAAGAGACGTTCGCACCCGTCATTAGATCCAGCTCCATAAGACTGCTTATGGCCCTTGCTGTGGAAATCGGTTTGGAAGTCCACCAAATGGATGTCGTCACGGCCTATCTTAATGGCGAACTCGAGGAGGAAATATATATGGTCGTCCCGGAAGGATTAACAGAATCCCTCGAAGAAATCGTCAAGTCAACCCGGTTCGACAAGTCAATCATCGCTAGAGCAGAGAAATGGACCAGCGACCTGGAAGAAGAGGGACATAAAGTCTGTCGTATCAAGAAATCCCTCTACGGCCTAAAACAATCGGGCCGTCAATGGTACAAGAAGTTACATCAAAGACTTTCGGAGATTGGAATGACACCATTGAAGAGCGACCCCTGCTTATACGTTTTACGAGTCGCGGAAGATGTTATGATCATTGGAGTCTACGTAGACGATCTGATCCTTGCAAGCAACAATCCGGATTGGATGATTGATGTAAAGCTTGAACTTGGGAGAAAATTCGATATGAAGGACCTAGGGCCAATCCATCACTGTCTCGGAATGGAATTTCACCAAGATCTAAAACAAAATACCATCCGGATTTCCCAAGCGAAATATGCAGAAACGGTCCTGAAACGTTTCAACATGCAAGACTCCAAAGCAATAGCGACTCCAATGGATGCCAACAACAAGTTGCAAAATCCAGAACACCCAGCAGCAGAAGACATCAGTCGAATTCCGTATCAATCTCTGGTCGGCTCTCTCATGTACCTGGTAGTGTCATCACGACCGGATATGGCGTATTCAGTCAGCGCATTGAGCCAGTTCAATACGAGTTATGACGAAACTCATTGAATTGCCGGGAAAAGAGTTCTGAGATACCTGAAGGGAACTCTTCATCATGGGTTGCTCTATCGGAAGACCGGATTGCCAATCCACGGTTTCGTTGATGCAGACTATGGAGGCTGTCCGCAAGATAGGAAGTCATATACTGGATATGTCTTCAAACTAGCCGGCGCTGCAGTATCCTGGGAAGCCCGGAAACAGCGAACTGTTGCCTTGTCCAGTACAGAAGCAGAATATATGGCAATGTCCGACGCAACTAAAGAAGCCATATATCTCAAGCGACTTCTCAACGAACTTGGAGTATAAGTTCAGGCGATCGAGCTGTACAACGACAACCAGGGTGCCCAGAAACTCGTTCAGAATCCTGTTTTCCATGCCAGAACGAAGCACGTTGATATCCGGCACCACTTCATTCAAGACACCTACGACCAGGGACATATAGCCTTGCGGTATCTACCAACAGAGGAAATGCCAGCTGACATCTGTACAAAGAGCCTGTTCCGTCCGAAGCATCTTCTCTGCGTCAAAGCCCTTGGACTGGAAATAATTAAATGACCACCCCCTGGATAGAAGATTGAAACCACCGATATTAAGAGGGACTGTTGTAAATTAGAGATAATACCGGATGTTTTTTATCTATATCCAGATTCTATTTTCTATACTTGTGTTTTTAAGCATCGCGGTCATTCTTGTAATCTTTATTTTTAATCGCGATGCCTTAACTATATAACCGGATAACATTCCGATAACGTTGTCAGTGTTCAGAGTTCAGTTCCCAATTATCTGTTCTCAGATATCAGTTGTCAGTAGCTTTCCCGGAAATTAACTTAAATGTTTCAATTAAATTAATAAAGAGTTTATAACCAGTTAAACCCAGAGTCGTTCTTGCGTCAAACAACAACAGAAACAAACAAGGAGCATAAACACAATAGTGGAAGCTTCAGTCTTAATTAAAACATGTAAAACAATTATCATCTCTGCAAATAGCTTACACATGTCTTTTTTACCAATGCCTAACCTTTTGGATTTTTCTGAAGCAATCTCAGCACCAAAAAGATATTTTTTGATACAAAATAAATGTTATATATTCTTATTAAGAATAAAACAAAAGGATAAAAAAGGTCTGTCCTCTCGTAATTTTTTAAGCTTTTATCATGATTACTCTATACAACAGTAACAAGGAGTATAAACCCTTTTGTGGAAGCAGTATTTTTTTTCCGAAACAATCTCTCTTATGTTTATCCTCTCTAGACTTCGCTAAAAACGTATTACTCCTACGTAAAATATTAATAGACAGGCAAGGATTCATACCATTAAAGAAGGAGCTCATGTGGGATGGACGAAGATCAAACATGGTGGTGTGACAACTCAAGTATAGAGTAGCCAACGGAGAGAAATACAATTTTCCAAATTTCTGTGAACTGTCAATGCGGTCCGGAAATTGGGAACACGTTTGCTCCGATACGCAAACTGAGAACGCGGTCACGTGGGTGTAACAACGGACAGACAGATACACAGACACGGCCGTTACAGAACCTCTCCTGGACTACGTCACACGGAGATGTAAAAAGTGTCTAAGAGTTTGAGACAAAATCTCGCTATGTATTTAGGAGCAAAATTATATCAGTGTCTTGATTGTAACATTAAAGAATGTTCTGTACTTTATTTAAAATGAAAACTATAGAACCAAGTTCTTATCTATTGGTATAACTAATTTTTATAATATCACATATTTCTGATATGCTTCTTGCTCACATAACCTAATCCGGTTTCTTGTAATTTGAAATTTTGTAACTAAACAGAAATAATTTATAACTATTATAACACTTATATGTAATATTGTATACGCTCGAATATCCATGCTCGAATTGCCCATGTGGCAATTGGGAATGTATATAATTGTCTGAAATATATAAATTATGAATTCAAAAAATAACTTGGAAGTTCCGATTTAATCTCAAACGGGAATATTGCCTTCTCGTAGCAAGAGTCGTAAACTTGCTTTGCAATGCCGAAATATACACGTTTCTTAAAGTAAGTTAATAAGTTATAAATTTCATGAAAATCTAAAAAAACGTTTCATAAACTATCTTATTTTATAATCACTTCCATTAAAATAAATTCTTTAAGTTAATGTGTTATGATTTAAATGTAAAAACCTTAATTTTAAAAGTAAAATGCACGTTAACCGTTAAAAATGAATTATTACAAAACCTTTCTATTAATATAAATGCGTTAAATGTTAAAACATTAATTATTAATTTATTTTTTTAAATTTTATTAAGTAACCAAACCATTTTCTTAATTTGAAAAATATAAAAATCTTCAAACAAATATTAAATTTATTACACGATAAAAAGAAAACAATACTTAACCCACGAAAATTAAAACGTAAAAAATTAACGTTGTTTTAGTTAAGTAAAAAATCTAAGCATTTTTAAAAGAAATATATAAAAGAAACGTGTACATTTCGGCCTTGCATAGCAAGTTCACGACACTTGCCACGAGAAGGCAATATACTCCCCACATTTTCACGACATTAGCCTGTATATGGGATTAAATCGGAACTTCAAGTGTCACTAGCCAACAACATAGCGCCAAAATAAAAAGTAATCATGCGTGACGACTCAATTTAATAAAAAAATAAACTCTTTATTTTGACAATATATTATTGACCGGTAGCCCTTAAAGAGCTGTTTTTCTTAGAGGGTACATCAATGAAAACGACGAACAACTCTGTCCCTTAACCTTTGCCATTCCGGGTTCCAACTCTCTTTACGAGATGGAACAATGTGAGGATATAGGCGGTCATCCTCCACATATGGGGCATCGTCGTCTTCTAGTTCAATGTCTTCCCTAAGGCCATTCGCCATACACATGTTATGTAAAACAACACATGCCATATCGATTTATGCCCTGAAATCGGGATTGTAATGGACAGCCCTTGCCTTCAGCAAACGCCCAAAGCGTTGCTTGAGACATCCATTACACCTTTCATTGGTACATCTAGCCTTAAAAAAATTTGACATAAACCGGAATTCTGACGTACACTCTTCGTGCATTATTATGGGGACCGATAACTAAGGAGTTAATGGATAGCCACTATCTCCCACTAAAAAAAATAAAATAAATATAAAAGCAATTATTAAAATTTGGCTTTGTGAATTTAAACGGACCCACCTCAAAATAGGAAAAAAAACATCACACCTTCCCATATAGAATTAAATTGATTAAAATAATTTTTGTCAATAAAATCTGCTTGCAATGAATATATTGGTTGCCACATACGTAGCTCCCCCTTTATACTTGTATTTTTGTGGAAGGTCAGTTTTTAGCCATTTTAGAGATAAGCAATATAATTTAGTAATTACCAATTATCCAAGAATAATTTAATGACCCATTTAAGTATGACCGTTCCAAAAGCCTTGAAAGATTTGTACTTTGGTATACAATTGAGTCGTGCGTTGACACCGCGAACTTGGCATTAACCGCAATTATGATCAAATAGTAGTCACAGACTAGTTGAACATTTAAGGAATGATAGGAATTTCGGTTTACGTAAGTGCTCTCCAGAAAATCGGGATCATTGTTCGGAGGAGGTACGATTTCAACGTGGATGCAAGCTATTACTCTGATAGTTCCGCAGATATTGCACTCTTCTTGGAACCTCATTTTGATGGCATTTTTTTCTGCCTCCGTTATAGGAAATTTTATGTGCCTCGGTATAAAATGATAGCCCTAGTAACGTCTCTTAGACTTCGGGTTACGCTAGATTGGCTTACACGAAGAAAAATATTTTGCTCGACATCTAACTGGTATGATGTTAATTGCAAATTAAAATCCAATTGTGTGGATCTCGCAAGATTATGATACAATTATTAATGTAGATCATTAGCCTTCTTTCAATTGGTACACACCTACTTAGATTAGTCTAAATAGAAGCTAAACGAAACAGCCAAATTCTATCTAGCAATTCCTAATAATTTATTCAATTGGTCAAAAATAGGTGGCTCTAACCTACCAGCTCGGTTAGAAAACTTATAACAATTGACAATTAAATCTGTGTTAATTAATGTAATTGCATCTAGCGAAATTTAGATAGGCAAAACAATCATGCACTTTGTGAAGAAATCATGAAACTTTGCACAATGATAAATAAGGGTATTCTTAATTAATTCAAGATTAGAGCCCACCTCTAACTCATCTGTGACATTTGTGACAAGCTTTCAAAAGTCCCCATAATGACATTTATATTTGAATTCTGAAATTTATGAAATTCCCCAAACTTCGATGCAGAGCGAAAGGCGTCCCGCCGGGATTGGCTAGAGGCATTTCCATAGGGGCCGTCTCTAAAGCGAAAACATACGCAATTTATGCAGCCTTAACGGATAGATATAAAGCAATGGAATTATTTAAAATATCGAGAATGTACAAAACGAGGGGGTAGCCATTAGCGTTTTCAACGTACACCATACTAAATATTACTCGGTACTACGAATATATTTCGAAATTCTTGGCACTACAAATAATACACGGTACTACGAATATACTTCCAGATATTTCACGATAATTCCTGATACTACGAATTTACTTCTAAATATTACGCGATATTTCCAAATATTACGGAAAAATTCAAAGTATTACTGGATATTTCGAAATTACACAATTTACGGAATATTCTCCCAACTTCAAATATTACACTATACTACGAATATACTTACTTTTTCAACCCGTTATTTCCAATATTACACCAGCTCTGAAGGTACTCAAAAACGTAATCCAACGCGTTATAGTTCTCTAGATAATTCTGAACCACGCGTTATTACAATTTACTTTAAAAGTTCAAATAACTCATATGATATTCATTACTAGATATGTGAAATTACCGTAATTTTTAAAAACGGTAATTTACCGATAAATTACCGATTGAAATTTTGGGAAAACAAAAGCTACCACTCAATTGGTAATTTTTGGCAATTTATATTTTCCCGTGCTTACAATCCGTTACTTTAAACAATGTTTAATTGTGAGCACTATCTTGACTGCTTTACACGTATTTGCGGCTTTTGCTACCAAAGCGGCAGCAGTGGCCTTTCTAATAGAGATGGGCCGATACCAGTTTTAACCGATACCGATATCTTTCGATACTTGGGAAACCGATACGTACCGATACCGATATTAAACCGATACCGATATATTAACCGATATCAATAAGAAAATAGATGATATAATATAGGTTGTAGAGATGGGCCGAAACCGATCCCATATTGGTATCGGTACCGATATTTGACTTTAAGCGATATATCGGTATCAGTTAAAAATGAACCGATATTTTTCTTTAAAAAATATCGGGTAGAAATATCGGTTCATTTTTAAGCGATACCGATATATCGGTTAAAGTCAAATATCGGTACCGATACCGATATAGGATCGGTATCGGCCCATCTCTAATAGATAATAGACAGATTAAGTAGAGGGCAAAAATACGTCTGTAAGCTCAAGCTCACTTTATGTAATTGTTGTTGGTAGTAGAGATATGATTTCGTATTCGTATCTTTATTACGTCAAGCGAGCTTAAGCTTATAGTGATGTTAAATATCACAGGAATTAATGATCATGTGCGGCCGAACATAAAATTAGGAATCAAGCATCTTGCTTAACCTCTCTCTTTAAAGCATCCCTTTACCAGTATATGTGGCGTTTAAAGTGTAGGTGGATAAGGGGTGAAACTCCCCAACTAAACGTCAGATAGTAGTGATAGCTACCTAGTTGCGCAGAGATCCAAGATGGCCGCCACCCCAAGATGGCCGCCCTCTCCCCATCCAGACAACCTCAAACTCAAACCAAACCAAGATTAGCCTATTTTATCTTACCTGACATACCCTGCCTTCCAGCATGCTTTGCCTAATTTATGATCGTGTTAATTTGCCAGATCCCTGTTTGAATTTCCCGCCATAAGCCCATGTCTGAGAAACAAAGACAAATATACAAATAAAGATTTTTTAATAACAAATACCAAATAATATACACAATAAAATAGAGAATAACAAGAATATAAATATAAACAAAGATATTGCCATTGTTTGTCATCAAGAAGGTCAATACTTCTTTTCTTTGAGTTGGGAATGCTTTGTTCGGCATCTCCATAAAAAAACGCGTTACACGCTGAATCCTAAATTAAAACAAAGGTTATTTACCGCCGCTTCTACCGGACAACAACAAGGTTTCTAGATCCAAAACAGGTTGTTTTTGGCACTTCTTGATCTCAAAATGTACGCTTTACACGCTGTGTGGTCAGAACAATCGAATTTGGTCTCTTTTCACGCCGCAATGCCGGATGAATTTTGATGAAAGACAGGCCGGGTGGTTGAGGATTGTTAGAAAACGGCCTTTTAGGTGAAACTCTCCATCGGTTCTCGAAGATCTTCGGCATCTCGACAAGGTTGGGTTGTTTTCGACGCTTCTTGTGTCCAAAATGTATCCAGCGCTGAGGACCACGCTGATGTCGTGAAATTGTTAAGTTTCAGAAGGACATCGAAGTCAAGATTGCAATTAGAGCCCCACTGAAGAGAACGTGTTCTAACTGGTGCAGGGTACGTAGAACCTTATGCGGTGGGGCTGGACTTGTCAGCTTTTACGGGCCATGTCTCGTAAAATTCCTCGTTGACCCTTTACCTCCCAAAGGAAGTTACATTCGAGCCGCTGTGGGACTTGGTCTTCTCGTCCAGGTCTGGTTGTTGGCGCCAGAACTTCTCCTTCATCGCAATAGTCAGTTGTGTGGACACATATAACAATGCAATGAAGTTAAAGTTGATCCCTCTCGACAACGATTCATAAAGCTCCACATCATCATTTGACCTGGTTTAATGGAAGGTCCGGGACCAAATTTAACGGATTTCGGACATAAATATCCTGCATTTGGTCTCGAACCATGGTCGATGTTGCGTTGTGGGACGCCTCGACTCCACACAAATTTAGACAACTTTTGCGTAGTCAAATGTAACCAGTAAAGATTACAAAAAAAAGTTGCCCAAAACCAGCTCATGAATCGAATTTGGTCTCTCTCGGAGGGAAAAATCGAATTTGGTCTCTTTTCACAGAGAAAAAGCTGTGTGAGTCCACGATCGGCGGGTAAAGTCATCTTAGTAGAGATGGTACTGAACACGGTTAAACAGGAGAGCGTAGCCAGGTAACTGGTAACTCTCTCTTTAAAACACGACTCTTATATACTAGAATATCACGTAGATGTTTCAAGGATGACGACTTAAAACTTTCCTTGTTTTGAGGAAAATATTTTATTGGAAGCGGGTCGGGTTTAATTAACTATGCACGTAGATGTTTCAAGGATAACGACTTAAAACTTTCCTTGTTTTGAGGAAAATATTTTATTGGAAGCGGGTCGGGTTTAATTAACTATGCATGTAGATGTTTCAAGGATGACGACTTAAAACTTTCCTTGTTTTGAGGAAAATATTTTATTGGAAGCGGTAGGGTTTAATTAACTATTCACGTAGATGTTTCAAGGATAGCGACTTTAAAAGTTTAAGAATTTTTAAAGTTTTTGATAAAAAATAAACGGCGTGTTTTTCAAGATTGCCAATGGCTCAATGGGTTAAGGCAGGGTTTACTAATGTGATGCCCAAAAAGGTGGCGAGTTCAAATCCCGGCCAGTCCACCGAACCATTGGCAATCTTTTTTATGTATAAAATAACGTTAGTCTAAGAAATTGGGGTTAGTTGACAAACAGGCGTTAGTCATGAATAACGACTTCTTTTTAACTCTAGCGTCTAATACGTGTCTCGATATATATCCAAACAATACCCAGTCAAGTTTTAAAAATTATTTGCATCAGCCCCTTAACTTGACTAGTGATTATGAAGTTGGGTTGGCGGAAATCATATTTCCAAATCATTGGGTGAATATAAGCGAAGAGTTTAACAAGTTTGAAATTCAGGTCGTAAGTGACCCAAACCGTGACAACTATGCAGCTGTTAGAGAGCCTGTTGAATATCAAAAAATAGAGATACCTGTCAATCGTTATACCAAGACCAAAGAGTACGAACTGCCCCAAAATTTTGTCGAGCTGTTAAATGATGATGTAAACAGTCATCCGTATTTAAAAGGCAAATTATCTTTTAAATTAGTGAATAAATATAAAGACGGGGCCCTAGGAAAACAGTTAGATACAAACTTTCCCGTTTACCTGCAAGTTTTAGGAGAGGAAAACATACGGTTCAAAATACCAGCTGATTCCCCCTTGGCCACGCTATTTGAATTTAAGGAGAATAATTACGAAGATGTTCCCTATATATCCAAATATCCTGTATCAGAGCATGCTAAAAATATAAGTTTAAATTACACTAACAATTACGTGGAAATCGAAATTGATAATGTTGGAGATAGTTTTAAAAAAAATTTGATTACAAGTACATTCCTAAGGCAGCCATTAAACGTAAAACAAACTATGAAGTTCCGCCAATAAGAAAAAAGCCCCAGCCGGAATATAGGTCTGTACCGCCATCTATACCTATTTTACCACGACCTACGCCTTTTCTTCCAATACCTATTGCTACGACTGAACCCGTAGTATTTGTACAACCACAGCCATCCAAAATAACCCCTCCCCCACCACCACCACCCAAAATAACTATTCCAAAACAAACCTCTCCAAAGCCTTATTATCCAACATATTCAGGGCCTGACCCATCTAAAACGTTACCTCCAGCTTCAGGTAAACCGTTTCCTCCAAGTTCGACTAAACCAATACCTCAAAGTTCAAATAAACAGTTACCTCCAACTTCGACTAAACCGATACCTCCAAGTTCAAATAAACCAATACCTCCAAGTACGGATAAACTAATACCTCCAAGCTCGGCTAATTCAGCCCCTACCACAACGGCTAAGCCAACATCTACCACAACAACTAGCCTAACATCTGCCACAACAACTAGCCCAACATCTACTACTACAACAACAACAACAACTAGGCCAACCCCGTCTACTTCAGATCCTTCAAAGATTTTGACTACAGAGCCACCAAAAGTTGAACAACCAAAGCCAAAGCCGGAGACAGATCCCCTGAAACTTCCAGATGACCCGAAAACTCCAACACCAGACCCATTAAAGCCTGACTTACCGAAACTCGATCTATCAAAACCCGCTATTTCTGAACCACTGACGCCGACCCCCTCGCCAACGGAGGTTGAGGAAATATATATATTTACAGACCCATCTAAAACTGACTTACCGAAACCCGACTTACCGAAACCCGACCTCTACAACATCCTCTACTTTTGAGCTACCCATATTACCTACCTCCTCCCCACCACCCGTTGATGAAAAACCCTTGTTTCCGCAGCCGGTTGATCCGTCGAAAAAAAAGCCTGAACCAATTATTCCCGAAGAGCCTAAGCCTATTAACCCTGAAGATTATGACAATTACACAGTATTGTTCTTACCTCAAACTTTTAAAGCCAGTAAAACGCCAGAGAAAAACGCCGAAGGGGTTTATCGAGCCGTAGCCAACACTTTAGAAAAATTAGTATTTAAAAAAATTCAAGTAACATACCACACAGTAGATAATTGGGGGTATGCTATCGTGTATAATTTCAAAACACCGGAATGGGTGGAAATTAAATTTTCTCCCCAAGTAGCTAAATTGCTTGGCGCTGACCCCGATAGATATTACTCCGGAAGACACCAACTAGGGCCCTTGAGCATGACGTTAGAAGAATATACCATAGACAAAGACAATGCATACGTAGAATATCGAGTCAATAGAACCATAAAGCACTATACCGCCTGGGAAGAACCCTGGCTTTATTTCTTTTTTAAAATGTCAGGCGAATTTAGATCGACAGATGATTTTAAGATTTATGAAGAAATTGCCGAGAACCTCCAAATAACTGCGCGCAATTTTGACCCTTTAAGATTGCAACAGGCCGAATTTAGCGTTATTAAACAAGGAGCGGAACGTTATTTTAGAGTCTATTGTCCGGCAAAAATTGAAATGCTCTTCCCAAAGGAATTGCGTGATATATTAAATTTAGAAGCTGAATACGTTAGTGGGACGTTTCTATCCACTAAACCTTTAGAGCGTAATTTTACGCATTTCAAAACAACTGATGACACATTTGTCAATTATCGCGTTCATGACTCACTAATGTATCTATTTACTAAGACAAGTTTCACAAAAATCAAAATACCTGCGGGCGATTATACCTGCGATTTTACGGCAAGCGGGGCCGTAATTCCCTTCTCTTTACATTTAAAAATTATAAACCAGTTATTGCGGGTTCAAGAATATATGCCCCGCCGGTATTTTAAAATGTACATTCTCAAAACGGCGCTGGAAGATAGATTTTATGTTCGTCTCGAAATAGAGCCAGGTGTTCGCGTGTCGGTAGCTGGACCAATGGCTCAGTTATTTAACATTCCCGAAGAGGGAGAATTTTTTCAACACAGTCATTCGGGAGTAGCTCTGGTAAATCCTCGATTAAGAATAATGACCCTGACAGCGGATAATAATTTTTGGACTAGCAAATACGATGTGGATAGATTTCCAGAAGACCCAAATATGGCTGACCAGCCGTATTTACCCGGGTCTCAAGCCAGACGAGTTGATAATTTCGCGTGCGAGATTCCTCCCGGGGTATATTATCATATTAGCGACGTTTTAAGTGCTATGAGCGAAGCCATGTCGCCGACGCATAGAAAAAGTCTAAAATTTACGCAGAATGTAGACGGAACCGTCACGGTTTCAAAACTGAACGATACGGTCTCAATTTTGTTTCCCAAAACAACACCCGGACGAGGATTGGGACGATTGTTAGGTTTTAGTAGTAATCAATTGGATCGGTATATCAATAACGAGACGTCAGAGTATCCCGCGGATATCATGAGAGGCGTCGATGCCATGTTTGTTTATACCAATATTATCCGTCAACAAGTAGTGGGTGGTGGTCAAGCCCCTCTGCTACGTTTCATAAAAATGCCGGCTTTTTCGCTGCTAGACGAGGAGAACCAGGAAATATTTAATAATATCGATTTTTATCCAATTTCAACCAGCGATATACAGGAAATTGAAATTGAATTGAAATCCGATTACGGGGAAAATATCCCGTTTAATGTGGGTAAAGTATATATTAAACTGTTTTTTAGGCGTCGACGTCAATAGAACAGGAGCAATGGTACCTAATAGATACACTCTGTATTTCCAAAGAGGATCGTCCCTTCCGGCTTTACACGCAAACGTTTTCCAATCGGGGGGTCGTTTTAGTGTTGGCGGTATCTTCAATTCTTTATTGCGCAAAATTACACCCTTTATTAGGCCGGCCATTAGTACTTTAGCGTCCGAAGCTGTTGGGTTAACGAGTAGAGTAATTAGCGATGCACAAAACCCCGGAATATCACCTCGAGAATCGATTAAACGAAATGTCAAACAATCTATAAATTCCCTACTACATAAAGGCGTGGACCGGTTCGTCAACACTCAAAGCGGGACGGGCCGAAAACGAAAGAGGACTGCTAAAACAAGCCGGAGCAAACGTGTTAAGCGACGCACTAAACGCGATTTTCTAGACTAAACATGTCGACCTACGAAAGTGTTCTTTCCGACTTTGAAGTATTTGAAAAGCCAGTGGTGAATAATAATATTGTTGGGACTAAAACGACTGCTCATTATCCAATTGCTCCACTAACTAATGCTAAATATGTAGAATTTATCATTCCTCCCTCTAACAATTATCATGATTTGACTAAAACTCTTCTGAGATTAAAATTTCGCGTTTTACACGAGGACGGCACGGCCGTTCCAGATGCGGAAAAGAAAGTCTCGGTAACAAATTTAATAATTGCCTCGCTATTTTGTCAAGTAGAATTATTTCTTAATGGCGTCGCCGTCCAGCAACCTAATAATATGTACCCATACATGGCCTATTTTAAAATACTTTTAAATTATGGACAAACGGCGGCCAATTCCTGGTTAACTTCTATGTTATATTATTTGGATACCATTATCGATCCGGCGACGGCTTTAGAAGATGCCAATATTAACAAAGAAAATAATGGTATTGGTCGTCGCGCTAAAAGCGTGGCAAAATCAAAGACGTGCGATGTAATTGGCGAATTATTTTTGGATATGTTCAAAACGCCCAAATTCTTACTAGATAATATCGAGGTGCGAATTAGACTTCATCGAAGCTCCACGGATTTCGCTATTATTCACAATGAAGCGGAAAAAAGTATAAGATTGATTTAACGGAATGCACCTTGTTTACGCGCGAAATTGAGGTTAATCCCGAACTGCAACTAGCTCACGCTCAGATGTTAAATTCGGGAATAAACGCTCGCTACGAAGTAAACTCTATTGTTATGAAAAATTTCTTAATAACCACCGGAACGCAAGATTTTATTAGGGACAGCTTGTTTACGGGGCAATTACCCTCGCGAACTGTCGTGGCTTTCGTTACTAATAAAAAATTTGTAGGGGAATCAACCCCCTGGATCTCCAACATTTCAAACTCGATTTCATGCAATTCTCTTTAAATTCACAAAATTATCCCGATATCCCGTTTACGCCTAATTTTGACGATGATCAATACGTTAGATGTTACAATTCTTTATTCGAGGGTCTCGAGATATTAGGTCTTGACCGGGGAAATATAATTTCTTACGATTTATATAAAAAAGGCTTTTTTGTCGTTGTTTTTGATTTGAGTAGAGAACATCTCGCTTCGTTAGGTCTAAATTCCATGCCCCAGACTGGTAACTTGAGATTATCGTTAAGATTTAGCTCGCCGCTAACCGAAAACGTCACGTGCATTGTCATGGCCGAATTTCCAAACAACCAATTAATAATATCTAAAAACAGAGAAATTATTTATAATCACCCCAACGTATAAAAGACTAAAACTTTATAAATACAATATCAGTCGCGCGCCAA
>JAEQBA010000679.1:0-85842 GCA_019434445.1 Phalangium opilio
GATAAGTTTATGAAACAACAGTAGATCCAGAGTCAACAAAAGCGAGGTTAGTAGTTGCTAATAGTTAATTTTATGCCATATCCTTTACCGGTAGTTAACAAAACAGTATAGGAATACCGTAGTTGCCTAGATCCTGCGGCAGCGGCAACTTCCCTTAGTTTTCCGGAGGGGTCGGAGATGAACGAGCCGCTTCCCGACCAGGAGACGTCGGTCGTGGGGGTGTGCGTTGGAACCGAGGATTCAAAGGTTGTACCCTAGTTGGCGAAGTGGGGGTCTCCTGATTACGACCACGTCCATTACCGCCGGGGCGGTTCCGTTGATTGCGACCGGCATTTCGGGATATATTCGGTTGAAAGTGTTCTTTCCGGCCCGTTGAGTTGGAGGTAGTAGAGGGCCATGTTGATTCTCGAGCCATAATTCTCCGAGCCTCGTTTTCGAAAGTGTCTCTATTTTTTTACATTTGTAAACTTTTGTGATGGTACAGTTATCAGTCTTCTCCCGATAGAAAATTAGCGGGCGTTAATGGCCTAATTTGGCTCTCCGGGTCTTCATAAATGTATGTTATAGGACGGGAGTTTATTGTCGCTTCAATTTCTATGAGAAGAGACTCTATTTCTTCGTATGTTAGGTGGGCTCTTCCAAGTATCTTGCGGAGGGGTTCCTCAACGGAACGCACCATCCTTTCCCAAAATCCCCCCACCAGGGGCCCTATCAGCTATGTATCTCCATTTTATTTTTAAACTTCCATAATACTCCATTGCTTCTGGGCTTCTCATTTTTCTTGCAAGATTTTTAGATCCGCGTTTGCGCGTTTAAAGACATACCACTAACCAGAAAGTACAGAGATGTCACTAAAGAGGAGTGGGTGAAAGAAAAAGTTCTTCCGCCAACTCAACCCATACCAACAACACTTACTCCGAATGACGATTTAGTGTTGAGAATTAAACACGTGAATCTCGAGAAAGCTATAATTGAACTGTTTATTCAAGAACATGAATAAATCACGGACACGAAATCCGTCGTTTACGTGACATTTTACTGGCACTAAACGAGTGATTTGAAAAACATTTCAAAAGATTAAAAACGAAATTAGCGAAATTTATCAAAACTAATCTGTTTCACAAAAAAACCTGACAACCGATTTATTTATACAGTTGACGGAAAAGGTGTCAAATAGTTGTATAACAAAAGAATAGATTTGCATTAGATTTTATAATTCAACAAAAGGATTAATCCTAACAAAAGAGTTGGTGCGTCATTTCATCAGGTGATTTTCAACAATGACCTTGGGTCTTTGAAGATGATAGGAAAATATTTCGTCAATCAAATATTGACAGGTGTATTTAAGGAATGTTAGGAGTAATAGATAAATAGGTTAAGTTTACTATTGTATAATTTATTAACTCGTAAGGTGTTAAGGAGTTAAGTACAGAAAGGCTGTCGAGAATACGTCAGATCTTGGAGATTAACCCCTAAAAACTAGTTATTTACTATTTATTTTATTGATTTGGGAATGCTGGAATTCCTTAATCTCTGGTTTCAGATCTTTGACATAAAAATACGCTTACAGTCTAACAATGGGAGAGCCAAGGACAATAGATTTTTCGCAATAGCTACGTAAAAAATTTAGTATAAAAACCCCTTGACTCAAGAGAAGATCTTAAAATCAAGAAGCTGGCAAAAGGAAAATTGGCGTAACTAATGAACGAAAAATCAACGGTAGATTCCACATTTTGAAAGAGTTGTTCCTATCAACGGGGTTCGTGAACGGTACCCTTGATCCTTAGATTCGGGTATGTAGGAAGCAATCGGTAAAAAGTTTCACTATTTCTACAAGTACATGGGAGAAGTTAATGCCTCGTTTACCCGTACTAGCAGGCTGGACGCTGGGCCATGAAACCAACAACTTTGAAATCGTTTTTAAACGATAACGCAACAAAAAAACAACCGTTGTGGCGTATCACAATACGTGTCACATTAAAGCTTTGTAAATGAGGATTCCATCCACTCGTGCTAGCTACAGGGGGACTGCTATGAAGCGTACCCGGCGGTACGTATAGAGCTGCGAGAGTCCCTGGATGACCCTGTGGGCAAGAGAAAAAAGAGGGTTAATAAAGTATTGAACGACTGATATAAAGAATTAACTTACCGGAACCATCGACAGTTCAAAGCGAAGAGGCTGTAATAAAAATTATAAAATTAAAATTAGATAAAATCATAAAATAATGCTTGAAAATTCACGCGTGGGGAATAAAGACGCACTTCCGCCACGACCTCGGCGATTACCGCCAGGTACACTGTGATTTGGTAAATCACGCTGTAAATAAATAGCAATTGTAGTTTTATGCTTTAATGAAAAAAAAATAAATGAATCATTTACAAGTCCCCGTTGATATTCAGATCATCCTCTCCCGGCCGGGGCATTACTAGCCATGGGTAATAAATAGCCGGGAGAGACTGATATGGTGCTGGTGAGGGTGGTGGGCTAGGCTGCGGACTGGATTCCGAGAAGGTCACGATCGGAAACAGTGGGAGCAGATTGATACAACCGACGATGAGCACGTACCCGTTTGTGAGATATTCCATTTACGGGCTCTCTTGACCAAAGAGGCCTCGCAATTATCAAGTAAAACTACGGCGAGGCGGTTAGCAAGCTCACCGCCTCGCAATTATCAAGTAAAACTTTGGCGAGGCGGTTAGCAAGCTCACCTGCGTCTGCCTCAGTTTGCAGAGCTGGTATGGTGAAAGACGTGAAACGTCCGGAGGCAACCTTTTGGAAGTGGGTCCAATAGGCCGTACCTCTACCATATCATTTCATTTTAAAACTTGTGTTCTTGGGAGTGGAAAGTTTAAAATAATGGAAGACTTCCCAATTCCAATGAAATTAGGTTCATCCGACCCGTTTTCTAATTGTTGTTCGTGTTGGTCTGTGTGCACTCGGGCCCATGGGCGCCTAAGGTGTCTATGCAAGGCAATTGGTGTCGAGTGCACCGATCCATGTAACTGCGGGCTTGTGTGCAAAAAGGTGCTAGTTTGCAAAAAGCAGCAAATTCCTAGAACCTCACGCGCCTTAGACCCTTAATTATTGTGGGAAGAGCAGGAGAGCCAACTCGGGATCTGATTGAAGAAATAGAAAGAGGTAGCGAGGATTCACATTCCCAAGATGAGGATCCCAATGAAGATAACTCCATCTTCTTGAGCCATCTGGTTATTTGTTAAATTTTCCTCCATATTCCGGTTCACCATATTTCAGCCAATGTGAGGGCAGTGAAAGATACGCGCGCATGCTACAAAATGTACAAAGCGAGAACTCTCAGCCTTCTACCCCTCTTCATTATACCTCGTTTGAATAAGCTTCCAAACCAAGGGTAAACGCTCATTGACCAACCCTAAGTAACACGCACACACTTCTACTAAAATCAGTTTCAAACTTCCATGTTTCTTTCATACAATTTTAGCCTAAAATATGAATGGTTGATAATATTCAATGTTTTAATGAAATCGTTTTACGTGAAAACACCACCCTGGCCTCGGAGACGCACAGACAACAACCGAACGAATGAGGGAATGTCCCCCTCCTTCCTCACCCGCCACGCAGGGCAACTGTACTGTCTTTGAGGAAACTGTATGCCTATGCCAACAGCGCCTGAGAATGAGTGCTGTCGTACCATCCAGGGCACCATTCAATGTGAAACCCTTAGGCCACAATTTAAATTATTTTGTTATTAAATTATATTGACGATGGGCCTCAGGGGCGAGTTAATTCTAGAGAGGAATTTAGACATAGATAACGCAAACTTGAGATTTCAAGCTTACTCGTATCTATGTCTATCCCTCTTTGGGTTCCCCGGCCTTGGCAACAGGATGGTTTTGCAAGCCTGTTGTGTGCAGTATGTATTCGTTAATCATTTCCTAGCCCTGATGGGAAATACCGAGGGTTCCAACCGGGAAGATTTCCGGGGTAATTGAAAGAGTTGCCTGAGGTGGAGGGGAGGGAATATCAGGTGCTTGTAAATATAAATAGATTTTGTAAATGTGTACATAGTTTTATGGTCTTCATATTTGTAATAATTGGTAAAATTTTAATGTTTTATTTGTAAATATGTTTATAATTTTGGTTTATTTGTAAATATGTTTGTAATTTAATGATTTCTTAGAAAACCTTTGTTTGAATTCATACACGTCTTGTAAATTTGTTGCAATGCACTCACGTCTCTTAAATTTGTTGCAATGCACTTATATAAATAACATTTTTGCCTATATAGACTAGTGGCGGTAGAGAGGGGGTGTAAACTGTGTATCCATTCCTCTGGGCGCGCTTTTGTAAGAGGGGATAATGTACTCGCTCGGTAGGGGGATTACACTGAGCTAAGAGATGGAAGGGTCTGACGTATATTATAAAGTAACTTTAGAGGATGTTTTCTTACATGGTATATAAATTGTGGCTAAAATAGTACGTATAATAGTGTAGTATCTTAATGGAATTTTACCGTGCTAATATATTTTGGTTGAGTGATGCCTTAAGAGTTTAAATTTTTATATAATAGTTAAACTTTTTCTGAAGTAGTGTAATTTCTGCTGTGCCCACCCAATAGCATTTAAATTAAAGGTTAGTTGTGAAACTCCCGAAGATCAAATAATTTAATAAATGTTACGATGAGATGTGTATGGCGTTAAAAGGATAAAATAAGATTCATAGCAATTTTTTTTTTAAAAAGTCAAGTTAGAGAGTCCCGCTAGAGCAATAGCAGTGAGGTTCTATTTATATTTCCACAGAAACTGACAAATTTATAAATATAGATATCATAGGCTTTAAACTGATAACAATGTTGTGCAATGATTCAATAAAAAATGCTTCGTCTCCCCCCTCCCAAAAAATGCCTTAAAATTTAGACAAAACTCAACGTGTTTACGGGGAAATAAGAAACAGATGAAAGGGGTTAAATTCTGTTGTTAAGGTTCGACCCCCTTAATGTCATAAGACACCTGTAATGTCCCAATTAAGCAAGAGACAATAAATTCCAATGCATCTAAAAAACTGCTAGCCATCTTTTTTTAGGGACCAAATTCAGCCACGCCTCCCAAAAGCCATAAATCACATTAGTTTGCATTATGTTTAACTGAATTTTGTCGGTACATTTTAAATTTTCCCTGTATATCTATGGAATTACAGAAGATGTAAATTATTATTTTCGCTCTGGTCTTTGGTAAAGTAAATGATTCAAAAAAATGTTTTTAAAAATATGCAGCTGGTGTACAGAACTAGGCAATATCTTCTTTAAGTTTCCAATTGAAAAGAAGGGGGAGGGGATTGCAAGAGCTGTCGAAGCTCACTATCGACCAAACATCAAAGATATCCCTAATTTAAGATTGGAACCTTGCGTTGAAAAAACATTCATTTCCGGCCTATTAGTTTCTTCGAGATTTGGATGGTACTCTAGCGTTTGTAGTAAGATACCAGTACGGGGTGTGCCTTTAACTGATTCCGTATGTATCGTACACTTTTAAAATGTTTAGATACCCTTCCCTAATGGCGTTAGCTTGTTATCGAATTTATTCCCTAACACGGTTGCCTACTGCCTAGTAAGTACACCTGAATGGAAAACTTCACCTGTCAATATAGCTAAGCCTAAACGTAGGAGGAGAGAACGAAAAGAGTGCTCCTCGCCATACCTACAATTTACGATCCACCAAAGGAGACCCTCTGTAATGTTTTTGGGTGAAGGGAACCAAGACACTCTTTTCATTTAACCTTTGGAAATTGTAAGAAACCTTACGATTACCGAAAGACTAATTGATCTTGCGCATACGCGCGATTAAATAGTTTTACCAAATGCAGTTGCAACGGCAACAGAAACCGATCCAGGCATCAGGGAGGTTGGCCAGGCCCAACACCTGCCGCAGCAACAACAAGGCGCCGTAGGCAAGCAGGTGGGAAGCCATTAATCGGGTAGTAACCCTAATATTAACGATTAGTTAATAAAAAGCGAAGAGAAAATCGTTTAGAAGCTTCTAAATTTCAAAATTACTCTCCTTATTGGTGGCATAGTATTTCTTATAATTTTCCCAAGTCACTTGCCGGTAGTTTTTTTGATGGGAGAAAAAAACTAATTGGGATTATATTTTTTTATCTATTTTTAATATTATTATTTTAAATTAGGTGGGTCTCTAGTGCCAAGGACCTAATTTTATGGTAGTCGAAATTTAACCGAATAGTCAGTTCGGTATTTATTTGATTGAAACGGTTAACCGCGCACCTCCAAACATTTATTCCCGATAATTTTGAAATTATTAAATTCGATCATTTTTACTATCATATTTTTTTTCTTACGCTATGATTCGATGTCATTCGATTTGCGCGCGGGGTTGGTGGCGCCTTACTAGCCTATTAATAGCAAGGGTGATAGTTTTTAATTTACTTTGGAGGGGTTTCGTGGCGATGGTGGTGGTGGTGGTGTCGTCGTCAAGTCAAGTGATCGGCGCTTGGAACATCCGTACTAAAGTGTTTCGAGTAATTTTGATTAATAACGTAAACATTTATTTTTAAAATTTCCTACTTCTGTTTTAATTCTTCGGATGGTGTGGCTTGGGCTGACGATGCCGTCACCGAAATATTTTTTTAAACTTGAAAGGATTTCTGGGTGGCCTTTGTGTCGCGGACACCGAGTCCGTGGCCGGAAAATCAGTACTACGGTGTTATAATTAATAACTGAAATTCCTACGTGAGTATATAGTTTAAAAAATTTCTTACAACCGTTTTAATCGTTCGGATGGCGCGGTTGTTATGGATGATGAGGCTGGTGACGTGGACGGAAGGTAACTAGCCATTATTTTGTTAAAGAGAGACGCTAAAAATGATAGTTTAATTAATTATTTAAAGAATATTCAAAACGTTAAATTATCTGTAAAAAATAGGGTAATTCTTTACATATTTTGCGTTATTTTTCGCCACTTCCGTTTTCTTTTTATTCCCAATTTTTTTTTCATAGATCATTTCCTTTTTCTCTGCAATTTTTTTAATTTTTATCTCGTTGTCCTTTTGTTCTTGTAAAAATCGTTTTTATCGTCCCTGGCCATATCGATCAGAAATCTTTTGTCTATTTATTTTAAATCGTAACCCCTGCAACAAAAATCAACTGCGGTGACAGTACTGAATTTTAAATAGCTGGACGGTTTTTTGGATAACCTGATTTGTGACTTTAGACTGTACCCTACAGTGCGAAATGTCCGCCCAGATAAGTGTCTTGCTATCCCAGTATCTACGCACGTTTACTACGGTTGATTGCAAAATACACTTAATGGATACGAAATCGGTAAGCGAATGGACAAGAAATTTGCAATCAAACGGTCATACAGGGTGTTTCTGAAAAGTCCATCACAAATTAAGGGGCGTGTTTATGGGACCAAACTGAGCGGAAAGTACCAAAGAACATGGGGTGTACAACATTTTGTTACGGAGATATGGCCTTCCAAACATTCGCCCCTAAAACAAGGAAATATCCAAAAATGAGGAGTAACACTTAAGACCGACTAACCAGCTTGTTTAAAATTACTAGACAATTTCAATAGCCTTTAATCGAACAATTGATTTCTACCTTTACTAATCAGAAGCGTATAAATGAGTAGAAGTATGCCTACGGTGGTAATGTAAAATTAATCCCAAGTGACATGATGTTTCAAGATCTTCCCAGCACCAAGTAAAATGGTTCTGATTGAAGGGACTTTTATTAGCACAGCGTAAACAACGTTATTTTCAGGAATTAGTCCAAATGTCCACGGGCGGCATTACAAAAACGAGGCAGTCTTTCGAATGATACTTGGACATGTTGGAAGATCCCTGGCTTGTTCCTGTTATCTCAAACCGTAAAAAGCTACGCAAATCTTCATCATCACGGACAACACTCTTGTACGTTAGGTATGACCTTGAGAAAACCTAAAAGGACATCTCGAATGTATTTGAAAAACCCATCTCCAATTAAGGGGCGTGTTGTTTGTTTCCAACAGAGTAAACTCGCCCAGAGAACAATTACAATGCAGAGCCACGTTTCGGCGTTAATGGCCCACAAAGGTGGTCCCAAAAACAAGAACAAACTTTAATTTGTTTCTTTCAGTAAGTGTTTCATGTGTCATAGATAAAACGCCATGATTAATGCACAAAGAAAATGTTATTGACAAGTTTTCGGACCGCGATGCTGAAATGTGGTGGTGCACCATCGTGCATGAACCACATTCTGTTTATTAAACCTAAGGGTACGTCTTCGAGTAGTTCTGGTAAATCGTCCCGTAAGAACTACAAGTAAGCCACACCGTTTAACCTGGGCTCTAGGAAATATGGCCCAATTAAATTGTCACCCACAATACTACACCACACGTTTAAGCTGAATTGTACTTTGTGAATTCTAACGCAAGTTGCGTGTGGTTTTTTCTTAATCAGCAAACCAATTGGCGGCTGCTTGTTTTTGGATCGTCCTCGAAAATAGTGAGAACTTCGCCTATTCTTAAAAAACAGAGCACTAAAACAGAGCACTATGTTTTTTAAGAAAGGAATAAAAGAGGTTTCACGTACATGTGTTTGTTTTATTAAACTCATAATTCAACGAAGTCTGTTACAATGCCTTTCTTCACAAATGCCGAATATGCGGATATGCACCTAATGTATGGACTAGCCGAGGGGAATGCCGCTGCAGCTGTACGCTTGTATCAGGAAAGATTTCCGCAGAGGCGACTACCAAATCGACTGACGTTCGAGGCTGTGGACAGACGTTTGAGGCAAGATGGACGAATCCAACCGGCTGGACCTCAACCTAGAGCGAGAGCCATCCCAGAGGCCGTAGAAGACGAAGTTCTCACCATTTTCGAGGACGAGCCTGAATCAAGTACCCGCCAAGTTGGTCGCCGATTAGGCGTAAACCACACGCTCGTGTGGAAAATCCTCAGAAGCCACCGGTTTCATCCTTTCCATGTTCAAAAAGTTCAAGGTTTGAATCCAGCGGACTACCCACGACGCACGGCGTTTTGTCAGTGGTTTCTGGCTAAAGTAAACGATATCGATTTCCCACGGGATTTGTTGGTTACTGACGAAGCTAACTTTTCACGGGATGGTATTATTAACTTACATAATAAACATCAATGGTCCCAGCTAAACCCCCATTAACGCCGAAACGTGGCTCTGCATTGTAATTGTTCTCTGGGCGAGTTTACTCTGTTGGAAACAAACAACACGCCCCTTAATTGGAGATGGGTTTTTCAAATACATTCGAGATGTCCTTTTAGGTTTTCTCAAGGTCATACCTAACGTACAAGAGTGTTGTCCGTGATGATGAAGATTTGCGTAGCTTTTTACGGTTTGAGATAACAGGAACAAGCCAGGGATCTTCCAACATGTCCAAGTATCATTCGAAAGACTGCCTCGTTTTTGTAATGCCGCCCGTGGACATTTGGACTAATTCCTGAAAATAACGTTGTTTACGCTGTGCTAATAAAAGTCCCTTCAATCAGAACCATTTTACTTGGTGCTGGGAAGATCTTGAAACATCATGTCACTTGGGATTAATTTTACATTACCACCGTAGGCATACTTCTACTCATTTATACGCTTCTGATTAGTAAAGGTAGAAATCAATTGTTCGATTAAAGGCTATTGAAATTGTCTAGTAATTTTAAACAAGCTGGTTAGTCGGTCTTAAGTGTTACTCCTCATTTTTGGATATTTCCTTGTTTTAGGGGCGAATGTTTGGAAGGCCATATCTCCGTAACAAAATGTTGTACACCCCATGTTCTTTGGTACTTTCCGCTCAGTTTGGTCCCATAAACACGCCCCTTAATTTGTGATGGACTTTTCAGAAACACCCTGTATAATCAGCAGGAGAATGAACACGAAATTGGTAGTCTAGAGGAGACGAAATTTGCAATGAAACGGTCAGAAAATCGGCAAGTGGATGGACGCGAAATCAACTGGAAAACGGTTATGAAATCGCAAGGTGAATAGACGCAAAACGGCTTGCTGATGGACACCATGACGGCTGGCGAATGGACACGATATCGGCTGGGAAAAAGACACGATATCGGCTGAGAAAAAGACACGATCCAGAAATTTTAATCGGAGAGCCCTTTTGTTCGCTTTTTCGAGGAGATTGTTTAGTTCTTTAGGTGAGAAAAATGACTCGTTATTGAAAGAATCGACTAAAAATATATATTTATAAAGAAATAAAAAGCGAAACGTACCGCCGTTGGAACGATCCGTATTTCCAATAAACTCCGTGGTAAATTTGATTAAAAATTCTGGTTGACCTTCGAGACATTTCGTCGCGGACTCGACCATCGCGGCGCTTCCGGATAATTTCGCTCCTTTGTCTTCGAAAACCAACTTTACCTGACATTTTTCAATTTCTTCGGCGACTAAAAATCTTTGTAGAGATTTCTCTATCTTGACGAATGTTTCTTTCATAGAAACTATCTGAAATAGTAATTGAATTAGATTTTCAAAGTTACGTGAGTTGGCCGTACCGTCACTAACGATTTTCGCGAATTCCATATAAAGGGCTGAAAAGTTGTCTATTTGTAGCCATCAACGTGGCACCGGCCAAATTGTCGGGAACTATGTTGGCGTATACTAGTTTTTGGTGGCACAAGTTTTCCACGAAAGTTTTGACGCCATTCGGGCACAAAAGTTTAACCCTTTCTTCGTCGAGGGGAAACGGTATAGACGAGACTTCTTTATTCTAAACCCGGGGGGAGGGGTAACGGTAAAAAATGTTGAAATAAAGTAAAAATAAAAGCGTATATCGACTTACGAGCTGAATACGATTTTCAATTGCCCTAACGCTATTTATGACGTCGATCAAACAGTTTTTAGGGGAGCTACACTCTTAGAAATATGTGTTCAAACTTGGACGAGAAAGTGTGCAATAGGCTGCCACTGAGACAGCACACTTTTTTGGCCGAAATTGAACAAAAATATATCGTCCAATATTGGACCCTTTATATCGGCCAAAATTAGATGTTAAGTCGTTCAACTATGGATAAAAAAGACACAAATTTGAACATTTTTATAATCTAAACTTGCACATTTCTACCAGAAGCGTTCAATTTTGGTAGAATTATTGTTGAATTACGGGGCTTTGATCGTTCAATTTTGGGACTCTCAACGTTCAATTTCGGGGGTCTTTTCGTTCAATTTCAGGGTTATTAACGTTCATTTTAATCGCTATTATCGTTCAATTTCAGAGCAATTATCGTTCAATTTAGGTTTTTTTTCGTTCAATATCAGGGCTATTAACATTCAATTTAAGCGGTATTATCGTTCTATTTCGGTTTTTTTTTTCGTTCAATTTAAGGAGTATTATCGATCAGGTTTGGGGCTATTATCGGTCAATTTCGGGGTTTTTTCCGTTCAATTTCAGGGCTATTAACGTTCAATTTAAGGTGTATTATCGTTCAGTTTTAGGGCTATTCATCGTTCAATTTCGGATTTTTTCGTTCAATTTAAGGGGTATTATCGTTCAGTTTTGGGGCTATTAAAGTTCAATTTAGGGGGTTTTATCATTCCATTTCAGGGCTATTATCGTTCAATTTCGAGACATATCGTTCAGTTTCGAGGCTATTGTCGTTTTATTTCGTGGGTTTTATCGATCAGTTTAAGCCCTATTATCGTCCAGTTTCGGGGATTTAACGCATAACTTTGGGGCTTTAATCTACCCATTTTGGGACATTTAACCAGTAATATTGTAAAGCTATTTGATAGGTAATATGAAAAGGTCACGTTTAAGATGTCTTTCTGAAATATTTATTTCAACATACATACATTTATTACAGAGAAAGCATGTTAATTGCATTTAGCATAGCGTTGGAAGTTTTTCCGGAATCAATTTTGAAGACAATTTTTTGTAGATACTTCCTTGTTTTCACAAGTGGTTTCGGATATTGCATATGAAACACGTAATATGCGGCAAAAACAGAAACTGCACCTTCTTCGGTAGAGCCAATTTCAAAGATTTCAGACTCAACTTGGACTTCGGCTGCAGCATCAAGATAATTTATGTCCGAAAACAAGATTATAGGGGTAGCTTCCTCAGGCGTCTATAAAAAGGAGCACAAATTAAAATTTATGATCAAGCAGGATTTAGAATTTTGAGAAAAAGGTTTCAAAATGCAAATCTCACATCAGCAGTAAAAAACAATTTTGTTGATTCTCCAAATAAGCACGGTAATAATAAAATTGAAGCCCGTATTTGCAATTCTGCAAAACATAAATAAAAATATATTACTGATAAAAGTTAATCGCAGCTATGTTTGTATTTACCTTTAAAAGCATCATCTGACATAACTTGACATTTTTCTTTTAAAATTTACAAAATAGCTTTAGCATTTTTCTTTTTCTGCACCAATTGCAAAATTCTTGTCGCGATGGGCTGGAAATGTAGGTAGAGAACCTTTTCAGCAGATGGGTGAATGTTACACAGCATATTCAGTTCTTTAATGAGCTGTGCAGAAAGAGGGGTAGTTCATTAGCAAAATTATACTATTAAAATACAACGAGAAGCTAAAAGCCACGGCCAGATAGAGTTCTAGGCAATCAACGAACACATTTCATAATGGATTTAAAAATGTTTCAACTACAATAGATTAGAATTGATACCATAAAAAACGGTGTCCGGAAAGTTTTATATTTGATTCATGCTAATCAAATTACTTATAGTGGAATATATTTAGAGAAGGCCTGATAAACACTACTTTTGTATGCTTTTAGTTTGTTAGTTAAAGGGAGGGTGAAAAGGAAATTCATGTGATTTTTAAACTATTCTTCTACTAATTATAAGACCTATCTGCAAAGTAAAACATTTATTCAGAAAATATCCCAGAATAATTTTTAAAATCAAGAAAGATTTAGATTTCCCCGACAAATTAAAGCTTGAACGATCAATCGTGTAACGCCCTGCCCTTCAGCTAACAAAGTTTTCACTTTTGTCACATCCTGGGCATTGTTTATCACATCTCGTGCGTGTAAAGGAATAAAGGCACGTTGTTACACGATTGGTCGTAGGTTCAAACATTAAATTGTCCGTGAATTCTCAATGTATTTCGATTTTTAAAATTGTTCTGTAATTTTTTCTAAATGTTTTACTATGCAGATAGATCTTATAATTAATATTAGAATCGTTATAAATCGCTTGATTTTCCATTTCAACCTCCCTTTAACACTATCTAATATAACTTCCATCATCCCTTAAATAATTATTACTTTGTTTTTCTTCGACAAAACGGGAAACATCCTAATTACGTCGGGCACAGAATGCTGGAAAGCATATTTCTGTCTATAAGTAGCTGTACGTTTCATTTTTTCTTCAATTAAATTCTCGTTGGGCTTGGATTTCTCCAATTCTTTATTCATAGCCCATAAATGAGCTTGTATAGTTTCCTCATCTTCGGCTATACTGGAAAGGTTCTGATGAAAGAAAAAAAGGCTTGTTAGGATTAATGATTATATTTCTATTTTAGTTAAACACAGGACTCACCAATTGAGTTGACCTTTTTATTTTGGGCTCTTTTGGCTTGGGTTGACTTTCCTGAGATTCTTCATCTCCTGTGGGATTTTCCTCTGCTGGAAGCTTACGTTTTTTTGCATATTTTTTCTTCATTTCTTCGACCATCTTTGAACTACTGTTTTTAGCCCGTTCGTGACGGTATTTAGTTTTCAAACTTTCGAGCCACGTGTTCTAAAAGTATTTAATATTAAACAAAATGAACATCACATCTAACTTATCTCTTTACATATCCATTGTTGTTTGGGTGCTTTAACCTGTCTTCTAGAAAAGGGTATTTCTCAACCAAAGCACTACAAACTCTATTCCGTTCTTGCTTTGTCGGATACCTTAGAATATTACAATTAAGCTATATTATCAAAAGGTACAAAAACGAGCGAATGCACACTACTCTTACTCTTTGTATCTACTCATGTCTTCAAACAAGATTCGTACAATTTGGGCCTTGTATTCCCTCTTAAATACATGGGGATTCTTGCTCTCAATCATTTTTCTAATAGTTTCCGGGAGTCTAGGAACTACATAAGGGCTAGGAATGGATAATTCTTCTAGGTCTGTTGTAGAAGAGGCTTCTCTGCAAAAGGCTTCATCTGTCATCGACTTCAGAGAATCATTATTTAATCCAAATGATTGACCCGGGTTTGTTATGCTCGAAGAACTAAAAATTTGGAAGAATAATTTCAACGTGTTTATATATTTTAGATGAATATGAATTTTTAATACCTAGATCTTTCCATACGGATGATAGTGCTTGTTTCTTCCAAAACAACATCATTTGGTTTTAAAACCAAGTTTAATTTCGACTTATTTTCGGGTAACCCACTATCAAAGTTGTGGTTTACGAAATCATTGAAATCCTTGTCCTCAACCTGGACATATTTAATCTTTTGATTGATTTCAAAAAGAGTCTCAAGTTCTTGAATAAATGTTTCCTTGCTGACATCACCGCATTGAAACACTAATTTTTTTTACTTGCACGTAACGTGATATTTCAAATGGTTTGTTGCCATCCTTAAAACTCTAAACAAATTTTTGTTTAGACATCATTTTCTTTAAAAGATGGAAATTAATCTCTGCTACATAGTTTGTGATTAAAGACTAAAACTGCGTTTGCGTCAATTTTATATAATTCTAAGGCGTAGTTATCAATTTCCTCACCGGGGGAAAAATACACCAGCCATTACTTTCATCCACGCAGTAAGCATTGTAATGTTTCATAAAGTTTGTTATTAGTAATGGCCGACAACATATATACCACTTTTCAGTTATTTGTACAATATAGTAGATTTTCACACATACTGGGAGGTCGTCACTATTCACATTGAGGCAATATACATATCCTGCTTTGTATGTTATTGAATTAACGCGAATGGTGGAGGCAATTTGAGTAACTTTCGCGTCTACTAAATATTCCATGTACATTCTTAAATGTTCTTTTAAACCAAACGGAGGATTGGAAAAATTAATCTTCATTGGGGTTACAAATGAATCATCTTCAAATCCCGATTCCCCACTTCTTTCCCAGCATTGAAGTAACTGATGCCGTTTAGAGACTGTGTAACCAATGTTCCTGAAATTTCTAGATATAGCAGCAAGTTGTTTAAAATATAGATGTTTCGCTTCGAAGCGCATACACCAGAGACGAACTAAAGGCCCAAATTCGTAAATTAAGCGAGGGTAATGAATCAAATAGTGTCCCTTTGGAGTGAATCGGGAATTTGGGATTTCATTAAACATACAATTGAAATCGTATATCAAATCATATAAATAAGGAAGCCATTCTTTTTTTATTGCGGGGGCTATGATTATTTCTCCAATTTCAACTAAGGTTAACAATAAAATCCAATATTTCTCATCAACAGGGAACAAGAGTTCCAAGGAAACCCTTACAATTTTGTCGCGCTTTCTAATGTATTTTAGCAATGTATAATGAACTCCATATTAATATAATAGCAAAGGATAATTATTACAAAAACTATATTTAGGCACTGTATAATTAATGCCTTACTTATATACAGTAACATTGCTAATTAATATTGAAATCGTATAAAGAATATCTCCTCAACAAAAGCCGAGATACAACAAACCCCAAAAAATCCTTATTTCTCAGCCTGTTACGTATACAATGACAGGGAGCCGAACATAAAGAGGTCACACGAAAGACACGTGTCCTTGGAATGACCCATATTAGTTTAAAACACGTTTCCGCACAATTTAAATGAGATCATAGTGTTTAGCAGACGGCATAATGAATTTTAAACTTTTAAGGACGGTCTGAGACAAGGACTAGGCAATATCCCCGTCGGCGTTACAACGTCACTTTCGGCGAAAATGAGCCAAATAACGATGAAACCGAATTAAAAAATTAAACACCGTTAGCGGAATGCAGTGAGCAACAAAAAATGTCGAGTCCGCACGTTTAATTACCGAAATTCAAAGAATAACAGCGAAAACATGAGAGTGGAGGTATTTTAAGTAAGGTCTCAAACACAGTTATAGAAAAGCCCCGTCATGAGTCCCGAGGAACAAACAATAAGAGCTTTTCCAAGACCTATGGCAAAACGCTGCCAGTAGGTAAAACCAAAAGACGGCGATAACACGAAAAATAGTTTAAATCACTGAAAATTAAGTTTGATTACCGTTAACGGAAGGCTTTAGAAGTCGTTATGTGCAAAAATCAAACGAAGCCAACTCGCTCAGCAAAAAAAATCCTTATTTCTCAGCCTGTTACGGCTACAATGCGACTCTGGAGCAATGAGATAGATCTCTATGAGAGAGATAGAGTTACAATTCAAATACTCGCGTATGCTTATTTTATTTAACACGTTTAAAAACTATCTTGACAGCTTGTTACACAGATTATAGCAGCAGACGTTAATAAAAAAGTTCTTAGGGTGGCGCCATCCGTATTTGATAAAGATTCATGCTCGATAAAAGGTGTATTGCGAAACGTCGATCTCGAGATCTCACGTTGTGACTCTAGGTTTCATATATACAGGGTGTTTCTGAAAAGTCCATCACAAATTAAGGGGCGTGTTTATGGGACCAAACTGAGCGGAAAGTACCAAAGAACATGGGGTGTACAACATTTTGTTACGGAGATATGGCCTTCCAAACATTCGCCCCTAAAACAAGGAAATATCCAAAAATGAGGAGTAACACTTAAGACCGACTAACCAGCTTGTTTAAAATTACTAGACAATTTCAATAGCCTTTAATCGAACAATTGATTTCTACCTTTACTAATCAGAAGCGTATAAATGAGTAGAAGTATGCCTACGGTGGTAATGTAAAATTAATCCCAAGTGACATGATGTTTCAAGATCTTCCCAGCACCAAGTAAAATGGTTCTGATTGAAGGGACTTTTATTAGCACAGCGTAAACAACGTTATTTTCAGGAATTAGTCCAAATGTCCACGGGCGGCATTACAAAAACGAGGCAGTCTTTCGAATGATACTTGGACATGTTGGAAGATCCCTGGCTTGTTCCTGTTATCTCAAACCGTAAAAAGCTACGCAAATCTTCATCATCACGGACAACACTCTTGTACGTTAGGTATGACCTTGAGAAAACCTAAAAGGACATCTCGAATGTATTTGAAAAACCCATCTCCAATTAAGGGGCGTGTTGTTTGTTTCCAACAGAGTAAACTCGCCCAGAGAACAATTACAATGCAGAGCCACGTTTCGGCGTTAATGGGCCCACAAAGGTGGTCCCAAAAACAAGAACAAACTTTAATTTGTTTCGTTCAGTAAGTGTTTCATGTGTCATAGATAAAACGCCATGATTAATGCACGAAGAAAATGAATTTATTGACAAGTTTTAACATTTAATTGCAACTAGTTACAAAAATTGTTCAAAGTGTTCACCACCCGCGTTAAGGCACACATTAGCACGTCTTACAAATGATTCCCTTACACGTTGAAAAATGCCTGGAGTTTCGCGAATTGTTTGACAGCCGTGAATTATTCGTCGACGTAGCTCTTCAACATCGGGCACTTCAGTCTGATAAACTAAGTCTTTCAGGTGGCCCCAAAGAAAGAAATCACAAGGGTTCAGATCGGGTGATCGAGCAGGCCACTCCACAGGTCCACCTCGACCTAACCACCGCAAAGGGAAGGTCGCGTTAAGATAATTTCGGACCGCGATGCTGAAATGTGGTGGTGCACCATCGTGCATGAACCACATTCTGTTTACCAAACCTAAGGGTACGTCTTCGAGTAGTTCCGGTAAATCGTCCCGTAAGAACTGCAAGTAAGCCTCACCGTTTAACCTGGGCTCTAGGAAATATGGCCCAATTAAATTGTCACCCACAATACCACACCACACGTTTAAACTGAATTGTACTTGGTGACTTCTAACGCAAGTTGCGTGGGGGTTTAGCTGGGACCATTGATGTTTATTATGTAAGTTAATAATACCATCCCGTGAAAAGTTAGCTTCGTCAGTAACCAACAAATCCCGTGGGAAATCGATATCGTTTACTTTAGCCAGAAACCACTGACAAAACGCCGTGCGTCGTGGGTAGTCCGCTGGATTCAAACCTTGAACTTTTTGAACATGGAATGGATGAAACCGGTGGCTTCTGAGGATTTTCCACACGAGCGTGTGGTTTACGCCTAATCGGCGACCAACTTGGCGGGTACTTGATTCAGGCTCGTCCTCGAAAATGGTGAGAACTTCGTCTTCTACGGCCTCTGGGATGGCTCTCGCTCTAGGTTGAGGTCCAGCCGGTTGGATTCGTCCATCTTGCCTCAAACGTCTGTCCACAGCCTCGAACGTCAGTCGATTTGGTAGTCGCCTCTGCGGAAATCTTTCCTGATACAAGCGTACAGCTGCAGCGGCATTCCCCTCGGCTAGTCCATACATTAGGTGCATATCCGCATATTCGGCATTTGTGAAGAAAGGCATTGTAACAGACTTCGTTGAATTATGAGTTTAATAAAACAAACACATGTACGTGAAACCTCTTTTATTCCTTTCTTAAAAAACATAGTGCTCTGTTTTAGTGCTCTGTTTTTTAAGAATAGGCGAAGTTCTCACTATTTTCGAGGACGATCCAAAAACAAGCAGCCGCCAATTGGTTTGCTGATTAAGAAAAAACCACACGCAACTTGCGTTAGAATTCACAAAGTACAATTCAGCTTAAACGTGTGGTGTAGTATTGTGGGTGACAATTTAATTGGGCCATATTTCCTAGAGCCCAGGTTAAACGGTGTGGCTTACTTGTAGTTCTTACGGGACGATTTACCAGAACTACTCGAAGACGTACCCTTAGGTTTAATAAACAGAATGTGGTTCATGCACGATGGTGCACCACCACATTTCAGCATCGCGGTCCGAAAACTTGTCAATAACATTTTCTTTGTGCATTAATCATGGCGTTTTATCTATGACACATGAAACACTTACTGAACGAAACAAATTAAAGTTTGTTCTTTTGTTTGGGACCACCTTTGTGGGCCATTAACGCCGAAACGTGGCTCTGCATTGTAATTGTTCTCTGGGCGAGTTTACTCTGTTTGAAACAAACAACACGCCCCTTAATTGGAGATGGGTTTTTCAAATACATTCGAGATGTCCTTTTAGGTTTTCTCAAGGTCATACCTAACGTACAAGAGTGTTGTCCGTGATGATGAAGATTTGCGTAGCTTTTTACGGTTTGAGATAACAGGAACAAGCCAGGGATCTTCCAACATGTCCAAGTATCATTCGAAAGACTGCCTCGTTTTTGTAATACCGCCCGTGGACATTTGGACTAATTCCTGAAAATAACGTTGTTTACGCTGTGCTAATAAAAGTCCCTTCAATCAGAACCATTTTACTTGGTGCTGGGAAGATCTTGAAACATCATGTCACTTGGGATTAATTTTACATTACCACCGTAGGCATACTTCTACTCATTTATACGCTTCTGATTAGTAAAGGTAGAAATCAGTTGTTCGATTAAAGGCTATTGAAATTGTCTAGTAATTTTAAACAAGCTGGTTAGTCGGTCTTAAGTGTTACTCCTCATTTTTGGATATTTCCTTGTTTTAGGGGCGAATGTTTGGAAGGCCATATCTCCGTAACAAAATGTTGTACACCCCATGTTCTTTGGTACTTTCCGCTCAGTTTGGTCCCATAAACACGCCCCTTAATTTTAGATGGACTTTTCAGAAACACCCTGTATATTCTATCTCATTGCTCTGGAGTAGTTTAAAGAGAGCGAAGGCGAGACGACGACGACGAAGGCGGAGCTGACGACGAAAAAATGCGACGACGAAGGCGGAGCTAATTTTCCGTTTTATGTCTCATAAATGGATGTCCGTAATATTTTGTCCCATCATAGATGGCGACAAAATAAAAACGAACCGAACATGAGAGGGAAAAACGTTAACATTCATTTCTTTTGGGACGCTGTGCCAACGAGTGTACCATTGCCAGAAAGTACACTCTTGGTTATCGGTACGCTTCGATTTTTTACATTAAGTTCTCCTAAGGGAAAACTTTCTAATTTCGCATTTATATCATCCAGAGAAATATAATTTTCACTAATCATATGGTTTATACACAGTTTTAGCACCCCTCGTAGAAATCATGCATTATATCTGGGGGCAGTGACTGGGTTACTTTGAAATGCGGTAACACGCAAAATGGGGAAGAGCTTTTTACTCCATATATTGGAATGTTATCTGGATTTTCACGAATTGCCTCTAGATGGTATTTATGAATATCCTCACTTCTAATAATCATATCGTTTTCGTCTAATTTCTGAGATAAATGTTCCTTCTTGGTCATACAAAACCTACACACTCTTCCAGAGGAAAATGATTGAAGGAACCCACCTACACCGTGACTCGATAAATTGTCCCCAGAAATGGTTGCTAAAGCCCCAATTATTTTTTTACTTCTTATTTCAAACCCTTGAGTTTGTAAAAGCTCCAAATCTTCCAATAATGGCTTTAAACATTTATTATAGCCGTATTTTTTTAGGACGGGATATTTAATAACCATAGCTAAATTAATGCTACTTAATTTGCTTCTGTAGGCAGGAATAAAATTTCCAATTGCATAATAGATCAAACAAATTTTGTGCTTCCCCCTTTTGGCCCCTAGTGGATTAACAACTTCCACCTCATCCAAATAGAAATGAAGTCTTAATATTTTGGAGTCTACACGAAATAATGGATGCGCTTGGCAAATGGCACCATCTTGATAATCTACCATATAGTTCACATTTCTTTTGTCCACTTTTAGAAAGTCACTCCACACGTCATCATGCGCTAAAAGATGCTTAAGGACTTCAATAACAGGCACATAGCTTAGGGTATCTTTGAAAATAGACTTATTGACTTTTCTAGTTCCGAGGGTGTATTCAATATGCTCTACAAGATTTAATTGTTCTTTGCAATATGTATGTAACCTGTATTCTGACTTAATAATAGATGTAACCCCAGAGGTAATTTTTTTAACATGGAAATTTCTACCAGATTCGTCGTCACCTGGCTTTCGTAGTAAGTTAAATGACACCTCAATTGATTGTTCCAATAGATCGGTGAAGCTATTTGACATACTTATGGCAGCTGAATTTGGTATTTTATGTTTCTCGCGTATTCCTAGAATCATTAAAGCAGCACTTCTCTCAAGGTCACTAATTTGTAAATCATTATTCACTATTTTCTCATCCGCAAATTGTTCACTATCTTCTAATTCTGAATTGGAGTCGTTTACTAAACATCCAGGAACAGTTACGATACTTTTTCCTACGTGGTTTCGGTAAACATGACTTTTTAGCGACACATATTTTTGAAATATGCGTGTGCAAGGTTAGAAGGCACATTTTAAACTTCGATTAGGTTCGTGCGAGTGAAGCACAAACAAATGTTTTAGCCATGACTTATAAGACTGTTTTTTCACCCTGGGGTGAACACAAATAGAGCACGCAAAAACCATTTTGAGGTCATGAATTGCAACCTTTCAAAAACATAAGACATTACAGTAAAGACACTTCATTGGTGGAAAGATCTTAACTTAAAATTAAATTTGATTTGAAAAAATTACAACAGAGCTATTGCTAACTTTAGCCGGCCTATATTATATTCTAAATACCTGTTGCATGTTTAAACCCATTTATTTGCCATTTATTTGTAAATGCTACAACTTGGGCTATGTGTGGTTAATACTGATGGCTTAAAAATTGTTATCGAAATCTGAACACTCTAATCAAATTCAAAACATTCCAATCAAAATCTAAAAATTATAATCAAAATCAAAACATTCTAATCAAAATCTAAACATTCTAATCAAAATCTAAACATTCTAATCAAAATCTAAACATTCTAATCAAAATCTGAACATTCTAATCAAAAAGTAAACATTCTAATCGAAATCTAAACAGCTGATGGTTTTTGCAGATGGACTTTTTAGTTAAAATAGTTTTTTTATTAATTATTTTTCTCCCAAAACTCTCTCACTCGTCACTCCTCCTTTAAAAATATTATTTCGTCGTGTCACCTCTCCTTTGAAATCTGTGGCGACGATCGGCGGTGAAAAGTCGTGGCCCAGAAAGGCAAACGCAGGAGTGGCCGCATTCCACTCCCGAGCTAACTAAAAATAGGCTTACCAGGGTAAAGTTGGGTTTTCAAAAGCCCTTGTTCACGGTATAAAACGAGCGGGAACGAGAAAAAGTATCGCTTCGATTTTTACCCTCAACAAGCGCCTTTGAAAACCAACCTTTCGTCCCGTGCGAGGAGAGTGTGGTGAACAAAGCCAAGAGAGGGTTGGGGAATGTACCCCCCGCGGGCCCGCTACCCCTTTTTTCTTTTCAAGCAATTCTAACCGAAATGGGCAGGACCAAAGATCTGGCGCGAAAAATTCCACTCAAATATAGTCTTACGAAATTAATTATTTTCGTAATATCTAAAACCCTTAGATTAAAATTTCAGTATGAGCGCGTACCATCGATCCGTTTCAAGGGGTCAGTTACAGATTACAAATCCAAGAATTAAAGCTAGTCTATATTAACTAGTGATTTAATTTATTAAATTATTATTCAATTTAGCTGCTCCGACTGCTCTTAGAGCACTCTAAAAGTCATTGACACAATGAATAAAGAACATAAAATTCACATTACACTACTCTATTTCTAAACCAAATTATATTTCCAGCCGGAAATAGAATATATATAGAATACATGGATGAAAAGCTTACCTTAACTTATGTAGGGAATTCTTATTATTATCGAAAATTTACTTTGTTGGTAAGTAAAAATGATGAATGTAAAATTAAGGAAAAGAAATCTGGAAAACATCGATAGCTAGTTTAGTATCAAATTTTTGCTATACTACACTTCGACCAAAGAAAGATGTATGAATATTCTATCGTAATTATTATCTCTTCTTTCGTTGTACGAAGCATAATTTAATTTAAAATTTTGAAGCCATACCTTTAATGAAATGTAGATATTCTTTTCTTCTACGAACAACTCTCAAAATGGCGCGAGAATAGCAAACGTTGTGATCACTATATGCAGAGAAATTTCATCAAGCTAAAGAACGGTTTTCTTGTTCACTACTGTTGAGTACAAGTTCTACTGGCTAAATAAATGGTCAAAAGAATTTCCGAAAACTCTTTGAAAAGAAGTCTTTGTAGTTATTTGGTCACGTGACAGCTACTGAGGCGCCGAGAGGTACCTCTGGATATGGGTTTTTCTTTGTCGTTAAACCTAAGACTTAACCTGAACCTTTCCTCGACCCTCGGCACAGTGACACGTTTCAATGGAATTTTTACTTGTTGAAAGAAGTTTGACTGACAGGTGGTAACGCCTTCGTCAATACTAACCAAAAGCACTTATAATACCGTATTTTCTAAAAAAAGGCTTTCTCACAAATATGTTTTAACGTTTAATTTAAATTCTAACGTTTTAGTTAGATAAAAATTTAAACCAATTTTAAAGACCAATAATGGCTTTTTAATAATAATGTACTCGACGATTTTTGTTGGAATTAATTTGTTGTGTTATTAGTTTTAATTGTGTTACTTTTGTATTTCAATTTCTAAACCTTAGTTGTTTTCAACAGTGGGAGAGCCAAATTAGCTTAAGTTCAATCTACCAAACTGAAATAGTAGGTGTAGAATTATACGTGTAAGTTGGGTGTTTGGCAGATTATTATTAAATCGGTCAAATCACTATGTAAAATTGGCCAAACCAACCAAATTATTCAAACCAACCGCTAAGCCAAATCACAAATACGAATAAAATCACTTAGGTCAAAGTACTCAAATTTAAAAAAACGTGGAAGATAAAGGCCACCTGCATGCTTGCCCATATCTTACCTTAAAGCTTTATAAATTTAATCAGAAAAAAGAAAAGGCTTGTGCATTTGCACATTTTTTACCCATATTGAACGGAAAATCAACCAAAGTTTTGACTTTGGAATGTATGTACCAAATTTGAACAGTTTTTCAAAATACGCCTAAAATTGGATCCATTTGTGCAAGTTTGGACTAGCTTTGCACACTTTTTACCCATATTGAACGGAAAATCGACCAAAGGTTTGACTTTGGAATGTATGTACCAAATTCGAACAATTTTTCAAAATACGACTAAAATTGGATTCATTTGTTCAAGTTTGGACTAGCTTTGCACACTTTTTTCTGAGAGTGTAGAGTCCTGATGGTATCCCATTGTAAGAGCACGTTTTCGTCAAAAACTTTATGGCGAATGACTTCTTCTTCCACGAATGGTTGAAGATAAATTTTGATATAGAAGGCACCCTTGACTTTTTCGAGTATATCGGGCGTGGGAATTTTCCTAACGCTCTTCAATTGGCGAGCGGTATCCCGAAAAACTATTTTTTACGATTTTAAAATTGGTGCAAAATTAAAAATTACATTAGACTGTTATATTAATTTTCACGGCATGTCCGCAACTTCGGTCGGATTCACCCGTTTTTTCAGAATGTACTATCTTTAAGAGACGACAAACTTCTTCTAGCATTTTTTCCCTAGAGGTGTCTTTTTGAAGATTTAGTACTACGTGTGGTTCTTCCTGTTCTTTAACGTGGCTTAGTCTATCAACTTTATCGTTTAAAAGTTTTCTATATATAATTGAAATTTAGCGTTAATAGATAAAGGAAAAATAAAAGACGCAAAGTTTCTAAAAAACCTTCGTTCCGAGGATGCCGCAGAAATTTCGAACGCATTTTCGTCAGTTTCAATATTTAATTTTTTTATCGATGGTCCCGTCGTTGACGACGAAGCGGCGTGTGACGCGAAGGGAACGTTTCTTTCGTTTTTGACTTTTTCTGAAGAGAAACAAAGAGAGCGTTGAAAAACTACTTTGTAAAAGTATCGTCGAGGATGAAGCTAAAAATCTCGCGTATAGGTTTTCCATTTCGATTTCTTACCCACTAGCTTCGTAATTATTGGTTTCAAAAATTTAATAGTCCGCGTTGAAAGCGAACTGACCTTCGCCACTGCTTGAAAAATTTTCGGTCCTGAAACGAATAACGGAAGATAAATAATTGAAGACTGTACGCGTACCGAAAGGGTTCGTCCCTTTTTCTCGAAATTGTTTAACGATAAAGTCGCAAATTAACTCGTCATCGTCCCTCGAATATTTCTCCCGAGATTTTCTTAAGATCCAAAAAAATTGAGAAAAAATAATGTAAATACGAAAGTGGGTACCGAGGAATACCGCGTCACGAAATTAAGCCAATTAAGGAAAACTATTTTATAGGGTTCACTAGTATACTTACGTCAACTACGGAGATGAGATTTAAATTTTAACGGAATAAAAACTTATAAAAGTGATCGAGCTCTTAAAAATACCATTTACACTTACTTTTCTTCGGCGTAGGCTTTACGGTCGCCCGTTTCTTCGTCCGAAGAACGCGACGATTGTTTTGACCTTTGGAAAAAAATATACGTTTAGCGTTATTAAAAGGGAACAGCCCTCTTCTTCGTCCTTATCTTCTTCAAAGCGAAGAATACGGTTAAAGTTCTCCAAAGGATCATCGATTTCAGGCGGTGCTAGCGTATCGCTGTCATCCTTCGTAGAGGCAAAAAATCTTCCCTTCAATTATCTTCATCTTGATGTAAATTTTCTTCCTATTCCTCCGTATCATGAAGAGATATCCATTGTTGTTTATCCGAATAGGCCATTATTTGATTTAGTTAAGTTTTACAAGATACAATTAGGGTTTAATTAAGTTAATTTTGAACAAAAATAATAAAGTAATTTGTCTTAATTCAATTCATTAACGTTAAGGATAATTTTATTTCGTGTTTAAGATTTAATTAACTTAAATTTGTTACCAACGTGGAAGCCAAGGCTTAACGTCACGTGGGGGCGTATACCAACCATGACAAACAGTATTTTATTAAGGGACTCACCGAGGCTTAAGGCCTATTCGCTTCGAGTCCCTGTTCGGGCGCCATTTATGTAACCCTCAACGGTAAATTTTAACTAAAAAGGGAGCTTCTCCCGAGGGCTATAAAAATATTGATTGATAAAGACAACTTACGGTTTAAATAATAATACTTTATTTTTGTTGAATAAATGAAGAAAAAAGGGATAAGTCCCGCAACCTAAATAACTATTACTAACTCCGTCTTGGGAGAAAACAAAACAATAGAGAACCGTTCTCCTTGAAAGACAACCGTTGACTGTGTATCAAAAATACAACTTTTTGCACAGTAAAGCATTTTGAAAGGGGCGGGGCATGTAGAATGGAGGCAAAAGCCCTGCCAGATCCAAGGAGTGGAAGCTCCGAGGATTCTGGCAGCCATGCTATACTATATATAATTAAAAACTTGTATATAAAAGAACTGCTACTTCATGGATTTCTTATTTTACTTTATTGTAATGTAAATTTAAATTTTAAAATTTCGGGAGCTTTCGGACCTTGGTCCTTCAGCCGTTACTACATATGCTATAAAAATACTGGCCACGCAGCCGGTGTGGATTCTACGGAACAGTGGCTTATTACTAGCTTGTCCTTAGAATTAGACCTGAACAAAAGAAACTCTTCCAGTTCAGACCAAATTGTTAAACCAAGAAGACCAAGGCAGAACGCCAAGCGAAAATCTAAAGGGACGATGTAAAACAGAGTAAAGTTACTAGAGTTGATAAAAATGGCAAAGAGGTTTTTGAGGACTATTTCAGTATATTACAAACTGTAGTTGAATTGAATGCTAAAGCGTTAATGGGGATAGCAATGACATTGTCCAGTCAGAGTTTGAAAATAGTGATGCTAAGAACAAGCAGTATTCGAAAAATTAAGTGGCTGAAAGTGAGAGCATTGCGAAAGCTTCAATTTACGCTCAAAATGCCTCCTCAAGGCACTAAAGCAATCAGAAACTATCATATCATGCCTCCTCCTATCTTCCAAACGATATATCGCTGAAAAGCATAAAGGCTTCAAAAAATCTGAAGAATATGTTCAGAATGTTGATGAAGTGGATGTCTTAGTGAAGACCGATGATGAAATTTCTCTAAGGATAAATCATTGAGGATGACAAAATTTCATTTTATAGGGACGAAGTTGAGGAAGATATGCCAGAGAAGAGTATCCCAGAACCTAACCAGGAAAAGAAAAAAGGCTTGAAAAGCAGCTCTTAAAGCAAAGCGCGGGTTCAGTGGTCTGGGACCTATGTAAAAATGATTTTTTAAAACGAATTGTAATCTAGTGACTGAAAAGATAAGAATGGTAGTATTAATTTGGGTTTTTGAATTGACGCGTTGTAATTTTAGCTCTTCTAAATTTAAATGAAATAAACTATCGTTGTTGATTTTAAATTCGTTGTGTGCTTTTCTCGAAATATTACACCCTATTCTCAAAAAATCTAAAATAATTCGGAATCCTTATGATGATTCAGATCGGCCTCATTCGGAGTGGACCGAAAAAACGTATTCTCTAACCCCAATCCTTATCGTCATTCGGATACTTAGAAATTTCTCTCATTCTAAATTGACGTCACTTCCTCTTAAGCCACGTGTTGTTTTTTCCCATCACGTGAGACTGCATGTGGTACTTTTCCACTTTTATGTGGCACTGATTTTCACAATGGAGGTTGGAGAACCGACCATTGCTACTCCAACCAGCCGCGAGATTTCCGGTGGAGAATCGAGCGGAAACGAAGAAATGGGTTTTGTGCCAAACTCCGTTGCAGATTCTACAAAAAGTATTTTTATATAGCAAATAATTTAGGCTTATCCTAACATTTACTAACAAGTAAAATAAATTTATAGAATTCAATGAGGCACGAAAAAAAGAGAAGGGTCGAAAGCTGCAAAACGCCCTATGAACGGGCCGCGGAGCATTTGGGGGAGACCAAAACTGCCGAAAATATAGAATATGGAGGCATGCGGAAAGCTCTAGAGTCGATAGCCGCGTCCCAAGCAAAACTGGCTGAGGCGGTAACGACGTTGGCCAATGCCTCAGTTAGGCAGGCTAATGCCTTCGAAATAATTGCGCAGGCCTTAAGGGACAGAGTCTGAGCATTGGCGAAGAAAAAAACAGCCCTTTTAAGGGCTACTCGTCAATATTATACTGTCAAAATAAAGAGTTAAATTTTTTAAAAAATTCAGTCGTCACGCATGATGACTTGACCGTCGGATCCCTTGTGACGAGGAGACTAGTAAAAAAATGAACTCTTTATTTTGGCGCTATATTGTTGGCAAGTTCCGATTTAATCTCATATATATGCTAATGTCGTGAACATGTGCGGAGTATATTGCCTTCTCGCGGCAAGTGTCGTAAACTTGCTTTGTAAGGCCAAAATATACACGCTTCCTTGGAATAATACCGTTTTAAATTTCACGAAAAATGTAACTTATCATAATATAATATTGGTTTTTTAAACTAACCATCTTATTACATTATTACTTCCATTAAAGTAAACTTTAAGTAAATGTGTAATGATTTAAATGTCAAAACCATAATTAATAATTTCCAAATTAACTAAAAATATAAGCATTTGAAAAGGAATATTTAAAAGAAACGTTTTTGAGAAATATGAAAACCTTGAAACCAATTTTTTTTAATAACATGATAAAGGAAAAAATCTTAGCCCTATCAAAATGTAAACGTATTAAAATTAATAATTTCTAAATTAACTAAAAAAAATGTAATATTTTAAAGAAACGTTTATGAGAAATATGAAAACCTATAAACAGGGAGGAAGACATTAATGAAGATACATTTACTTCTGCATGTAATATATCAGGTTTCGAAACAAAAACATATCTTTCCAAGAAACAAATGGCGATCCAATTCACTTGGCTTCAGACTCTCTAGTCTTAACACATTTAAATAATGGAAAAATTTTGACTTCCACTCCCCTTAAATCAGAAGTGCTAAAATGTGTGTAGGAAATTGATAGAAAACATAAGTCGGTTACACTTGAAAAAAAGGATTTTTATAACATAGACAAAGTTGTCTCCAGAGAAATAAATTTAATAGAAATAGGAAGAAATATTCCACTTTATTGCCTGAGGAATATATCTCAAACTCTAGATTGAACGATTCTATGCTTACATTAAAAGTTGGATATGAAAGATCTCGTATTAGCAAAAATATATAATATTTCATACAAAAAGTCTGGGAGAGCGATCTTATGGTAGGCTTCTACGTGCATAGCACGAAATTTATCGAGCAGACGACCAGAGAGAAGCGCGTGTACAATCTCATTGGTTAAAATCTGACGCCTTTCAATCACGTGGTTGAATAAATTTATTGAAAGTAGTTTCCAAATATCCTGTGTAACTGTAATCTTCTTTGGTCGTCGACTCGTCGTACAAACTCATTGAGGACGTTTCACAACTTTTTTAATATTATTCTCCGAATAATTTGACTGAAAGGTACAAAGCGGTAAAATCTTAATCACTGAACTTATTTCAGTAAAAGTTTCATAGTAAAATTAACGCGAATTATGAGAGAGTAATCAGTATACGTATTTACGGTAAGCCTTGGCTAATTTCGGCTGGTATTGGAAATTGGAAACTATGGATTCATCAAAAGCTACTCAGTGTAATTTTTACCTGAAACAAACTGTTGTCAAATCTGTGCAAGTAAAACCGGAAAAAAAGCAGAAATTTGTTCAAACAGAGGGTACGATTCAGACCTTTGACCAACAATTTAAGAAAAGTAATGTTTCTCCTGAGTGTGATTGTAAAAACGAACCCAAGTTGACAAATGAAAGGTCAACGCAGTGCGATTTCTATATTAAATTTCTTCGGACGGCTGAAACACAAACAAATATTTGTGCGTTAACGGAAAAAAACCCCTGCAAAAGAAAACTGGACAAAGAAACGTCAACTGATGGAGAACTACAAGTTAAAAGACCTAAATTTGCCGAATGTTAAACATCTGAATCTCTAATTCAAGCTTTAAATGTTTATATCAAGAATCTAAATAGAAGTATGGTATAACTAAATTAACACCTGTTAACACTGACATTAGAATTGTAATTAATTGCTTTAATTTTAGGTGGCATTTGCCTATCTTATAAAAAATTCAAAAGTGGAGACGAACAACTAGAAATTACTCGGGCGGAAGGGATTCAAATGAACCCAAACTACTTTGGTTCGCCAATTAGACTATTGTTTCATTCAAGAGGAATTCTCATTACAATAATTATGTTCAAACCACTTTCTGAAATCAGCTTTGTTGATGTGGAATCCAATGCATCAATCATAAATTATGCAGTGGTCAACGACGCTTTATCCAAACTTAGCGATGATCATGTTTTCTGTTGCGGAATATTAGACGTATGTCTGCTTATGATTTAATTTTTTTACAAATGCTAACAGAAAGAATTTTTAGAAGGATTGCAAAAGCTTCCAGACCAAAAATATCGTGAAGATTGTAAATCCCTTTGAGCGGTTTCATAACATTAGCTGTCCTGTTTGGCATGTTCCACCAAAAAATGTCGCCCGAGACCAACTAAAAGATGAAATTTACCAGTGTGGGAAGTGCCGATACCTTCAAAGGTAATGATTTTTTCAGTAGTGATTGCGGGTACCATAAATTAACCGATATTGAAGTTTTACTGGAACCGACTCCGATTTTAACCAACTATTTAAATCAATGGAAATATTATATCGACCGATTATCAACAGATTAGTCAGTAAATTAACCTTGAACCGATTAATCAGTTAATTTAACTAAAATCCATATATCGGTTAAAGTGCCATATTTTTCACGATAGTGATATATCTCTTTGTGCCCATTACTATTCTTAAGTATCAAATATGAATGAATTAAATTTGGGGCTATTAAATATTTGTTTCTGATTCAGATACATCTCATATCAGAATAAGAAGATTGAATAAATTGCCCCAAGAACAAAACGAAAAAGACAGTCTGCGCTTTCTTCTTGTAGGATTGGTATCTTAACTCCAAGATCCAGATCAAAACGAATTCTTGAAAATCGAAAGTATCGTCACAAACTGAACAAAAAAGCTATGGAATTGGAAATGAAGCTAGAAAATTCCGCAGTTGAATTTCAGAGCAAACAAAGCAATTGAATGTCATTATGAATGAAATTAATTCAAAAGGCCAAGAAGACTTGAATAAGATTTTTCGAGAAGCTAAAGCAAGAAATAAGGTATTAGGGATAGCCCTTGAGAGAGCTTGGAAAAGAGACTCGGAAAAAACTGATTTTCAAAAAGAGCAGGATAAAAACGAATGAGGGTCGAAAGGAAACCGATTTGGCCCACTAACCTACCGAATAGCTCTAGCTGTTTATTCTAGGTCTCCAGCCGCGTATGATGCCTTAGCTTCATTTGATATTTTGAAACTTCCCAGTGTTCATTCTGTGCAGCCAAAAATTCGGCAGATACCTAGTAAACAAGGGGTTGATTACAAGTTCCTACAGAGTGAATCTGAGAGATTTGACCAATTTGCGGAAAATTATAAAGGAGCCATAAAACCGCCAAAAGAAGGACTGTTAATCTTTGATGAGGTTAAAGTTATTGGGAAAGTAGTATGGAATTCCAGAAATAATGAATTCGTTGGTTGTGCGTTAGACCCAAATGAGTGTGCTTCGATGGAAGACCTCTATAAGGAAAATATCATCAAAAATACTGTCGAGGCAGAGTACGTTTTACAGTTCTTGTGGAGGTGTGCGTCTGCCAAGTTTGATGTGATAGGTCTCTTTTTTATGTTGGCAAATCCCGCTCCACATTCATTCATTACAAACTCGGTTTTGAAATGTATCTAAGTGTTCCATCTAGTAAGATTTGAAACATTGGCGTTTGTGTGTGACGGAGGCAGCTCTAATGTTTCATCTCTGAGGCACAGCATGGGTGTAAACAAAAGCCCAAATGCACACAATCAAAGAGGATGGTACTATAGATTTCACCATTATTCCGCGCTTCCGAAACCCACACCTAGAAGACCGTTGGATTCACTGGATAATCTGCCCTAGCCACCAGATGAAAAATATGATTAATGCGGCCCATCATTCCCAAGATGAAGGAACGAAAGATTTCTTGTTTAAAGGTGTACATTTTGCATGGGACCAACTCAAAGATATGAAGAAAAGGGAAGACGATCGAAGGGATTGTAATGATTCAGCCCAAGTTAAAGGCTTGTGTCAAGCTTTCATAGACAGAGACTCGTGGACCAAATTGAATGTCACACCGGCACGCATAATGCAACAGCTCCCGGTGCTTGGTGAGTTATATAATTACGCTAACCCCCTCAAAGATGATCCACCAGCAGACAGGGACAAAGTGATGGCCATGTATGAGTACCTGAAAGCTTGTCATGAAATATTTGAATTAGGATTGCTTAGTCATAATAAAGTTAACTCGGTTGAGTCTGAACCAATTCAGTGCATGCTCAAAGGCCTTAAATATTTCGAAGAATGGGCATCTGAAAGAATTGAAAAGGGAGAATCCCTAACTAGTAAATCTGCGAAGCATTTTTTGGCATGGCAAACGTGGGAGCTATTAAGAATTTCAATCCATGGTTTCATCGGTTTCGCAAAAGATTTTACCGAAAGACATCCAACCAAATACATCTACCCCGTAAGAATTAGTGGCTCAGCCGTTGAGACTATATTCAGTCAAATGAAGTACACTTCCGGTGGTAAACTGACAAGTATGAACTATTGCCCCACTAGAAGGTCGCTTTTGATACACAACTGTACCCGAACCTCACAGAATGCGGAAGCTAGTTACCGTAAAGTAGGACTTGATATTGTAGACAAATAAACAGATTTCTTTGAACTAATTCCTAATAACATTTGAAGTTAATTTTATATTTGACTTTTAACAAGTTTAAACTATAATAATAAAAGCTTTTTTTATCACTCATAAAGTACTCTTCTTTTAATTTCCCTTCCCGATCGAGATCGTTTCGGACTCTCACTATGTGAAAGTGGTTGACTTAGCTTCACTTTCACTTGTTTAACTTCACTAGTGCCTTTTAAAACTTCGGGCTCTGTTTTATTTCTAGTCAATGTTGCACTTGCAATGTTTAATTTTGATTCAGCTTGAGAGTTTATTTCAGACTTAGAAATTGTCGACTTCGGATTTGTTGACTTTGGGTTTTTTGATTTAGGGTTTGTTGACTTAGAGGTTGTTGACTTAGAGTTTGTTGACTCGGGGATTGTTGACTCGGGGATTGTTGACTCGGGGATTGTTGACTCGGGGATTGTTGACTCGGGGATTGTTGACTCGGGGATTGTTGACTCAGGGATTGTTGACTTATGGTTTGTGGACTTAGGGTTTTTTGACTTTGCTTTTTTTGATGTCATGTTATACAGTTGGCATCGTAGGTTTTGACCACCTTTACCTCTTCTCCCTTTCATTTCATTTCTTTTTCGTACTATTCTTCTCATCAAATCTCCTAGCTTTGCATGCCCCATTTTACGTTGAAATTCTTGCCTCATAATCTCCAGGTCGCTACTCCTAAACCCACGCTTTTTAATTTCATCAATGTTTGAAACAGCTTCATGATACATAAATTTACACTGCTCATCATGCAAGAGGCCACTCATTGTCTTTTCTTAAAACATATAACATTTAGTTCAGATGTATAAATTAAAAAAAAAAACTCATGACTTACTTAATGCTAGCTTTGAATCTGAAATTGCGAACTCTTTCGTGAAAATGCCAACGACAAGATCATTAACCCTCTCAATATATGGCATTAATTTAAGGTGGGGTAATAATATGCCTCCATTGTTTAACATTGCAATAACAGCGGGTAAGTCCCCAGGAAGCTGATCAATGTTTCGAAGTGAGAGACTCATTTTATACATCTGATGTGCTTTATCCCTCTCTTTTTGAGTCAGGGGTTTTTTCCTTTAATAATTTTTGCATGAACTTGCATCTTCTTTTTTGAAACCTTCCATATTTCTCCTAAACACCCTCCTGCTAGCCTTGTGAGGGTATATATCCTGTCAGTTTTGACATTACGAATGCCACCTGATTTTTTAGTTTGTTTAACTTCTTCATTGGGCTTGTTAATTGAAATAGTGTCCTTGTGAGTGACAGCTATTTCCATTGTTATTTTTATTTCCGAGCATAGTTCTCTGACTCTCGTTCCAACCCAGTGAAGAACATTACCCGCATTTTGATTGCCGAATTCACACATAATATTATGGCCATACCCTTTAAATTTGTACTCATACAAAAATTCACTGTATGCATATTGAAAGGCTGAATATCAGCCTTGAACTGATTTATACTTTTCAATCAAAACTAAGTATTGGGCATGCATGTGTCTCACAATATTTTCAAGTCTTCCATCACGCTTTAGTTCTTCTAAAATCTTTCTTCTCTCTCCATTCTGGTCCACTTTTAAAGAGAATGATTCGCACTTAAAGTCGTTTAAAACTTCATCAATTGACATTGGAGGTCCATCTCCAATAGTCAAGAGGTTAAGGCCAAGTTCTTCCTCAGATTCCTCCATACTTTCTTTGAATTTTTGAAAATAAAACCTTACTTAGCTGAGCCGCAGTAACGTCAAAAGAAGAGATAAAAATGTAAACAACCAATTTGTGTTTTCTCATCCCATGGTTCCACCTATTACTACCATATATTCAGCTTAAGTCCAATAGGAGTGAAATATAACTCGACATACATGTATATATAGTATTTTCCTCCTATGCAGTAGGAATTTCAGACTTAGGCTCTATTTTATGTGGCGCGTTATGTATTTGGTGAATAGGTCTCGGTAATGGAAGGCGTAGTGCTTGATTTGTAACTACTCGAAGAGGGAACGCATTATTACCCACTCACCGTAAATATCGCGTACAAGCTCGCAAGCGTTCTCCCAGACTTTCTGTATGAAATATTATATATTTTTGGTACTAGGTATTAGCAGCGATCATTATATTCGACCTTTCTACAGAAATGATTGTTATAATTTGCAATATCTGCTTCAATTTCTGATTGGTAGTGAAGCTGCAAAGAAAGAGGTTTTAGCTGTTTTGATTCCACGAAACCCTGGTGTAGATGACGATTGGATGCTCGGGTTTATTTTTTTAAAAGCGAAAGAAATACATATTTTGGATTCGTTAAACACATCAAGCAAGGAACTACAAAAACCTTTCCAAATCCAAATGTTGATTGCACCGTAAAGTCTGGGAGCTAGTGAAGATCCAAAAATTTGTCTAATAGATTGGCAATTTATTATTCCGTATGATAACAGTCAGCAAACAAATGACTACGATTTCGGATTACTCACTCAGTTATCGTTGTACTTCTTGGTGATGGTTGAGAAGGGAAGCTGGAGTCGTAGTAGAATTCGACTATCTTTTGGGAAAAACTAAAGAAAATAAGCGTCCAACATTTATACCGAAAGAATTATCCATTGCTACCGTTGATTCAACACCCTCCGTCATTTCTTGGACATTCAAATCGCCGTACGACGAATACCACGTCGACCCCGATAACCGAAGAACCAATTTTAATACTACAAAATACATCCATGGCATTTCTTTCCGAGATGGTGACGTACCTTCTCATAGACTATCGGCATGCTTTAATTACGCAACGCGAGACGTTGCCACCTATTTTTCTAAAGGAAAAGAAAGATGCGCGTTTTTAGAAGAAACTTTTAATATTAAAGACGTTATTGATTTAAACGAAATTGGTTGACCTAAGGCAACGGAAATTGAGGATGAACTCCCCCTTAAATGTTTATATCCCCATCGCGAAAAACCGTGCGCTTTTGAGAGAAGCGTGATTTACGCTTTATATTTGTATAAAAATAAAGAAAGTATTAACTTTTAATTGTACATTTTGTTTTCTTCTTAATTATTTTGTATTTTTATTTTTCGTAATTAAATATTTTTAAATATATCGATCTTATTTATTTTTACGTCATACACATTTTTTTTAACTTCCTATAAATATCTCTACATCGTCGACAAATTTCTCATTTACAATTTAGAATCCCCAATATGAACTACGAAAATCAAAGATATCATAGTTTTTGTCATTTTCCTTTCCCCGAAATTGATAAAGGAACTTTAGCTCGAGCGGGCTTTTATTATTTACATTATGGTGATCATGTACGATGTCCATAGACTCGAGGGATCTAGGCCCCTCGCCCCCACCTCGGAGACCACTAGGCATGATAGGGCCAAGGCCCAGGACCCCGTCACCGCCACCGAGCTCTCCACGTTGCACCCCTTCCCCAGAGCCTAAACCAGCTACTTAATAACCTGTCTGTTCTGTAGGACTTAATGGCATCCTTCACGTGTCTATTTCAGTTCTCGATGTTGTTCGTATGGGCGCGAGAATCTTCCGAGTTGAGAAGCACGGTAAGGTGCTCCCGAAAGCCCATTAACGTACAATTCATGTACACGAGGGCTCCGTCAGACACGATGATGGACCCAGGGGCTATATATTTTGCCATTTGCGTCCACAGAACAGCACGGGACTTAATTTGACTTTCAAAAATAGACCATCTTTTGTATCCCGGCAATAAATTCCAAAGATACAAATGGTTTCCCCGGCTAACTCCGCCCCTCGGTTGTATTTGCGAGTATGAAGGTAGGTTCGTCCACCTCCACAAACAGTCCTGGTCCTCCAATCTTGACTTTGTCGGCCCTATTAGAAATGACAATCTCCGTTACCGCACGACACATGGAAAAATAATCCACAACTGTTCGTGAGGAGCATTCACTATGGGTTGTAGAGTCAGTGACGCTCATTTTACAAACCCAAAGGAAAACGAGAAAAAGATTGTCGGTAACCGACAAATTTTGATTATGGAACCATGTGTTTTTGGAGGGGACGAAAGCCTTCACACACTCGGAAACCAAATGATCGGAAACCTTTTTCTTCGATGCCCTTAAAGCCTTTCGCTTGTTGCCTCGAGATTTCCCAGTGGAACATCGGATTACGTATCCAAACCGACTTTGGGCGTTAAACACCCCAACAAGAAATCCATCGATAATTCCATCGTCGGATTTATTTCCACAAGTACTTTCTGACTGCGATATTGACTGTTCAGAAGACGTTGATTTGTGTTCCGGCGTTAGAATTTCTTCTGTAAAACTGGAAGTTGACTTGTGTAGCTCTGGTTCCTCGACTGATTTTTCATGATCAGACGGGGAAGCCTCCCCTGCCGCAGAAGGCGGACTATCAGTAGATGGATGATTGAGCTGGAAAGCTCGCATATCATGATAGGTATGGAGAGAGGAGGGTCTTCAAAAAGGGCCATGCCCGGTTCACTATCAGAGTCCGTTGGTTGATGTGTATCATCTGGAATTGCAGGAGGGATCTGTTGATCCGCTGCTTGATCATCTAAAGTAATTGATGTCGACGTATGAGGGACATCTGAAATAGCAGGAATGATCAGTTGATCGACTTCCTGACCGTCCTGAGGCGGTGACGGTGAAGTAGAAGATGATGATGATGATGATTCAGATGAAGTAGATGAGGAAGTTGCCTAAAAAACAGAATTTAACCCCGACTTCAAATGATTCCTAACGACAATAACACACTCCTTGCCGATTTCTATGTACCCTGGTTATTGTTGTCCGCATGTCTTTCAATACATTAATAAATAATTCAAGTCTAGATCCTCTCACATTCCTAAAAAAACAGAATTTAACCCCGACTTCAAATGATTCCTAACGACAATAACACATTCCTAGCCGATTTCGATGTACCTAGTTATTGTTGTCCGCATGTCTTTCAAAACATTAATAAATAATTCAAGTCTAGACCCTGTCACATTCCGAAAAAAAACCGAATTTAACCCCGACTGCAAATGAGTCCTAACGACAATAACACATTCCTAGCCGATTTCTATGTACCCTAGTTATTGTTGTCCGCATGGTTTGCGATACATTAATAAATAATTCAAGTCTAGACCCTGTCACATTCCTTAAAAAAACAGAATTTGACCCCGACTGCAAATGAGTCCTAACGACAATAACACATTCCGAGCCGATTTCTTTGTAGCCTAGTTATTGTTGTCCCCAATGCTTTAGAAGCGTCTTGTTATGGTCCTATAAATATATGCCTATCCAGATCAAATGACAAAATAAATACGTTTTAAAAAATTTATTTCAATACAAATTTACACCAAGCCAAAAAGATTGACAACGCTAATACGTTTCTTTAAATAAGAAGTTTGAGACATTAAAGGCGCGTTTATAAGCGAGCGAGAAAAGGTGCTTTCGCTTGTGTATGAAGCCGAAACTTCATCGTCGTGATCGGAAAAAGCTTGCGACGTCAGCGTACTCTAGGTAGTTCATGTTTATAAAGGCGCTGGGACTCGCGACTCGAGAACTGATATTTTTAGAACGAGAGAGTAATTAAAATGGCGACGATGATTGAGCAACGCATAATCGTTTTAACAGCAATGGAAGGTATATTACTAACCAAAAAGAAACTATTGCTGTTAAAAAAGAAAAAACAGTTGGAAAAGAAAAAGGAAAGAAAAGCACGTAGGTGGGGAACTTATCCCATTTGGTTGAAGAGGAGGGATATTTTTATACGTTCATTGATTAACATTTCTTTAACTTCATGGTCTTTTTTCCTTTCTATTTCTTTTCTCGCTTTATTGCTTAAGCGACATTTTATAAAAAAAACACAACCACCTCGATCGCAGCAATCTCGCAATGTCTGAAACTGTAGCAGAATAGCAGACGACATATTTATTTGGCGTTTTAGTGGATAAAATTAAACACGTGACCCCAATCGAGAGCTGAAACCTAAAATACACGGACGAGAAGATCAAAGTTTCTTTGAAGCGCTCAGCTTGCGCCATAAGTTAGCGCCGTTTGCGTCTGCTTATAGAAAATCAGCTCTCGCATGTTTCTAAACGGTCGCGCGGAAGCCGACGCCGAGTAAAAATTTGAAGCTTCAACTATCAGCTTCAGGTTTTCGCTCGCTTATAAACGCGCCTTTATATATTAAATATATTATACGATTGAAAATCAAAACTTATTCCGCGTTCCATTAATCTACTCTCAAAAGCCATTAATATTTTATACGGTGAAACGTACGAGCTAAAATATGATAGTACACGGTCAAAATTAATATGATCTTCAATTTCTTCGAAAGAAAAGAATTCACCGTAATCTATGTGCAATATTTTATATATGGTAATAAGTTCAGCGTAAATCAAATCACCCAGCAATAAATAAACCTGTTCGTGCGATACAAGCTTTTTCACATGTTCATTGATATATGGCATTAATCGATTTAACTCGCTTGCTTCTGAAGCGTTCAATGTGAAGTCGATACTCTCTCCACCCCTGATATTCGTTTCCAGCTTTAGATTGTTAAAGGTTGCGTGTGCTTATGTCGAAGATAATGGAGTATCGGCTAAAATAGCATCGTATGATGTGGGTTCATCGCAACTGGTCCAACCACTAAGCGGACCAATTTTGGATGCATAAGCTTGCCAAGTGTCAACATCAAAACGAAACGTAGACAAATCTGGTTCTTTCTGGCATATTCTAATCTCGATGTTGAGATCAGACGTGAATCCGAAAGATAGAAATACTTCTCCCAAATGGAATCTCGAATTGATTTTACGTAGTTTGGACGGACGTTTCCGTTTACGAAAATAATCAACTTCCATTCTTATCTAAAAAAAAACATCCGTCGTTATTATACTATACCAAGCGAGCGCCCAAAATTGTTACGTAAAAATTCTACTTACAATTCAAGCGACCTTCTTATTCGAATGTCAAACTCAAAGTGAGCCCTAACAACCACCCATGGCTTATGCCTTCATTCTTTAGAGGGGTGTGGGGGGAGAAGGGGGGTCAGTTCTAGTTAAAGCTAGCATCTGGTTTCTTTCATATAGGGTAAACATGTCTGGGCAAAGACTGGGCGAAGATGTGTTTTGTTCAGTTCTAGTTATAGTTTAGTTTGGGGGGAGAGAAAGGGGGTGGCAGTTCTAGTTATGGGCTGGCTTCTTTCATATAGTTTCGTCCAGACCTGTTCACCACAGGTCTGGACGAAACTGAGTTGGTCGGTTCTATGGTCTCTTTAGAGGGAGAGAGGGGGGATGCATCTAAAAAAGATTATATTTTTGCTTCGTAAAAATCCGTTACGTACAACATGTGGGGGGAGATGGGGTAAGGTGAGTGTTATGGCCTATATAAGGCAATATGTCGAGCATGCAAAACTCATTCTCTACTTCAGAGTTATAAAGTAAAGACGAATAGCATAGTCTCGCTTTTAGAAAAGTTTTACAAAACCTGTCCGGACACGTCTTGATTTGAAAGGTAACGTATTTTTATATTCTTTTTTGTTTTTCATGGGGACAGCATTTAACGTAAGTTTTTTTTACTGTAAAAACGCGTCAAGATGGATCAAGAATCTATTTTATTCGAGATCGAGGAATTGGCTGCTTTACGACCATGGCCAATTAAGAAAATTTACGCTTTTTTCTTTAATTTATGCGCATTACTCAAACTTAACCCAGCTACAGTCGGGGAAATTTTACCGACTTTTTTGTCTAATAGAGGATACACAATTGTCGAAACATTTACCGATATATTTAAATATATGTTAAGCGTACCGCGTGAACCCGAACAATGCCGCAACGCGGAAGAGCTGGAAACATTCTATAATAATGTGCCTTTAGCGTGTCGTGATCTGTATAGGGCCCGTTTCGAACAAAGAGCGTTAGAAATAAATCAACGCGATATAGACGCTCAAGAATCTATTTTATTAGAGATCGAGTCGTTCGTTGTTTCACGACCTTGGCCCATTGAGAAAATTTACGCTTTTATCTTTAATTTATGTACAGTACTCAAACTTAACCCAGCTACAGCCGGGGAAATATTACCGACTTTTTTGTCTAATAGAGGATACGCTATTCTCGAAACATTTACCGACATATTTAAATATATGTTAAGCGTACCACGTGAGCCCGAACAATGCCGCGACATTAAAGAGTTGGAAAAATTCTATAATAATCTGCCTTTAGGTTGTAGTGAGCAATATATGGCTCGTTTCGAAAAAAGGGCGTTTGACATAGGTCAACGCGATATAGACGATAGGCAAGCTGAAAATCTACTCATTGATGAGCAAGATGAAAACATGATTAAAGCTTTAAACATTTTTGAAACGGAAGAATCAATTGTGCGGGAATTTGAATCTACCCAGAATGACCGTATAGTTTGCGACTTTTTAAACAATAATCCAGAGCTGGGTTTCGCCTCTCAAAACGATTTCGCCTCTATAGATTTTTCTGGTATTAGTAATTTCCCTGATCAATCAGGAGGCGGGGCGATGGGAGCAGTTATGACGCCAATAGATTCTCAATCCCACTGTGAAATTACGAGCCAAAGAGTGCAAATGTACCCTAGGTTCAACCTTTCTGGTCTAGAAATCACTGTAAGAATAATTAATAATTTGGTTGAAGGCTTAGCTAATATTGTCCAAGCCGTTCTTAATAGGCTAGCCCCATCTGATATGATACAGATAACGGCCGAAAGTTTAACCTCTCCAAACCGGGGCGAGATATCACTTTCGTTTCGTAGAGCCGATCAAATGGACTCTAAATCTGTTTTAGATGAGATAGAATCAGTTTTATACGACGATGAGTTTGAAAGATTCTTTTTGGGACCAATAGTCTTAAAATTTCACGTGGTAAGAGTCCCGGTGGAGGGGTTTGGTCGTGCTGCTCCCAAAGGAGTGCGGTCCTTTGATATCTTTTCTCGCGACTCCCGCGGAATTATCAGGATCGTGAACAATGATAATTTGTGTTTAGCGAGAGAGCTGGTGGTTTCTATTTCGCATTCGGAACATAAGAGAAATCCGACTAATATCGCGATTAAAAACAAATTTAAGTCGATTTCGTACATGCGAGCGGATTGAGGTGCCGCTATAGAGCTTTGCCGTAAAGCTAAAGTTAATCCAAAAGACTGTGGCAAAGTAGAATCTATACAACAATTTAAAGCCGAATTAGCGCAATATAATATATTAATATATATTTTTAAAAATAATTTGCCCGAATTGATTATGGCGGAAATCGACATTGACGACAATAGACCTCGTTTGATATTAATTAATCAAAACAGACATTACAACGTCGTCACGTCTTTAAGACCTTTGTTCGGAATGGACCATTACTGTGAAAATTGTCTGGTAGGATTTAGAAACCAGCGAGATCATAGTTGCAATCTTTATTGTTACAATTGTTTACGAGATCAAACTTGTACGGCCCTGACCGAGCGTGTGACAAATGTCTCAAGGTTTTCAAAGGAGATGAATGCTTTAATTATCATAAACAAAATGGTTTAGACGGGAAGAGTATTTGCGAACAACTATTTCACTGCAAACAATGTTTCAGGCAAATAAATTTATTTAAGCTTAAAAATCAACCTCATACGTGTGGCGAGACCTATTGTTCTGTCTGCAGAAGATACACTCCCAGTCCACACTATTGTTACGTTCAGGTAATTAAAGACGAACCTCCTAAAGTTCGTCAAGCGAAGAAACAGAAAGTTGCCCCTAACATGCTATATATCTTTTGCGATTTCGAAGCGATTCAGATATTAGAATCCGAGGAAAAAAAGGGGGCGTTAGTCCACCAGCCTCTCCTTTGCGTATCAGAGATGGTTTGTGAAGATTGTATTGATGTACCCGAGGCAGCTTTCGTCTGCGGGAAATGTGGGTCACTAGGTCCGAGGCAGAGAGTTTTTGAAGGGGCAAACCCTGTTTCAAATTTTTTAGCCTTTCTAAGAACGTTGGCCGCTGTCAAAAAGGTAACTTTAGTGGCCTATAATGCTAGCGGATACGATAATTAGTTTCTATTGCGAGAGATTATGGCTCTAGGCGAAGAATTTAAACCTAACTGTATAATTAACGGCACTAAAATTATAAATTTAACTGTCTTTAATTTAAATTTCCTGGACTCTTTCAATTTTATCTCCGTGCCACTCTCTAAATTCGCCGCCCCTTTCGGCTTAGAAGATGCTACAAAGGGTTATTTCCCTCATTTTTTATTTAACGTTGTTAAGAATCACGTCTTCGACCTTAATAATCAATTAGCAATAAATTATGTCTTAGAAGACCAAATGCCTCCTCCAGAAGCTTACGGGTCGGAAAATTTAACCTCCAAAAATCTCAAAGAGTTTATGGAGTGGTACGATAAACAAATTGAGGAGAAAAAAGGCTTTAATTTTCTGGAGGAATTAAAGTTTTATTGCGTCAAGGATGTTGTGATATTAAAGTTAGGTTGCCTAGCTTTTAGAAAAATTTTCTTGGATATTGCCCAGGTGGAACCTTTCCAGGTCTCGTGTACTATAGCCGGTTTGTCTAGCTGGGTATACAGGAGACACTTTATGAATAAAGATTCTATAGGCATTATTCCTCATAACCTCTATAGAATGATTGATAATCAGTCACTGGTGGCTATAGAATGGCTATCCTGGTATGCTCACGAGAACGCCGTAAACGTGCAGTCGGCATTTAATGGATCGGAAGCCAAAGTTTTGAAAATGAAAGTGGACGGTCTTTCTGATAAAGATGTTCTAGAGTTTAACGGGTGTTATTTCCATGGTTGCCCTAAATGCTATAAAGTCAACCGCAACCAATCTTTACAAGGTGATCCTGGTCAAACCTTGAACACCTTGTACGTCAGAACTTTAAAAAAGAAGGAACGAATCGAGAAAGCGGGCTTTAAAGTAATAATGAAGTGGGAATGCGATTGGGGTAAAGATAAAACCGATAATCCGGCTATTGAAGTTTTTCTGGAAAGAGAAAACATTAAAGAAAAAGTACGCGAGCCTTTAAATCCTCGCGATGCCTTTTTTGGTGGAAGAACGTCGGTACTTAAACTATACCATAAAGTTTCAGGCAGCGACAAGATGCATTACGTTGACGTAACTAGTCTCTATCCTTTCGTCAACAAGAGAAAGAAGCTGCCAGTCGGGCACCCAGAAATTTTACTGGATAATATTCCTGACGTTTTCGCATTCGACGGTTTCCTGAAATGCGAAGTTCTACCACCAATTAGACTCTTTCATCCAGTTTTACCAACGAGGTTAAACATACAATTAGTTTTCACTCTTTGCCGGGAGTGCGCCTTGAAACGTTTCCAAGGAGACTGCCACCATTCCGACGAAGAGCGAAAACTAGTCGGCACCTGGGTGATTGATGAACTTCGTGCCGCTGTAAATCGGGGTTATGTTATCCTAAAAAAGATAGAGGCCTGGAAATACAAGGTGCGACAATAAAACCCCGAAACTGGCGAGGCCGGCTTGTTTCAAAAATACGTTGATTCGTTCCTTCTTCATAAACAGACGGCTGGTGGTTAGCCCTCCAATTGCGTTACCCCCGAGGAACGTGACAATTATATAAAAAAATTTAAAATTAGAGAGGGTGTACTTTTAGACCCAGCCAAGATTAAAAGAAACGAAGGGTTGCGTAGCGTAGCAAAACTTGCCTTGAATAGTCTTTGGGGTAAATTCGGGGAAAGAGTCAAACCAACCAAAACGGAAATTATCAAAGAACCCCGTAGACTTTACGAACTCTTAAGTAACCCGGATGTTGAAGTAAAAAGAAACGCTGCTAGTCAAATGGGTTCCTACAACTGAGGCCGACGTTGCTTTGAAGCATACCAACGTCTCCATAGCTTGCTATACAACGGCTATGGCCAGACTATGTTTATTAGAATATCTGGAAATTGTCTGGGATAAATGCTATTACCACGATACAGACTCGTTGGTGTACATTTTCCCCCTTGGAATACCACTAATAGAAACTGGTAACTTTCTTGGTGAAATGACCAACGAATTGGAAGGTTATGGTAAAAACGCCTACATTGATACCTTTGTCAGTGGAGGATGCAAAAACTGCAGTTATTGGGCAACAGATCCCGACTCTGGCAAAAGGTTCAATATAACCAAAGTCAAAGGGTTTCGTCTTAATGTCTCTAACGAGAAACTAGTCAATCACGAAACTTTAAAAGGACTACTAGGCGTTGATTTAGATAAACCCCTTTTGCCCATAACGGTTCCAATTCCGAGACACGTCACGAGGCTTCCCAACCACACGCTTGTCTCTATAGATACTCACAAAGTTTATAGAGCCACGGTCGATAAAATCCGTATACTAGACAATTTCAAAACAATCCCCTATGGTTACCAACGCCCAACTTAATTTATAAACTAATTAATTTATTTATTTATTTAAAGCTTATTGACTAATTTATTAATTTATTGACTAATTTAAAACAAATTTATTTAAAAATTTATTTACCATTTTAAAAATTTATTTACCATTTTAAAATTTTATTGACTAATTTAAAACTAATTTATTAATTTATTTAAAAGTGTATATTGTATATTTAAAAGTTTTAAAAATAAAAAAATTTTCTTGGATATTGCCCAGGTGGAACCTTTCCAGGTCTCGTGTACTATAGCCGGTTTGTCTAGCTGGGTATACAGGAGACACTTTATGAATAAAGATTCTATAGGCATTATTCCTCATAACCTCTATAGAATGATTGATAATCAGTCACTGGTGGCTATAGAATGGCTATCCTGGTATGCTCACGAGAACGCCGTAAACGTGCAGTCGGCATTTAATGGATCGGAAGCCAAAGTTTTGAAAATGAAAGTGGACGGTCTTTCTGATAAAGATGTTCTAGAGTTTAACGGGTGTTATTTCCATGGTTGCCCTAAATGCTATAAAGTCAACCGCAACCAATCTTTACAAGGTGATCCTGGTCAAACCTTGAACACCTTGTACGTCAGAACTTTAAAAAAGAAGGAACGAATCGAGAAAGCGGGCTTTAAAGTAATAATGAAGTGGGAATGCGATTGGGGTAAAGATAAAACCGATAATCCGGCTATTGAAGTTTTTCTGGAAAGAGAAAACATTAAAGAAAAAGTACGCGAGCCTTTAAATCCTCGCGATGCCTTTTTTGGTGGAAGAACGTCGGTACTTAAACTATACCATAAAGTTTCAGGCAGCGACAAGATGCATTACGTTGACGTAACTAGTCTCTATCCTTTCGTCAACAAGAGAAAGAAGCTGCCAGTCGGGCACCCAGAAATTTTACTGGATAATATTCCTGACGTTTTCGCATTCGACGGTTTCCTGAAATGCGAAGTTCTACCACCAATTAGACTCTTTCATCCAGTTTTACCAACGAGGTTAAACATACAATTAGTTTTCACTCTTTGCCGGGAGTGCGCCTTGAAACGTTTCCAAGGAGACTGCCACCATTCCGACGAAGAGCGAAAACTAGTCGGCACCTGGGTGATTGATGAACTTCGTGCCGCTGTAAATCGGGGTTATGTTATCCTAAAAAAGATAGAGGCCTGGAAATACAAGGTGCGACAATAAAACCCCGAAACTGGCGAGGCCGGCTTGTTTCAAAAATACGTTGATTCGTTCCTTCTTCATAAACAGACGGCTGGTGGTTAGCCCTCCAATTGCGTTACCCCCGAGGAACGTGACAATTATATAAAAAAATTTAAAATTAGAGAGGGTGTACTTTTAGACCCAGCCAAGATTAAAAGAAACGAAGGGTTGCGTAGCGTAGCAAAACTTGCCTTGAATAGTCTTTGGGGTAAATTCGGGGAAAGAGTCAAACCAACCAAAACGGAAATTATCAAAGAACCCCGTAGACTTTACGAACTCTTAAGTAACCCGGATGTTGAAGTAAAAAGCGTTTTAACCATCAATCAAGAAACGCTGCTAGTCAAATGGGTTCCTACAACTGAGGCCGACGTTGCTTTGAAGCATACCAACGTCTCCATAGCTTGCTATACAACGGCTATGGCCAGACTATGTTTATTAGAATATCTGGAAATTGTCTGGGATAAATGCTATTACCACGATACAGACTCGTTGGTGTACATTTTCCCCCTTGGAATACCACTAATAGAAACTGGTAACTTTCTTGGTGAAATGACCAACGAATTGGAAGGTTATGGTAAAAACGCCTACATTGATACCTTTGTCAGTGGAGGATGCAAAAACTGCAGTTATTGGGCAACAGATCCCGACTCTGGCAAAAGGTTCAATATAACCAAAGTCAAAGGGTTTCGTCTTAATGTCTCTAACGAGAAACTAGTCAATCACGAAACTTTAAAAGGACTACTAGGCGTTGATTTAGATAAACCCCTTTTGCCCATAACGGTTCCAATTCCGAGACACGTCACGAGGCTTCCCAACCACACGCTTGTCTCTATAGATACTCACAAAGTTTATAGAGCCACGGTCGATAAAATCCGTATACTAGACAATTTCAAAACAATCCCCTATGGTTACCAACGCCCAACTTAATTTATAAACTAATTAATTTATTTATTTATTTAAAGCTTATTGACTAATTTATTAATTTATTGACTAATTTAAAACAAATTTATTTAAAAATTTATTTACCATTTTAAAAATTTATTTACCATTTTAAAATTTTATTGACTAATTTAAAACTAATTTATTAATTTATTTAAAAGTGTATATTGTATATTTAAAAGTTTTAAAAATAAAAAAATTTTCTTGGATATTGCCCAGGTGGAACCTTTCCAGGTCTCGTGTACTATAGCCGGTTTGTCTAGCTGGGTATACAGGAGACACTTTATGAATAAAGATTCTATAGGCATTATTCCTCATAACCTCTATAGAATGATTGATAATCAGTCACTGGTGGCTATAGAATGGCTATCCTGGTATGCTCACGAGAACGCCGTAAACGTGCAGTCGGCATTTAATGGATCGGAAGCCAAAGTTTTGAAAATGAAAGTGGACGGTCTTTCTGATAAAGATGTTCTAGAGTTTAACGGGTGTTATTTCCATGGTTGCCCTAAATGCTATAAAGTCAACCGCAACCAATCTTTACAAGGTGATCCTGGTCAAACCTTGAACACCTTGTACGTCAGAACTTTAAAAAAGAAGGAACGAATCGAGAAAGCGGGCTTTAAAGTAATAATGAAGTGGGAATGCGATTGGGGTAAAGATAAAACCGATAATCCGGCTATTGAAGTTTTTCTGGAAAGAGAAAACATTAAAGAAAAAGTACGCGAGCCTTTAAATCCTCGCGATGCCTTTTTTGGTGGAAGAACGTCGGTACTTAAACTATACCATAAAGTTTCAGGCAGCGACAAGATGCATTACGTTGACGTAACTAGTCTCTATCCTTTCGTCAACAAGAGAAAGAAGCTGCCAGTCGGGCACCCAGAAATTTTACTGGATAATATTCCTGACGTTTTCGCATTCGACGGTTTCCTGAAATGCGAAGTTCTACCACCAATTAGACTCTTTCATCCAGTTTTACCAACGAGGTTAAACATACAATTAGTTTTCACTCTTTGCCGGGAGTGCGCCTTGAAACGTTTCCAAGGAGACTGCCACCATTCCGACGAAGAGCGAAAACTAGTCGGCACCTGGGTGATTGATGAACTTCGTGCCGCTGTAAATCGGGGTTATGTTATCCTAAAAAAGATAGAGGCCTGGAAATACAAGGTGCGACAATAAAACCCCGAAACTGGCGAGGCCGGCTTGTTTCAAAAATACGTTGATTCGTTCCTTCTTCATAAACAGACGGCTGGTGGTTAGCCCTCCAATTGCGTTACCCCCGAGGAACGTGACAATTATATAAAAAATTTAAAATTAGAGAGGGTGTACTTTTAGACCCAGCCAAGATTAAAAGAAACGAAGGGTTGCGTAGCGTAGCAAAACTTGCCTTGAATAGTCTTTGGGGTAAATTCGGGGAAAGAGTCAAACCAACCAAAACGGAAATTATCAAAGAACCCCGTAGACTTTACGAACTCTTAAGTAACCCGGATGTTGAAGTAAAAAGCGTTTTAACCATCAATCAAGAAACGCTGCTAGTCAAATGGGTTCCTACAACTGAGGCCGACGTTGCTTTGAAGCATACCAACGTCTCCATAGCTTGCTATACAACGGCTATGGCCAGACTATGTTTATTAGAATATCTGGAAATTGTCTGGGATAAATGCTATTACCACGATACAGACTCGTTGGTGTACATTTTCCCCCTTGGAATACCACTAATAGAAACTGGTAACTTTCTTGGTGAAATGACCAACGAATTGGAAGGTTATGGTAAAAACGCCTACATTGATACCTTTGTCAGTGGAGGATGCAAAAACTGCAGTTATTGGGCAACAGATCCCGACTCTGGCAAAAGGTTCAATATAACCAAAGTCAAAGGGTTTCGTCTTAATGTCTCTAACGAGAAACTAGTCAATCACGAAACTTTAAAAGGACTACTAGGCGTTGATTTAGATAAACCCCTTTTGCCCATAACGGTTCCAATTCCGAGACACGTCACGAGGCTTCCCAACCACACGCTTGTCTCTATAGATACTCACAAAGTTTATAGAGCCACGGTCGATAAAATCCGTATACTAGACAATTTCAAAACAATCCCCTATGGTTACCAACGCCCAACTTAATTTATAAACTAATTAATTTATTTATTTATTTAAAGCTTATTGACTAATTTATTAATTTATTGACTAATTTAAAACAAATTTATTTAAAAATTTATTTACCATTTTAAAAATTTATTTACCATTTTAAAATTTTATTGACTAATTTAAAACTAATTTATTAATTTATTTAAAAGTGTATATTGTATATTTAAAAGTTTTAAAAATAAAAAAAATTTAAACTGATTTTGTTCTTTTTTCGCGCGCTTCCTGTCATACGCGTTTATACGCGGCGCGTTTTCCTGCTATGCACGACGCGTTATTTTCCGCGACACGTGAGAAGAAGATGCGCGCGCGCCCCCTATATTAACGCTTGGCCGCTTAAAGTTTAATTTATTTTAGCTCGAGAACTCGAAGAACAATGATTCCCTTTTATCATCCGTGTACCATAACGGTAAATGGGCCTAGCAGGGCTGGAAAATCGTTTCTTTGCGAAAGAATCATTACAAATCATCGGGAAATGTTTGAACCCAATATCGCTGAAATTATTTTCTATTATTCAGAATATCAACCATTTTACGACAGGTTGAAAGGTTTGCTTGTCTTTAAGGAAGGTTTGCCGGATATGAACGAGTACGACGGTTCTCGAAATTGTCTTCTAGTAATAGACGATTTAATGGATCAGAACAAATCAGGTTTGATAGGTTCAATTTCTACCAAGTTTAGTCATCATCGTAATTTGAGCGTGCTATATTTAACTCAAAATCTTTATCATAAATCCAGCGACGCTAGGGACATAAGTTTAAACACAACTGTTCAAACAGGTTAGAGATAAATTACAAATAAATTATCTAGCTAGACAAATGTACCCGCGTAACCCGAAATTTTTAATGGAAAGTTACTTGGACGCTACTGAACAACCTCATTCGTATTTGCTATTGGACTTTAAACAAAACTGCCCCGAAGATTATAGGGTTAGAACAAAAATATTACCCGATGAGACCATGGAAGTTTACGTGCCCAAGAAGAGATAAATAAGACTCGTATTATACAAGAGCATTCATTTGAATTATGAAACGCCGTGCGATTACATCACAGCGAGACGTTCTCGCACTCTTGAGTAAACTTAAAAAAGGACCTAGACACGCTTTTATAAGATCCGTGGATAAAGGTTTAATAGACGCTATATCAGAATTGGTTTTAAATACGCTACACGGAAACGTGAAATTGAATTTGAGTCAAAAAGGTGGGCTGTACAGGTATAAGAATAACTTACGCAAAATAGCTAGTAAAAGAATAGCTTGGAAAAAGAAAAGGGCTATTTTATCGAACCAAAAAGGCGAAGGTCTTCTTTCTTTGCTCGTACTCCTTCTTTCATCGGTTATCGGAGCCTTTAGTTCGTAATGTACCATGAAATGACGTTGGTACCCTTGAATGAACGGAAAATACCGTTTCAACCCGATATTCAACACGTTGATACTCTAAAGACAGATGTTTTACAAGAATTGAATAGGGAGATCAATCGGTTTTAAACAACAATTCGTTAGACGATCGCTCCAAATGGATTATGTACCAACAGCTAGTCCAAAGGTACAATAAAGTTCCTCGAGAAATCGTGCCGGATTCGACCGATAAATGGATTGACATGTTCCCCCTTAAATATAAGGGGAGAGCAAAGAAGGTTTTTACTCAGTTGCAATCGCTTGGCGAAACTCTAAGGTGGTCGAAAGAAGGAAGAGTTTTTGTAAACGGACGAGAGATCAAAAATTCTGATATAGCGCAGTTATTATACCATTACATTGCCCCCCTTAAAGAAATACCCGAAGGTTGGAGCGATTTTCATAACACTGTAAAAGAAATTGAAGGACCAAAAGCCACCGAACCAGCAGCCGAATTCAGCTGCCAAAGAAATCTCCTCCTACCTCTCCTAAGCTCGCTCATTGGTCAATCCAAATCAAACTTGAGCCTTTTAATTGGCGATGGCGGTTATGACCCGTTTTCACATAACGGTTGTGGTTGGATTTTGAGAAGAGGAAGAAAAACCTGATTCTGGTTCAGTTCAGTTTCCCACGCAATCGGAACTATATTTCCGTGCAAGGTCAGTTAAAAGTGTAATTTACTGTGAAAGGTCAGTGCAATAACCTTTGACCTAGCTTTTAAGGTATTCTGCGCCATCTAGTGCCTGAACCCCCGATAATCTCGGACTTGGAATTTGTTTTTGATCATTGCACGTGACTGCAGACAACGTTTGACAACTAAGGTAATGTTTATTGTAACCATGTACTAATGTAATAATGAAAATGTTAATCTTAACATCATCTTCTTTATGTTCACATCGTAGGCTTACCGACCAAATTGTTAAATAAATGTAACCATGTACTACAAAAATAATGAAAATGTTAATCTTAATATCGTCTTCTTTATGTTCACGTCGTAGTCTTCCGACCAAATGGTTAAATCAATGTAACCATGTACTATACTAATATTTAAAATGCTAATCTTAATTTCATCTTCTTTATGGATGTTCATGTCGTAGGCTTACCGACCAAATTGTGAAATGAATAAATAAAATATACTTAAATTGATAATCTGTTTATTCGTTAGCCAATACATTTCTGATATATTCTAGCGTTATTATTTATATGTACGAGCAATGGCACCTAAATTAAGAAAGGTTGCTTATTCTAATGACGAGATGGAATGCCTAATAACCCAACTGGAGGCTGTGCCCTTACTTGTAATAAATCAGTATGGCAAGTCCCTAGAGGAAAGGCGTAAGATGTGGCAAACTATAGCGGACAGGGTCAATGAAGTTAGTGGGCATGATAGAACGGGCGAAGAAGGAAAAAGAAAGTGGCAGGCCTTAAAAAGTACTGTTCGCAACAAAGTTGCAACTATACACAAGGAGCAAAGCGAAACTGGTGGAGGAAGTAGCAAAACAGGGGAACTCACACCTACTGAGCCCGGCTAGCTGCATTAATTCCGACGTCTTCAATGAAAGGAATTGCAGGCGGTTTTGAGTTGGACGATTACCACTTTGAAGAGTCCGCGCCTGGACCATCCTCGGCTCCTCATTACCAGCCATTGCCTGAAACGTACGTAATTAGATATTGATACAAAATGCACAGTAGAAAAATGGTAAAACCATTACGTCGGAAAGTCCCTTATATCATACAGTTGTACATTTATGTACTCCCTGGTGTTTGTTATGTTACAAACAGTCCTTGTTAATGTTTTATTGCGTTTCATCAAACATGTTGGCTAAACATGGTTTACACTCTGTTTATAACGAAATAATAATTTCTATTAGCCATTCTAATTCCAAGAAGAGCATAAGAGAACCAGTGTTTTGGATGCTTCCCCGTCATGAGCTTTGATACTCAAAACCCGAACACCTTGGACATACAAAGAGTCAAATTATACCCTTCCAATGTTTCATTTACTATTGTTTGTGGCCTAACCTTGCGTCAGAGGTCCCCTGGAATCTTTTAGTTTTATTGTTGAATACTGCATTGCTCATACGTTTGTCGACTAATAATTTTTAATTTATATTTACATGTGCAGTGAGACACACAGAACTTCATTACCTAGTCCAGTTGTGTAAGTATCCAAAACATTACAGCGCAAAGAGCCTAGTGGTCCCATACGCCCTATTTGAACTTGTCCCATAATGATATATAATGTAATGGAAACTGTACATTATTCTAAAATTTAAGAGCGTCACCTCCGTATTGTAAAAGAAACTAACAAAAGGCAACAAAACGTCATTACGAGTTGTGCACAATTCCATCCAAGAATGGTCCTAGAATCCTATAAACGAATAACTTTAGTCCTATGTAACATAATATTCGTGTATAGTAAGGGAGTCACTTTGAAATCGTGTTTCTAAGGTCCAACTGTATGTTCTTACTGATAGGGTAAACCATAGAGGTTTTTTTAATGGGAAATGCAACAATTTTGTTGCACAATGGATTAGACATTCTCAAAAACAATTTGAGTGTTAACGTCGCTTCAATGTTTTGCCCTGCACTTTCAATATGAACCTTTAAAGGGAGGGTGAATAGGGACATCATGTCATTTTTCATTGATTCTTTAACATCTACTAATTAGAATTCCAATATGCATAGTGAAACATCCAAGAAATACCTACGAATGATATTAAAATTCAATTTTACTTTTGAGATGTCTTTGACAATTTCAAATTAGCACCTCCGACCTAGACAAAGTAATTCGAGGCGGATGTCGCTACAGTCTGAGATGACAATTTCAACTTCCTCTTTGTGTTTTGTGATAGGGTGAATATTATGTGGTGCCCCGCGTTGTCTCCCTCCCAAGTACTGACCGCGCGCTATGGTGTTTAACTTGGAGTTTCAACATGGGATTAGTAATAGTTGAGTTTACCTCGCCGCGTGTAGGGGTGCCACCAATCATTCAGCCCATCTCACACACGAAGGGGTTCTTCGATTGAGCCGCACTCCACACTGAACATTAAGCTGTTTTGACCAATCCCATAACGCCCTGCCTGCTTGTTAGCACAATGCAAGTGGCATGCTCTATGTCGTGCGCCACGATCAAATGACACGCTAGATTTCATTCGTCATGGAGCATGCCACAGGAATTTTGGTTTTACAAAAAGGCAGGGCGTTATGCGATTGCTTGTAGGTGATAATTTGAAAATAGAAATGAAATGTCAACGTAATTTGAAATCATTCGGGGCTATATAGTCAGGGCAGATAGAAACGATTTAAAAATCTGTTTTGCTTCATTTTCACTCTCCCTTTAAAACTGAATAATTTCACAGATCTTGTGCCATTACGCCTTCTAGTGGAATAGTCCACCAAGAATCGACGGAAAGGTGGGTTGGACTTAAACGTCTCTTACCTTATTAGTCACATGACTTCCTGAACAACTGGAATAATAATGATTTGATTGCTATGTAGTCACTGCGACTATATAGATTTTGATTCCCTTGAGGCTGGCCCTGTAGGAGATGGAAACAATTCCGCTATGTCAGATATCTTCCAAACTCTATTAACATAATTTTATTACGTACCCATTGTCAACCTAAATACTAAATAGTATTCTTTTCTTTTAAGTGCAATTTGACGAAACCTCTGGAGATGTACAAGCCATTTTTGGCTCCTTAGGTAAGATGAAGTATTAAACGTTCGGCTCAAAATAGTAATTATTTCATCATACCAAAGATGTTGACGAACCTTAAACGGAACACCCTGAGCCGAGGTGTTCCACGCCCCCTCCGCAGCTTATTGTGCCCGCCAGTGATGGAGAATCACCCCTGCCAAACGCCTCTTGTAAGTAGTATTATGGTCATTACCATGACACACTTTTTGTATACTCTGCGGCACGAGCTATTAATGGGTCGATATGTAAGTTATACTGGGTGCTACAACATCGGTGGTTGAACCGAAGTATAGTACATTCTATCTCACATTTTGAGTCGAAAATATTCTATGGCAGGCATAGGTCAAAAACTCGGATCATATTAGGCTACAACGTTATCCGTTATACAACATCTTTGACGCCAATTCGCCCATAAACCCCACTGTACTACGGTCATAGCACCCATTTTGTGTATTGCAACATAAGGGGATGTTTCAGGGTGTACCAATTATTGATTGAAATAGGCGATTTTCACCTGCAAAGTAATCAGTTCGATTAAGGTATTCCCAGTGAAGTAATATATGCCTTACACAGAGAGTGTGTCTATCATCTCCTTACTTCACCAGCTGTTTGCGTGTCATGGGCATGGATCATGAGAACTTAACGTTGCGTTTTTTTAGCTGAGTTGCCAAGCATGCGAGGTCGAAAGCGTACCTTCAGGGACGACATGACTTGTACCACTAAGGCGTTATTGGAGGAGGAGAGGCAGCAAACGTGCACCATGAAACGCATGGCTACATACAAGGGTGAAAAGCACCACATAAGGGCAGAGGCCCTAAAAACCCAAGCTGAGTTCATGGCGGCCCATACTGTAGCCTTGAATGCCAACACTGCAGCAATGATGGCTCACACTGAAGCCTTGAAGGCTCAAACCGACGCAATGAATGCCCAGACAGAGGTTCTTAAACTTTTAGTGAGTAATAGCCAGGGAGGAAATCGACGCACTTAAAAACCTATCATGTGTTAATTTGAATGTACTTTTTTGCTTGTAATGTTTTATTTTGTATTTGCTCAATTTGGCTTGCACTTTCTTTTTCTCAATTATTATTTATGATCATGCACTTATATAATTGGTTAATTGCTTCTTGTGTTTTATTTTGTATTTGCTTAATTTGGCATGCGCTTTCTTTTTCTCAATTATTATTTATGATCATGCACTTTGTTATTATCACGCACTTTGTTTTTCTCAATTCTGATTTATTACATGCGATTGTTACTATTTACTACATGCTATTACTATTCATAACGCCCTTAATTTGGCATAACAGCCCGGTTAAATATATAATTGCTTGTTGTGTTTAATTTCGTATTTTCTCAATTTGGTATGCACTTTGTTTTTCTCAATTAATATTTATTATCATGCACTTTGTTTTTCTCAATTAATATTTATTATCATGCACTTTGTTTTTCTCAACTAATATTTACTATCATGCACTTTGTTTTTCTCAATTATTATTTTTTACGTGCGATTGTTACTATTTATTACATGCTATTACTACTCATAACAACCTTCATTTGGCATAACAGATGGGTTAATAAATAATTATTAATCACAAGCTCTTGCACACTCCTCAATATCGCATTATTTAGTTATTCATGTGTCATAACGCGCTCAATTTGCTTAATGTGATTAATACCTGCTCAGTTTGGCATGCACTCAGTCTCATTGCTGGTAATTTAATCTAGTGTTAATAATTGCTTAATTGTCATGTGCTTTCCTCTATCATAGTATTATACATAATTGTATTATTTATGACTAGCTGAATGTGGCATGCACTGTTTCCTGGTTTCGATTAATTGTACATACGTTTGTTACAATCTCTGGGATATTATACTGTCATTATGGTATGCATTTATTCGTTCTTTTTTGTTCTATGTCGTTAATAAACAAGGTGAATACTTACAAATTGCTTTACTTGTATGACATGATAGTCACTACCCTTCATTGTTCTGTTGGCAATGAAATCGTAACATTATTGAGCCCAGTATTGCTAGTGTACAGCGTTCGGCAATTGCAATTTGACGACCTGAATATGACGCCAGGGATTAATAATTATCCTTTTACATGACAGATGTGTTTATCATTACTTCACCCTTCTCCAATAAGAGGTGTTCACGCTACAAGTCCTACTATCAGGATGGAGCTGCAGTCATTTCACGAATATCTATATTTTTTGTAAGTAACATATTAATGCATTGAATTTATTAATCTGACCATTGCAGATGAGCTTTACCTGATTCCATACCCATTGCCTTATCCATACGACAGGCAACACTAAGTATAACCTCACATTTGTGAGGCAACAATGGCTTTTGCTAATTCATTTGTCAAAAGTGTGGCAAGCAATACTGTAGACATTGTTGTAAAACTGATGGATTTTAACGATTCGAGGTATATTCCCGTGAAGAGGTTATTTCCTGGCATCTAGCAGCGTCATCAAGTAAAGTGAATTATCAGCTGCCTTGTGGTTAAATGTGCACATGGATGAGATGTCCTGTATGCTCAGCTGAAGCCACAATGAACTCTTCGATACAAGTTACAAGTGCTCATGGTCACGTTTTCGTGGAGAGTTCACGAACGCGTGTTTCACTCACGGTCGAGCGGTCATAATAGAGTTGCGTGTTCATAAAAGGGATCACGTCGAGCGGTCATAATAGAGATGCGTGTTCATAAAAGAGATCACGTCGAGCGGTCATAATAGAGTTGCGTGCTCACAAAAGAGTTCACGGACGCGTGCTCACAAAAGAGTTCACGGACGCGTGCTCACAAAAGAGTTCACGGACGCGTGCTCACAAAAGAGTTCACGGACGCGTGCTCACAAAAGAGTTCACGGACGCGTGCTCACAAAAGAGTTCACGGACGCGTGCTCACAAAAGAGTTCACGGGCGCGTGCTCACAAAAGAGTTCACGGACGCGTGCTCACAAAAGAGTTCACGGACGCGTGCTCACAAAAGAGTTCACGGACGCGTGCTCACAAAAGAGTTCACGGACGCGTGCTCACAAAAGAGTTCACGGACGCGTGCTCACAAAAGAGTTCACGGACGCGTGCTCACAAAAGAGTTCACGGACGCGTGCTCACAAAAGAGTTCACGGGCGCGTGCTCACAAAAGAGTTCACGGACGCGTGCTCACAAAAGAGTTCACGGACGCGTGCTCACAAAAGAGTTCACGGACGCGTGCTCACAAAAGAGTTCACGGACGCGTGCTCACAAAAGAGTTCACGGACGCGTGCTCACAAAAGAGTTCACGGACGCGTGCTCACAAAAGAGTTCACGGACGCGTGCTCACAAAAGAGTTCCCGGACGCGTGCTCACAAAAGAGTTCACGGACGCGTGCTCACAAAAGAGTTCACGGACGCGTGCTCACAAAAGAGTTCACGGACGCGTGCTCACAAAAGAGTTCACGGACGCGTGCTCACAAAAGAGTTCACGGACGCGTGCTCACAAAAGAGTTCACGGACGCGTGCTCACAAAAGAGTTCACGGACGCGTGCTCACAAAAGAGTTCACGGACGCGTTCTCACAAAAGAGTTCACGGACGCGTTCTCACAAAAGAGTTCACGGACGCGTGCTCACAAAAGGGTTGACGTCGTGGTCACAATAAAGGGTTTACGGTCGAGTGCTCATAAAAGAGTTCACGTCGTGGTCATAATAAAGGGTTCAAGGTACAGAAAAAGGATCCGTTCACCTTTGGTAATACCCACAATTACGAAACCATTCCGTTATAGATCAATTAATGATTGCCTGACGAGCCGTCCAGCTTGAAGCAATTCATGATCATGAAGGGCATTGTCTACTTCGTGTTCGTCGTCATTATCATGATGTGGACAAGTGGGTTGATTTGGTGGAGCTGCAAAGACACGACACAGATTATAATTTGTTGGAAATAAACGAGAACCAAGTTCTAATTATTTCACATTGGAATAATAACATCAACATTGTTTCAAGCACTTCAAACTTCAACTAGGGCTGTGCGAATAGTGGTTTTTCAAACCGAATCGAATACGAATCGAATAGTAAATCTCCTATTTGAAATCCGAATCGAGTACTCGTTCAAACGAATATTACTCGTTTTTCAAAAAAAGTAGTTCGAGTACTCGTTTTTTTTCGATTAATCGGTTTTACCAGACGAATATTCGTTTCAAAGCGATTAATCGTTTTCTAAATACACCTAGCAGTACTAGTTTTTAAAAGAGCACTCAAAAATATTAATACTCGGTTTTATCAGACGAATATTCTATTCTAAACAAGTAATCGTTTCCTAAATACACGTAGCAGTCTGAAATATTGTAGTTCCCCACAGAATAGAATATTTCCTACTACTGACTAATTCGTCAGGGAAAAAACATCGCGAATTGCGCAATCGCAATGAAATTCCATAATCGAAACAGCTTCATATATGCAATTTGACTACAGTCCCTCCCATTTCCAATCGAATACTCGTTTTCTATTCGAATTTAGCCCCCTGGCAGCAATTACTCGGTTTAGGGAGCTGTATTCGTATTTAAATCGGTTATTCGAATTTCTTTTCGAATAATCGTTTCATGATTCGAATACTCGTTTTTTTTCCAAATGGCAAATTCGATTCATACTATTCGAAAATTCGAGTATTTGCACAGCCCTAACTTCAACTTAAAAGGGCTATAGTAAAATGATGTACATGAATGAACATAATTTATTAATTTACCACGTTCTCTAGGCATCGGCTGATCCAAACAGAAATTGTGCAGTATGCAGCAAGCATAGATAATTTTTGCCACTTTCTTAGGGTTGTAGCAAAGTGCACCCCCTGACGAGTCCAAGCATCGGAATCGGCTCTTCAATATGCCATTGACTCGCTCGATGACATTGCTACCTACATTAGTAATATATTTGATTTAGCTTCTACCTTCACAATGCTTTTCCCCAAAAGCGTCATTTCCATTTGATCAATATTTAAATATTTGATGTGCCACATGCAATTACCTGACATATGACGTTGATTATAACGTTCTTCATTTGGGTTGGCGGCTTGGAGTAGCGGTGTCATCAAGAATGGCTGTAGTGGGTAGCCACTATCACCCAGAAGATAACCCTGAGGCATTTTACCCAACTTGAAATCCTTCAGAATGTTACTATGACGCCAAATAAATGCGTCATGCGTACCTCCAGGCCAATTAGCTATAGCGTTAGTAATGCGCCGTGAATTGTCGCAAACCTGGAACATAACAGATGTTCATTAATATGTGCAATGACATATAAAAATATAACACTACTTACCAATTGCACATTCATGGAATAATCTCCCTTCCTATCCATGTGCGCATTCGCCTCTACTGCTGGTGCTTTAATGAGTATGTGGGTACAGTCAATGGCACCCAATACATCAGGGAAAAAACACCTGGCTCTAAATGATGCCTGTAATTACCATAGTTTGAACTTAAGTTTAGTTGCCTCTTTATAATTGACCAATGAAACATGTTCAGTTTCTTCAGTACATTTATGAAATGACAATAAAGTTGGTATTACGTAACAACACCCTTAACTTATTCATAAATTAATAACACTTTTGTTTTTCTCTGCATCATATTCTAACTTCTTTCCAAAAGTATCTCAGAAAAGTGAATGTAAATCCATTAGATGAAACCTACAATAACGGACGCAAACCAAACCTAACTTAGTCATCTCCAAGATGAACAATGCCAACCTAACCTCTTCACTACTTTAAGGGTGCTGAAACTGTTATGAGATTATTTTCTTTTCAAATATGTGCCGAATAAAGTAAACGCATACCAGACAAATACTACATACCTTGACTTCAGCCACTTCAGCTTCACTTTTCGGAAATTTTACAAGATGCCTCATTACTTTCAGTATAGCATTTGTCACATCCTCAATAGCTCGGCTCACAGAAGGTTGACTCATACCGTGTTCATAGTTACTTGCCAATGCGTGTTGAAAACTGCCTGAACCATAAAACAAAAGTGTGACAAGCACCTCCTCCTCGACCGTCACAACATTTAAGGCTCGGTTGGGATTCTTCTTTAGTTCCGGCTCCAATTTCTTACACAACGCCTTCACTTTTTCCTTAGTTAGGCGATATTGCCGCAAAAACTCCGCATCCGGTAAAGTAAAGGCATCGCGCCTTTCACGTTGATAAATTGGTCTCTCTTCGTCAAGATCCGCAGCAACGCCAAAAATCACACAAGCACACGCTGCCATTGTAGAATTTGAAATGAAACAAAAGTATCACTGTCGTCTGCTGTGCAGTGCGTTCAGCACCATAAACGTTACCTTATTACCGGTACCTTAACCGATTCAAGTATCGAAACGTTTCGATGGTTAGATTTTGAATTTGGTGCCATTTTCGATTCTATTCAGGCAAGTCCCTTCTAGAGATTACACCTATCAAAACCCTTATGTGAAAACGGGTCATAACCGCCATCGCCAATTAAAAGGCTCAAGTTTGATTTGGATTGACCAATGAGCGAGCTTAGGAGAGGTAGGAGGAGATTTCTTTGGCAGCTGAATTCGGCTGCAGTCCCCATCCTTCCCCCTCCTCTCCTTCATCTCACTTCCCCGCCAAAACGATCTCCGTTAAAGCGGCGGCTAAGAAATTACGGTAAAGAAAATTCAAGCGGGCCTGCCTCGTTACGTTACGAAAAGGAAATCTTCTTCTATAATAGCAAAATGGCTGAGCTTCAACCCAACAACACCGAAAAATTAAAAGCCATATACTATGATCCTTTAAACCCCGCTTCGTTTTCAGGAAAAGACGCCTTACATCGAGCTGTTAAAGATGATGGTATATCGAAAGCGGAAGTAATTTCGTTTTTGGAAAGTTCCACCCCGTATACTTTGCATAAAACGGCTCGTAAAAAGTTTAAGAGACGCCAAATTATAGTTTACAATATCGGAGACTTGTACCAAATAGACTTGGTTGACATGCGATCCTTGGCCAAAGATAATGATAACTACACGTTTCTATTGACGTGTATAGATTGTTTTAGTAGAAAACTATGGGTCGTGCCTTTACTACGTAAGACGGGAAAAGAAGTTGTTAGAGCCTTAGCTCTTATATTCAAGGATCAAATACCGATTAGAATAGAAACGGATAAAGGGAAGGAATTTTTGAATTCATCGGTCAGAAAATTTCTCAAAGAAAAGGGGGCTAAATTCTTTACGACCGAGAATGACGTCCACCACGCCCCCATTGTAGAACGAGTGAATAGAACTTTAAAGTCTCGTATGTTTAAACTGTTTACCCATCTCCATACTAGAAGGTATATCGACCAGCTGCGAGATATAGTGACGGCATATAACGGCGCTTGGCATAGTACTATTAAAATGACACCGAATAATGTTAAACCAACGAATATATTAGAAGTGTATAGAAATATTTACGGGACTGAAAGCAAAGGACAGAAAAAACGCCCTCCCCCCGAATAAAAGTGGGCGATTACGTCAGGGTTAGCAAAGTAAAAATGGTTTTTGAAAGGGGTTACGAAGCCAATTACTCCACCGAAGTTTTCCAAGTTGATTTTATCGGAACTGCCCGTGATCTAGTGATTTACAAGTTAAAGGATCTGGAAGGAAACCCTATAAGTGGCGTGTTCTATCGCGAAGAGGTTCAGAAAACGGTTAAACCCCAAAGGTTCAGAAAACGGTTAAACCCCAAAGGTTCAACATTGAAAAAATCATAAAGCGGCGAAAAAGGCGTGGAAAATTGGAGTTATTAGTATCTTGGGAAGGCTACCCGAAAACGCAAACCTCTTGGGTTTGTGAAGAAGATGTCGAATCAATCGTTTTACCTAACCCTACCAAGTAACGTCAACGGCTCGTTGTTTCCCGATAATACCAGGGCACATTACTGTACCAAACTACCTAATCCTATTCATTTAAATGGAAAATGGGAAGTGGCTCTAGTAGATATATTGTATACGTCTACTTTTTACAACGTGCCAAGGCCTAAGGAAGAACGTGATGTTAGTTTTCATAACGTTTCCAGATACGGGAGCAAATATACCGTTGGGGATGTAGCCGAAGGAAAGAAAAGACAGAGTAAAGACGCTAGGAGGGAAACCCTAGTTATGCCGGGTGTTTCCCCGGGGATTTACAAGTCTATAGAACATTTAATAAACGTCATAAATAATTCTTTCGACAAAAATGGCCCAACATTGCGGTTGATTTACGATAACGTAACAGGACACGTTACTATAATACAATCTGAAAAATTATTGAAACCTTATTTAAAATTCGAAAAAACCGTTGCCGAAATTCTCGGTTACGATGAAGCTAGCGAATGTATCGGTCGTAGCGAAAGGCCCTCTAATTTGAATTACCACGTTCCGGACCAGTTATTTATCTATTTAAATATCGCTAGTGATCAGATTGTAGGCGACCATTCGGTTCCTTTGCTGCGGATCGTTTCGGTTGATGCCAAGAAACCATACGGGTCTCAAATATTTCAAACCTTTACCAATCCTCATTACGTACCCGTTGGTAAAAATTACTTTGATATCATCGAAGTTAATATAAGGAATAGTTTGGAGGAACCGGCGCCATTTGAATACGGGAGCTTAACGGTTAAACTACATTTGCGATGCCTAAGCCAGACGTCTTAGAACGGAGACAATGTTGCTACAAGCAATATTACAATAACCGGAGGGTATTATATAGGGAATAACCCTAATTTGAAAGGTCACGGATTTGGGAGTTTTTTTTTCAGGTTTGGTAAGGTTTGTTAGGCCTTTGCTTACAAGCGGTGCCAAATTCCTCGGCAGAAAAGCAGTTAGTAAGGGAACCAAAATTTTCAGTGACATAGTATCGGGCAAGGATATTAAAGAGGCTGCTAAGAGAAGAGTTACGGAAACTTTAGATGATATTAGAACTCAGCATGGGGCAGGGGGGAAACGTCGCAGACGTAAAAAACCCTTGAAACGAAAACGGGCTCAAAGTAAAAAAGGTATAAAACGAGCGACTACCAGGAAAATAAAGCCAGTTCGCCGTCGTATACCCTACAGGTCAAGACGACACGATATATTCTCCTAAACATGTTTCAAGCGACAATATCTGAGCTGGATTTTTTCGAATCTGTACCGATTCAAACTTCGGTATAATCGGCCAAGTATGTTTGCTATCGACCTATTTCGGTTTTGGATGGAGACTCTCAGATTGAATTTTACGTTCCTGGAAATGGCGAAGAATATATTGACGCCTCTCTAACTATGCTTTATGTTCGAGCTAAAATAGTACATACGGATGGTACCGATCTTGTTGAAGCCGATAACGTAGGGCCCGTCAACAATTTTTTACATTCGCTCTGGGATACGGTAGAAGTAACCGCCAATGATACGGCTATTTCATCTTCAACCGGAAACTACGCCTTCAAAGCCTACCTAGAAACATTGCTAAACTATGGAGGAGCCACCAAAAAATCTCATTTAACTTCTTTATGGCATAAAGATACGGCCGGAAAAAAGGTTTCTGTAACTGAAAACCAGGGGCATCTTGTCTGGAAAGAGTTAGCAAAGGGCTCGAAAGAGATTGAAATGTACGGAGCCCTACACGCTGATATGTTTAACGTTTCAAAATTCATACCCAATGGCGTCAGTCTTAGAGTCAGGATGACCCGAAATAAACCGGGTTTTGTTTTGCTCGGAGCTCCTCCCCCCAGTGGCGTATGGTACAAACATGAAATACTTGAAGTAGGTTTATATATTCGTAAAGTGAGAGTAGCTCCTCGAGTAATGCTAGCTTTAGAATCGGCTTGGACTAAAGCCACGGCAAAATATCCATTCACTAGGACAGAAGTGAAAGTTTTTACCATTTCGGCAATTATTCAAAAAACTACGATAGACAACGTATATTTAGGGGTTTTACCAAACAGATTAACAGCGGGTTTAGTAACTCATAACTCATATAACGGCAAATTGGGTTGGAACCCTTTCGAATTCAAGAACTTTAACGTGAATTATATTAATCCGATTATCGGCTCGGAACAAGTACTAGCTAAGCCTTTGCGACCAAATTTCAAAAAGGGTCTTTATGTTAGATCATATTGTTCTCTGTTTACCGGCTCTGGTACTCATTACAAAGACGATGGTAACGAAATATCAATGAAGGAGTATCCCAAAGGCTATACGCTTTACTGCTTTGATTTGACTCAAGACGGAACCGCGTCAGATATAAATCATTACAACCCTATACGACAGGGACAATTGCGACTTGAACTCGGGTTCAAAGAACCTGTACCCGAAACGCTGAGCTTGATCGTTTATTCTGAGTTTCAAAGTTTAATGCACATAGATCATAATAGGACCGTCGTTGTAGATTCGCCATGAACGCTTCAACCATAAGAAGGGTTTTGAGATACACCCGCGGATTCATGGGCGTATACCCGCGCGATGTTCTACCCAAATATATCCTTCGATACCCGGCTTCCATTGTTATAAATCTAGATAATCACAAAGGAAACGGTTGTCATTGGATTTGTCTCTATATCGAAGGGAATAAACAATGTTATTATTTTGATTCCTTGGGCTTGGGTCCCTTGACAGAAGATATTAAAACATTTATGAAAGAAAATTCTACGAAAATAAACTATAATAGGAGGGCTTTGCAGCCCCCCGACAGTTCCGCTTGCGGTATATACTGCGTTGTATACATTATGCACAGAACGATGAGAAGAAGCACAAACGTGTTTTTCAAGAAATTTAAGAGGGATCCGTGGATGAATGACGTCATCATTTCCAACCTCTATAAGAGAACCACGCCCTCCCACTGAATTCTCTTATCCAATCCCGACTCGGTATTAGACCGTGTTATGACGTCAGCCGTTCCAGCCTCTATAAGAGAAACACACCCCCCGTGAATTCTCGTATCCAATCCCGACTAGGTATTAGTCCGCGTTATGACGTCAACCAATCTTTATAAAAGAAGCCCTACGGTCGTTAGAGGATTCATATCTACTCCCGGTTCGGTTTTAAACAGTCATACACAAACTCGCTGCTAGTTATTATGAAGTCCGCCGTTATTGAGTTAGAATACCTGAACAGATGCACTCGTAGTGATGGCAGCACGGACATTATCGTGAAAGAAATGGCCATAACAACCATCGAGGCCAAGCCGGCAACCGTTTCCTGGACATTCGCGCCACCGTACAATAAATCCCACGTCTCGATTTCAAAACAACGACAAAACCAGTGGGTCTCGCGTAATCTACACCGATTCGACTGGAATGCTGGCCAAAATCGACGAATGCCTCGCCGCCGGTCTACAGGGGGTCGACCTAATCTTTTCAAAGGGTGACGAAAAAGTCGCCTTTCTATCGGACCGTCTCAACAGAACGGTTCACGACTTGAACGACTTCAAGTGCCCGAAAGCCACCACCGCGGACATCATTTCTCTTCCCGTACCGTGCTTGTACCCACACCCCGTCGGTGAGCACCGAACGGCTTGCGCCTTTGACAAGGCTTTAATTTACGCCTTATGGGCGCACTCTAACAAAGCTGAAATTAATATTTCGTGCAATCTAGCCATCCTTAATGAATTTTACATGTAAAAAAATGAATAAATGTATTTTTTTCTTTAAAAATGATTTTATTTTTTCAACATACACATATTACAGTTTGAAAACATTCTCTGAGGGGGAGAACATATCTGGTCGTGTTATTTGCAGACGAGTGACGTAAACAACATTTGTAAAGGGGGGAGGGGGCTCAAAGCGGGGATGGCGAACGAGTCTGGGCACGAATTATCTTAATCTTGGGGATCCATTTGGTTCGAATGTCGTAAACAACTTTGTATACAAAGAACGTCTGCGGGGCTGGCTGACAAGTCTGGGCGTGATTGATAGGGGGGAGAGAGGGTGGGGGCAGTTCTAGTTCTTGTTATAGGTTTAGTTTGGTGGCATGGGGGTCGGCTCTTGATATATTTTGAGTTTGGTTCTAGTTAAAGTTTAGTAGTGTGGGGGTGGAAGGTGAGGGGCGAACGGGTCTCGGCATGAATTATTTTAGCCACTAGGGGGTTTGTTCATGTTGAATTATATAAGCAAACGGAAAAGATCGTTGGGTTTCATAACTAGTATGAACACCGAGGCGAAAAGACGTGAAAGTTTCCATCGCTGGAAGGGTCCGTATATAAATCCCCGAGATCTAGCTAGAGACGGATTTTTTTCATTTATATACGTATGGTCACGATACCGTAGAGTGTTATTTTTGTCACGGTATATTAAACTATTGGAAAATTCGGGACTCTGTGCACGAAGAACACAAACGTCATTTTCCTAGTTGTCCGCGGACTTCCAACAAACAACGTACCGATCGAAGACGACAAGGGTCACGACGTACCACCCACCGCCCGCTCTGATTATATGGAGTTTCGCATTCCAAAGTCTGTCATTCAAAAGGCAATTTTGGATACCTACGTCCAAGAAATTTTCAGCGACCCCAAGAACCGCGAGATGTTGAATACGACATGAATTCGGAAAAAGCCCGTTTAAAAACTTTCCAATCGTGGACGTCGCTTTACGTTGATGCCGTCGAACTAGCGCGAGACGGGTTTTATTTAGACCGTAGAGATACCTTCAGATGTTTCTTTTGCCACGGTACTCTTCAAGTATGGACAGCCTCGGAATCGGTAAACGATAAACATAGACAATTGTACCCAGACTGTCCATACATTTTCGGGCAACAAACGCTAGTCCACACGGACCATACCTTCAGATGTTTCTTTTGCCACGGCACTCTTCAAGTATGGACAACCTCGGAATCGGTACGCGATAAACATAGACAATTGTACCCCGACTGCCCCTTCATTCTTGGAAAACGGACGCTCAATGTGCCTATTGAATCATTAGTATACGTTACTTCGGAAAACGAGGACTATATCTGCCTTATCAAGAAAACGACTCGAGACGAAGCCTTGGCTAAATGACTTTTACAATGGTGAAAAAAAAAGTTACTTTTTGCCCTTTTTTTGATCGTTTTAACTATTATTATATCGATAAATTGCATTTTAATGAACGCATCCGTAATATTAATACTATACTAGAAAAAATACTTTATGTAAAAAAAAACATGAATAAAATATTTAATGCCTCTTGATTTATACATACATAGCGCGAGCGCAAAAGTAAAACAGCCCCGCTTTAAAAAAAAACGTCGGGAGAGAAATTCGGCGAGAGAGATAGAATGAGAGATTTAGAGAGAGGGAAGTCCCCCGGCTTGTACGTGTATCGGAGAGGGAACCGGTACGGAGAGGGGACCAAGAGAGGAATCGTTTGAAGGGAGTGCGTGTTAAGCGATCAATACAGAATATGTGAAATATTCTACTGACTTTAAAAAGAGCAACAGCTCCTTAAATTTAGATTTTCAAGGTGTAAGAAATTGTCCGTGTGGAATTAGAACCAGGGACCACTTGAACCCAAAGCGAGTATCATACAGCTTGACCAACGGACCACGAAAACGTATTGAGAAGAAAAACACGAAAAGACGAAATCAAGAGCTCCTAAAATTTAGAATTTGAAGGTGTAAGAAAGGGTCCTTGCCAGGGTTGGCAAAAATGTAGTAAAAAAAAGTTGTGTTTTTATTGCTTAAAACACGATTTAAAATTAGATTTTCCGAAAACATTTTATCATGAAATTAATTATTTAAAAGGGAGTACGTGTTGAGGGATCAAATTTGAATATTTGATATGTTCTACTGACTGTTTAGAAAGAGGAAGAGATCTTTTCAAAACGAAAATGTAATTTTTTAATAGCGCATACAAAATGAGGGTGATGGGTAAAATTGTTCATTTAACCCCAAATGTCCAAATGCTTGATTTCTTTTGTGGCCACTATTAAGGAATTTTCGCTTCCATACTGCAGATTTTCTTGGTCAGAACTCATACATTTGAAACTTCACACCCCTTTCTACTTTTTAGGCGCTTCATGTTTTCCGTTTACGGATTAAGCGTATTAATTTTAGCACTGGCAAGGGCCTGGCTTTAAATATTACGCGTAATCACTTTAGAACAGTAAAATGTACCAACAGTGTACATAAACGATCCTTTACCTTAGGTAGACGACAAAATAAGTTATTCTTAATCAAATTATTGAATATCAGTCTTCAATACAGATTGGTAACGGATAAATCAACTGGTAGGGTTTCCAAACAATTAAACACTCTTAAGAAACAGTCATATTATTGCAAGGTTTTGACTGAAGCTTATTATTTCTATTATTTAATATTTTCGCTCATTTTCAAATTAAATGAGTTAAAAATATTCGAAATTCCTCTCCATAAAAAACATGTTTTAAACTGTTTGTTTAAAAAGTTTTAAACAAATTAATGGTTTTTTTTCATGGCTGTTTAAAACAAGTTTTAAACCAAAGTATAAAACAGTTTGTTTAAAACTTGCCAACCCTGCCCAGGCAGGGTACATGCCATTATCCCCCCTAGTTGGGTTAGGATGAATATGACTCGCGACCACATCTTCTAATTGGCCTAACAGAGTTTGTACAGCCTCACAGTCTATGCTCGGTATGGGTAATACCCTAATTGCGTCGATCACCCTAAACCAGATCAATTAGAACAATGTATGTCGGAATGTATGAATGATGATGTAACTACCTGTAACCATCACAATTCACGTTGAGATTTATTTCTTCGCTACTGTACCCCTCAAAATCATCTAGATTTGCGCTAATTGTATAGAAACAAAGTTATTGATACTGAACAACTACAAATACAATAATAAAATAAAAATCACTGACATATCACCGGGATGGATAATAGGAATAGTTGCTTGCGAGTCATCACTTTCATTTTCGTTTTCAACTATATAATTTAAAATCTCACCCTCATCTAAACTCTCATCATCACTTTCAATTAAAACTGGTGGATTTTGATCTTCCGGTGCGCTTATCCACGACCCCGTAAACGTTGAAATATTTCCTCTTGCCATTTTAAAACGGAAAAACAACTATATATTTTCTAAGAGTGAAATGTGTCTCGTTGTTAGGGTGATAAAAAGAAAAGTGGGACCAATTTATAAAAAATAGCCACCGTTCCCTGGATGATGTGCAGTATGAAAACCTCTACCCCTATCACGTATTTCCCCCGAAAACACTATACTAATTCAAACGAATAGGATGAGTTGTAGTATTAAAATCCCTATAGACCCGTGAATCACTGGTTTCTTTCGGGGATTCCCAAAAAAACCCCACAAAACTGTTGAAATAATTAGTCGCAACTAATTCTAACGAAAAACTCTAATGTGAAATTGGAAAATATTGGAATGGCATACATTTAGTAATCTTAGTTACTACGCCGCAGCGTTATACACGTCTAAATTCTACGCGTTATAAGAAGGGAGAACACTCTTAGAGACAAAAATATTTGTTATTGTCCAGCTGTTGACAAATCAGGTCGCTAGGTGGTGACACTGGGCCGCGTGAGGAAAATAGCGAGCGCGTATATTTGAATAAATGTTCCGAGATGTCGCAATGACTCTAACACCAATTGTCTCGAGACCAATTTGTCCAAAAACCAAATCGGCGAGACCATAAATTCGAGACCAAATTATCGCGTACCGTAAGCCAGTCTCCAAGTTTTCGAAATTGAAAAGGAAAGAATAGGGCCCTTTATCAAATTCTCAGACGCAGATAATGAAGAACGCATGTGTGAAGTATTTCTCAGCTTATTTTCTTTATTGCAAAAGTATCATCATTGTGAGGATTTTACAGATAGTGAAGTTACGATCTTAAATTAACCGGAAAATAGCCATATATTTGAAAGTCGCTAAGTCTTGTCTTGATGGAGGCTAAAGCGATCTGAACGGTACTTTTTAAATTAAACATCCGTTTCGAAGTAAATTATTTGCTTCAAAAATTACAGTTTCTAACACAACTTGATTTAATTTGCGTGCAATTAGCTTAAATATTTTATATTTTGAGCCATAATATTCTAGACTAGTAGGAACGCTCACTCTGTAATTTTATTAACTCCAGGAGACAACACACTCGTCATGCGTCAGTACAGTTCCAACTGTAGAAGGAATAACATCTACCGCATATACGCTTCTCATGACGTCATAACTGACGTTTACGACGCGTCTATTAAGCCAGACCCCATTTTATCAATATCATAACCTGAGAAAACGGCCTCATGTTGGATTACTAGTAGTGGCATAAATTCCTGATTACAGTAATAGATTAATTTCATAGTAAACTGAGAATCAACAGCGACGATTTCCAAAAAGTTGTGGTAGCTAAATTCCCCAGGGAATAACTCTCCGCTGTGTAGAATATGGCTTACTTGCTACTTTCTTCTCTTCTCTTCAAGAAAAACCAGAGATACTCACTCTTTGCGACTTTGTCAAGAAAAGCAATAAAATACGACGCAAGTCAAAAGGTAGGGCACCATATGTGAATTTTGAGGATATGAAATACATTGCGATGCACATAATAGGAGAACATCTTTACCTTGGCTCAGCTGAGTACTTGTGCGAACCGCAAGTTTATATGAAATTTGCCACTCTACCACCAGATGCCCTCAAGCTCATCAATAAAAGGCAGTCATGCTTGCATTCGCTTCTGTTGTGGCCGCAATCGAGATACTAACAATGATCCCATGTCAATCTCTGAGCACCCGAGGAAGAATATTTCCAGACATCCTCTAATTAACCATGCAACGGAAAAAAAAGATCGATTCCGTTGACAAGGCGTTTCAAAATATTTCAAATACGTTAACTTTAAATTAGAAGGCATAGCGATCGGTTAATCAAAACTTTTGACTTTTATTACATAGCGAAAATAAAAATTAAACGAAACAAAAGAGACTGAACCATAAGGTTCAGGAAAATTATAGCGACTACATTCACCCGGGTGTAAATGTGAACTGCTTTTTACAACATAAGATCTTTCTTTTATATAATCCCAGAGGGATGCTAACTCCTATCCGAAAAAGGGGGAAGGGTGGCAACCGGAATTAATTGGATATTTGGGGTTAAGGTAGTTACAAGACGGCAGTGGACTGAGCATAAACCGGCGGTTTAAAATTTTAAAGCGTCCGTCCACTGTCGTCTGCAACGGGTCGTCTGCAACGGTAGGCCTAAACCGTTGCATTCTACCCCCCAAAGAAAAATTTTATACATGTTATAAAATTAAATGAAAAAGAAAGGATTTTAAGCTAGTCCGCAGGGTGCGTCTTCGTGTGTTGATGTTGGGTGCCGCCTTGGAGATGGTGGTGTGTTGCTCGGTGGCGTAGGAGTGTCGTGGTGTGCGTCGGTCTTGGGATGTGGCAAGGGTCTGTAGTAGGTGTCAGTAATTTGGACGGAGATATCCATTCCTGGATCGTCAGATCTGCGGAGGTGCTTTCCTATCCGGGATCTGTCGGATCAGCGATGGTGATGTCCATGTGGGGTCTCTGATTGGTGTTGGGTGGGGTACTTGATTATGTAGATGTCCGTTCCGGGATCCATCGGATCAGCGGCGGTGAGTTCCATTCCTGGTTCGTCTGAGCTGCAGAGGTGATTTCCCATCCGGGATCTGTCGGATCAGCGATGGTGAATTCCTATCCAGGGTCGTCAGATCAGCGGTGGTAATGTCCATTCCGGGATCGTCTGATCGGTGGTGGTAAATTCCTTTACTGGATCGACAGGTCTGCGGTGGTGAATACCTTTTGGGGTCTCTGGGTTATGTCGCACTTCTTTGCCGGTGATTGTGGAATCCGCAGGCGTGCGATGTGGTGTGGGAGGAAATAAAGTTTTACTACGCGTAACACTATTACGCCGGAAGTTAATGGTTGTGGGCCATCTTGTTACGATACGTTTCGTCTGGGTAGTGGCATAGTCCGAACTTACGCGAGACTTTTTGGTATTAACAAGTTATGTTGGGGCACGTTCATTAAGTTCGACATCTTGTGAATGTTTGTAGAGGGTCGTTATTTCCGCGTTTTAATTTTAGAAATTATCATGATATATGGCGAGGGAAAAGTTCCATGACATTAATAAGGTTAAATCCGATTGTTAAAGTTCCGATGAAATGTAAGAAAGTTCTAACCGAATATTAATGTTCATATCTGAAGACTAACGAACTCGCAAAATTGAAGGCGATCGCGCCCTATCGAAGCTAGAAGAATCCGTCTCGGACACAGTACGGCGGGTTTGTAACCGCGAGCAGGATCAAAACTGCGGACGAAGGCCGACCACCCCGTGAAAAAGAGACGAGACGGCACGGCAGGGTAGAAAACGCGGCAACACGTACGCGAGGGTAGAAAAGAAGGCCGAGGGCCGAGGCGTAGCGTCCAACGCGAGAGGGGGTTCGCGAAATCCGGTCGAACGCCGAGGGGAACGAAGCCAGGGCCCGACGACGGCGAAAGGAACGAAGCAAGAACCGAGGGTTCGGAATCGCGTGGTCACGGGCACCATTTGCAACGGAAAAAAAAAGATCGATTCCGTTGACAAGGCGTTTCAAAATATTTCAAATACGTTAACTTTAAATTAGAAGGCATAGCGATCGGTTAATCAAAACTTTTGACTTTTATTACATAGCGAAAATAAAAATTAAACGAAACAAAAGAGACTGAACCATAAGGTTCAGGAAAATTATAGCGACTACATTCACCCGGGTGTAAATGTAAACTGCTTTTTACAACATAAGATCTTTCTTTTATATAATCCCAGAGGGATGCTAACTCCTATCCGAAAAAGGGGGAAGGGTGGCAACCGGAATTAATTGGATATTTGGGGTTAAGGTAGTTACAAGACGGCAGTGGACTGAGCATAAACCGGCGGTTTAAAATTTTAAAGCGTCCGTCCACTGTCGTCTGCAACGGGTCGTCTGCAACGGTAGGCCTAAACCGTTGCAACCATTTTGGCCATCACTAGTATTTAAACTAAATTTCAATAAAATGGTTCACAACCTTCAGGAAAAGATTAGTTTATAAATAAGTTAAATTCTTAAAATTAATTATATGGACTAGTTAATTGATAATAGTCGCTAAAATGTCTAAATAAGGACGCCCCTTGCATTTGTATTCCATTCCCTCCATTTTATCTAATTAAAGGTTTTTTTTTTCAAACACCGTTTATTTTTATTTCCCGCTATTTTATTTACTAAAATGGCTGCGTAATTTTTATAACTGGAACTTGAACGTTTGCGTTTTGATGATCGTAATCGCACTGCGCGTCGCGATTTACAAGTCCAACGTGTCTTTAGAGATGGTAATCAAGCGTGGGAGCTTGATGCCCTACGCTTTAAGAGGAATTTTAGGTTGAGGAGGGAAATGGTCTAAGGCCTTTGCCGTACGTTGACTGAGCCTCTTGAAGGTGTTCGAACTACCTCGTTGCCAGTAGATTTGAAGGTAAAAAAATCACTATTTGAAACCCACAAATGATATTTCAGTAGTGAATAATGGTTTATTTTTAGGTGTTAATCGCATTGCGGTTTTATGCACGAGGATCGTACCAGCTAGATGTGGTCCAAAACATTTTCCTCGGTGTTAGCCAGTCTAGCGTGAGTCGTTGCATACGAGATGTAACGAAAGCGATCAACGGGGCACTTGTACGTAAGTACATAAAGTTTCCCGAGACTGAGGTGCAAAAACAGCCATAAAAATGCGTTTTCAGGAGGAATGCAACTTTCCCTGAACCATTGGCGCAATCAATTGCACCCACGTTGCAATCGTTCCACCACCGAACAACAATCCAGACTTTCCGGAATACATTTTTGTAAACCGAAAGTCTTACCACTCGTTGAATGTTCAATTGGTGTGCGACTACGACTTGCTGATTCTATCAGCAAACAGCAACTTTCTAGGATCCTGCCACGACTCCCACATCTACCGCTCGACGGCTGTGTCGGCCCACTTGGAGGAGTCTTACCTCAATGGCGCTTTAAACGACTCTTGGCTAATCGGTAAAGTTTCTTGGTATGGATTTAAAATTTCAATATTAATACTTTAATCTCTCTTGTAGGGTATAGTGCATATCCATTAAGCCCTTGGTTAATGGTGCCCATCATTTAGGCGGAAGAGGGTACGCCCGAATTCCGTTTCATGGAGGCATTTTATAAGGCTCGATCTGCCATTGAGAGATGTAATGGGTGCCTGAAGCAACGCTTCCGTTGCTTGTTGAAAGCCAGGGCGCTGCATTACTTGCCAGAATTTGCCTCCGAAATAGTCATGGCATGTTGCATTTTGCACAACATGTGCATGATGAACGGGTTTGGTGAAGAGGTTGAGCGGGAAGATGACGACGCTCCATTTGTGGCGGATAATCACCCCCATCCCCACGTCGTCCTTCCTTGCAATGGGAATTACAACCCCATTGGCCAGAGGTTGCGACAGAGACTTGTTCATCGTTTCCGTTAGTAGTATAGAGCCGCACTTCCTACCTCCGTAGGTGTAGAATGTAGGTGTAGAGTGTAGGTGTAGAATGTAGGTGTAGAGTGTAGGTGTAGAATTTCAAGGTCACCCTCTGCCACGCCCACCTGGGAAACTCGCGCGCGCCCCCTGGAAAACTCGCGCGCGCCCCCTGGCGCGCCCCCTCGCGGGAAAACTCGCGCGCGCCCCCTGGCGGCTGCGCCCCCTCGCGGGAAAACTTGCGCGCGCCCCCTCGCGGGAAAACTCGCGCGCCCCCTCGCGGGAAAACCCTGCGCAGGAATCTGGCAGTCCTGTCTACAACTGTCTCTGTGACGTCATTGGCGGGAAAATCTACAACTGTATCTATGACGTCATTGGCGGGAAAACACCGTGCGCCGCCTATTGGGAAACTCCTCCCTTCTACTGTATCCGTGACGTCATTCGTGTTTCAGCTTTAAACGCACATTGACAAGGCTTAAATCTTCTACAACTGTATCAGTGACGTCATTCAAAGAGTTGTTGTGTAGCGTAAGGGGCTACGGTATAGTTTTATCATTGTTAAATGAAGATGTGTCAAGTTCATAGCGTAGCGGATAAAGTAGAGGTTTGGATCGGTAACGTCTTATCCCCGGAGGTTTACTGGAAAAGGACTGATACGGGTGTAGAGTTATGCTTACAAAAGGAACTATGGTGTAATATCTTTGAGTATGCCAACGAGATTGATACCTTCTTCGAGGGTAATTCGCCGCGTTTTTCCGTCTGGTTATATCCTACTACTTCAAATTTGAAATTGGAATGTTTTACCCGTGGAAAGAAACGTATATTGGACATAAGAAAATACACTAGAGGAAAATGTGAAAAATATAACGTCATGTACGCTACTGGCGAGGGAATTTCCCTTAACCATACTTCTTGGGAACACTTAAAAAAAATTAGAGGACTTCTTGACAATGAGTTGGTAGAGAAAACTAGAGCCGTGGAATCCATGAGAGAAGCTGTTCTTAAGAATCTGACTGAAATATTATTGGAAATAACCAAATATTGTCAAAACGAGGCTTGTCAAAACCAGATTGCTCACGATGTACAATGTGAATTAGAAGAAAGTGATTGGAATGAAAGAGTACAAAAAAACCTCATTAAAGCCTTGAAAAAAATTGATTATGAAAAAGTTTTGGAAAATTATAGAAGTGATTTTGGTTCTAACCAACCAATTGACGAGCCATTTCTTTTTAATTGTATCATAAACGATATTGACTTTTTCAAAACTAAGTTAATCTATACTTGATATTCAAGTAATCTCAATGTTATTTGTTTATGATCTGTATAATTGCTGATTTAAATAAAAAAACCACAATAAAATACACTAAAAGTAAATAAAATACACTAGGGTACAATAAATCTATAATAAAACACAATAGAACACTCTAAAAATACACTAAACCAAGATAAATTATCACTATGCAGCCAAAGGTAGAAAAAACTAGTTGGTTTATATTGAACTAACATTGGGAGAAAAGCGTTTCAAAAATGGTACACCTACTGTTTCCGTTTTGTCGCGACAGATGTTCGTGGAATGGTTAGTTGATTCAAACGAAAAATATCATAATAATTTTGGAGTTATATTGGGGATGTAGGTAAGGAAATTTATTTCGTTTTACTTTAATGTTATAAATGCACAATATATAAATAAACTAATAATAAACTAAATACACTAATAATAAACTAAATACTTTGTTTCACGTGTTATTATGATCAATATGATATTGAGTCTTACAGAAACTTTGTGAAAATACACATGTACCCCACGTATTACGTGATATAGGAAATATAATACAAAAGTAACAGAAATTAAACAATATTTTACAAGGATTTTTAAATTACACGGGAACTGGGGGTAAAGTTTAAATTTATACATTAAAAGTAATATTACAAGCGGGGGTATTTTAAGATTTTGAATTCGACGTCTGTTTCATCGAATATTAGGGGACGTTTAACGGCGTGGTAAATATTTTTAAATGTTTCTTTACAAATGGTTTCCGGAAAAATAGTGAATAAGGGGGTAGTGTAGCAATTGTTACACCAATTGTTACCCTTATCCAGAACGATATTGTCGTAAATATCGTTTCTATCTATAATTGAATGATATTTTACACGGGTCACTTGATCAAAGTCTTTCTCAATATTCATATCGATATCGTAATAACACGTGGAACAAAGTTTTAATATACGTTTTGATTCGTTTTCGTGACACCTTAAGCAATATGGGTTTTTGTTGGGGCACGCAAAAACATTTTCTAATTTAAAATAGTCTTTTACAACGTGATTACCGTGACGCCAATCGGGAATATTGTGAGGTAATTCCGAGGGGTGCGTCATAACATAATTGTACTGAAGAAATGAAAGTTTATAATGCGCTTTAACTCGAGTGTCGAAAACATCTTGCGCCGAAAGATAGTTTAAAATGTTTGAATCGAGGCACTGACCGGCGGTAGCGAGTGTTTCTTCAAGTTCAGTAGCGATATGAGTTGGTAAACAACCCGAATAAAGATCATGCCGAGAAGCGAGTTCATACTCGTATAGTATATTAAAAGTTTCGCGCGACGCTTCTTTAGCCAAGGTATACAGAGAAGGTATATTCGATAAAGACATGACTATTATTATGGCGGAGAGAATTTGATAGATCTGAATACTGTAACTTATGGTTAGTAGCGAACTTGATTATCCAGCAGATATACTTTTCGTCACGGGGGGAAAGAATCATATTATATTAATAAATCCACGGTACTATAGTCATCAACCGAATACACCCTCAAGTAACATTGGCTCGCTCGTTAACGTATCTGCCTTTAAACTCGTTGTTCATGAGTTCGAATCCCCTTAGCGAGAGTCCTTAACAAGCGAACCAAGGTTACTTTTGTAAAGGATATATTTTTATCTCTTATAACAGTTGTTTTTATGAAGCGAAAACAAGGTTGGTTGACGTCAAAGATAATTGGAAATATATTTTACTCTCTTATAACAAACAGTTGTTGGTTATAGACTTCGTTCCATAAAATACTATTAAGCTAGCTAGGATCCGAGGCTTCGTTATACCTGAAGGTGAATAATATAGCGCCTATGCCGTGATAAAAATATATTTTGCTCCTTTAACAGTTGTTGGTTATAGACTTCGTTCCATAAAATACTATTAAGCTAGCTAGGATCCGAGGCTTCGCTATACCTGAAGGTGAATAATATAGCGCCTATACCGTGTTATATTTTGCTCCGTTATAACTAACAGGTGTTTTTATAAAGCGAAAACAAGGTTGGCGTCAAAGGTAATTTGAAATATACGTGTGACGTCAAGGTTATAGACTTCGTTCTACAAAAATCTATGAACCTCGGTTCAGCATACCTTAAAGGACGAGAATCATTCGGACCGAAAAATACTTTACTAACAACTTGCTATAACAAATTTCTATAAAAAGGTGAGTACTTTATACTTTTCAAATGGACTAGAAAATTTAGTAAGAGGGAAATAGTTATTTTATACAGCGAATCAGAGTAAGAGACACGCTCTTGTGACCGAAATGGAAGAAGAAAATATAATAGAATCTCCTAGAAAAAAACAAAAAATAGAAGACGTTAAAGTAACGTCTTTACAAGATATCGCTATAAAAAATTTGATGCATGTTTTTAAATATAAGTTGCATAATGAAAGATATTTTAATTTTAACGATGTAAAAAATTTTATACCGAAAACTTTTTGGGGGCAAATAGAATCAGTCTTTTTTAAAGCCGCCGAAGTAGAGAAACATCGACCACCTGGAACTTTCGAAGATTTGGATATAAGTATATCAAAATCGTCTATAGAGAGAAAAATAGTGTTCGACGAATTCATTCCCTTAACGTTTGAAGAATTTGAACTAGTGCATCGCAATCGGATAGAAACGCCACCATTTATCTTAACAAATGAACAAAATCATTTACATTACCAATATTTTGCAAAAATTTGCTATTGTGGTTGCCCTCAAAATTATAGACGAATATGTCCCGGTTGCTATTTTCATCATAGTTTAAACGATTGTTTAAACGCTAAATATGAACAGTTAACTGATCACTATCAGGTTAATAGTAAAGATGCGTTACACTATTATATCTGGAACTATAACAAAAGTTGGTGTTCCAACTGCATTTTACAACCATTATTCTCATTAAAAGATGCTGACGATTGCGAACAAACTACTGATTGGCATAGTCCGTCAAATAATTATCCCTTCGAACACGGTTTTATGGGGGAAGACATTAACCGTAACACTACTCCAAGACCTACAATAGAAGACGCGTTCTAACAGTTAATTACGTACAGGCGCCGCTCCAACTGAATTTTACCATAAACTCTAAATTTCCCTGAATTTTTTGCCTTAGTTTTCCCAGTTACCCAGGTTTGTACGAACCCTGAATTCATCCTCGTAGAAATAGGTAGTTCAACTCTATTATGAAAAATACAGAAATAATATCCTAATAACTTAATTGATTGGTTAAGAAAATTAAAATTAATAATAAAACAGTTCACCACAATGTTTAATAGTGTCATTTATTTTATGTTTTTCTTTACAAACAAGAGATGCTTCATTACGAGTTTGTTTTTTAAAATGAAGAGCTATTGTTGTTATTTATTTGTCTTTGATATTTCCTTTTTCGTTCCTTTTATTTTTTAATAAAATGAAGGGGCAGGGACTGAAGAAACGATTTCATCTGTTTCTGAGGTTTATTTCAAGTAACGTACTCTAGTCCCTAGATGCACACACGCGCTGCTGTTTTTCAATTAATCGCAATTTTTGACAATTACTTCTTAACTTCTTCAACGTAATTCGCGGGGAAATAGTAACCATTTTGAAACACTCAGCCTCAAACTATACTCCTAATCTAACCTCAAATCCCAACCCGTAACTCGAACTCAAACCCCGCCCGTAACCCAAACCCTAACCCTAACCGTAACCAACCTCGAACCCTATACCTTACCCGAACTCAACCCTAAGAGATGTTTCATTAAGAGTTTGTTTTTTAAATGAAGAGCTATTGTTGTTGTTTATTTGTCTTTGATATTTCGTTTTTCGTTCCTTTTATTTTTTAATAAAATGAAGGGGCAGGGACTGAAGAAACGATTTCATCTGTTTCTGAGGTTTATTTCAAGTAACGTACTCTAGTCCCTAGATGCACACACGCGCTGCTGTTTTTCAATTAATCGCAATTTTTGACAATTACTTCTTAACTTCTTCAACGTAATTCGCGGGATATATATCCACGATGTCGTCTTGACGACTTTTGCATCAACCTTGCTCGTACGTATATATTAACGTTTTTCTAAAAAAGGTTTTATTCACTTATTATAAATTATGGCATGCAGATTAAAATTTATTCATCCTTATCAAATGGTTTGCTCCGGACCAACTATGTCGGGAAAATCGACATTTGTATTTAAATTGTTGGAAAATAGTCGATTAATGATTGAGCCACCTCCAGATCGTATAGTTTATTGTTATTCTATGTATCAACCAAAATTTGACGAATTAAAAAGAAAAATTGGAAATATCGATTTTATAAAAGGTTTACCGCCTAATGACGAAGATTTCTTCGATAGGACTAAAAATAATCTGTTGATTTTCGACGACTTATCATCCGAGTGTAATAGTAGCAGTCAAATTTCTGATTGGTTTGTCAAGGGGTCTCATCATCTCAATACCTCGTTGATTTTAATTACGCAGAACCTCTTCGCTAAGGGGAAAGAGGCCAGGACAATAAGTCTTAATTGTTCTTATATAATTATCTATAAGTCTCCGAGAGATTCGTCCGCTGTTGAATACCTAGGACGGCAAACGTTTCCCAAAAAGAAACATTTTTTAGCTAAAGCCTATGAAATGGCTACGGAGAAACCTCATAGTTATATATTAATTGATTGTAAACAGGACCAAGATGATAAACTACGTTTAAGGAGCAATGTCCTTCCTTCTGATGGTCCTATGATAGTTTTTGTCGAGGATTAAATTAACGCGAACTCTCCAAAATAAATTATTTACCATAACGATGGTACCCCGATCACTTCGTCCACACTATCCCTTCTTACACGTTTTAAAACATAGTAAACAAAGAAAAAAAATTCTTAAAAATAGTAGCAATGCTCAGATAAAAGCTATTTGCAATATTTGTCATAATATTACAACTGGAGGCTTACCAATCACCAAGGCTCAAAAGGCAAAACTTAGGAGTCATAAAAGGGTTATAAGAAGATTAGCTCTGAAATCTTTGTCATTAAAAAAGAAACGTCGTTTGATGACGAATCAAACAGGAGGATTCTGGCCTTTACTACTAGGAACATTGGTCCCTAGTGTAATTTCGGCGATTAACGCTGTACGATGAAAAAAATGATACTAGTTCCGGCTTCTACAGTTTTGTCGGCCGTAGACAGAGAATTATCCGATTTAGACAAAGAAATGAGTGAAATTCTTGAAAAACCAGGAACATCCGAAACAAAATTGAGAGAATATTTGACAACGCTACAAAAGTTTCTAAACGTTAAGAAATTTGTTGAACCACCGACCGTAAAATTAAGTCAACCCCCTATTGTACAACCATTGCCAGTTCCAATGGTTCCGACATCGACACCTAATCTAATACCTACACTGCCTCCAAATATAATGCCATCAACACCTGCAAATGTGATGTCAACGCAGTCACCAGCAGCAACAGCACCAGCTCCGCCATTTACATTTACTGCTCCAGTATCTACTGTATTACCAAATCCTGAAAGGCTTAAAAAGAATAGGAAAAACAGTATGGCCCAAGTAATTCACGAATATCAAGAACTGAAAAAATTGTACTCTCCGCTTGAACTAAGAAGGAAACCTAAAAAAAATTCCAAACCAAAAGAAGAAGAATCAAACATAACTGTAAGACGACAAAACAAAAGACGAAAGACGGAAAATAAATGGATCGATTTATACGAATAAAGTTTATTGATTACAATACATGTCTTTATGATTTAATAAATGATTGCACATAAACAAAAGTACCATTGCTTCGTTATACATTAAATCATGAGGATTATATAAGTCTTGAATAATCATATCTAGGGTATAGCCGTTACACATGTTAAATAAATAGAAAATACAATGTAGTCCACACGTTTCTGACAAAGGATATTGTATAGGTACGTTGTTAAAATACCATTTACTAGCGTAAAGGTTAAGGTCTACAAGATTGTAGTAAAAAGGATCATTTCCGTAAGAATCAAAAAAGGTACCTATTCCATTATCTACGTAGATTGCTAACCAGTGAATGCCTCGGCTTGATTTTGGTTCCGTATTCAAACAAAAACAATATTTTTTCTGTCTGGGTGGTAATGGTTTTTGATCAAAGGCAAAAACACCGAGAAAAAATGGTTTTGTTACGGATTCACACGTTAAAAATTCGTTTATTTCTACGGTGTTCATTCTCCTGAGGGATTGTAAATCACGGTGCGATCTTTTGAAATTATTATTTCCGATTCAAATTCCGCGTAAACAATAGCCGTTACATTATGAACCAACGGAGACTTAAATTTCATTGATATTCTCAAGTTTCCTTGTTTATTCCGTGATAGATGGTCAGCACTAGCTTGCTCTTCCGGGGTTAAATCAAATCCGTAGAGAACGTTACCTTCTTTATATTCTTCGTAAGAAACACAATTTCCTTTATTTCTTTTGAACAAGTCCAAAGCCGTATAATTTGAAAGATACTCTCGGGAATACTCGTTAACGTTATAGTTTGGCGTAAACGGAGGGTTGGGAAATGTTTGGTTCCCTATTGTTAAGGCCAAGTAGTTTAAATTGAAATGAGCAAATTCGAAACCATTTAAACTCAGATCGCCGTTAAAGGCTGCCGTTCTAACTAAACCAATAATTACCCGGGCTGGCATTTTGTTCATAAATACATTTTCGCGTGTAATATCCGTTAAACCACTACTAATAGAAAAGTATTTTAACACGGTCCGGTTAATAGGGTAAATAACGTTATGCTTTTCATGAACCATAGCGTGAGCTAACATTATTTCCGCATTGACCTTAACCTTTTTAATTAGTAAAGTTACGTCTAATATTTTAAATTTAAATTTTTGATTTGCTATTGTTGAGATAATAGCAAATTCGTTTACTGACTTTATGAATCGAAACCTAACATCTACGTTATTTAAAAGAAACTTGTCCATTCGACACACATCAAGATGTAAATCACCGATCATATCAACGGGGTTTGAGAGGGCTACGCGATTTTTCCTTTTCAACATACCATTGTTATCATTTTTATTCGCAGCTAAAAACATTTTTGCGGCGTCTACTGGATTATCTTTGTAGTACATTTTTGCAGATAGATAGGAATTTTTTGCACTGTCACCGTAATTTAGATGCGTTTCAAAGAATGCCAAATACGGATAAGCGTTTGTCGAAGTATTAACTTGAGTATCTCCGAAAAACACATCTACTTGATTAAACAGAGCAGCGTGTAACAAATTCACAGGACCCACATCCGTTTCTAGAGCAGTTAATGCAGAACCATCATCTTTGAGTAATTTTACTCTAACTTGTAACAATGTTTTAGCCAAGTCCGTATAGAGATCATTAGATCCTGGAACAAAGAACTCAATAGGGCCTTGATCCGAAATTGATGCCAAAGGCTTGTAAATTACGTAGTCACTATTTTCAACATTGTAATTCGCCGGTGGCACCGCGAATAAATCCAGTTCTGACATCATACCCTCAACCATGTTTATTGTTTTTTAGTCCAAAAAGTCAGTCTTGGTTCGTTTTTTCTTTATGATTCGATTTCTAGTCTTCAGCTTTCTACGGCGACCCGAACCAGTTTGCGGTTGTGACAAGTGTTGACTCGCTTTTTGTAATAAATTTGCTCCAGCTTCGCTCAAATTAGATTTCAGAGACTCTTTTAGGTTTCTACCCGCAATGTAATCACCAGCTATTTTGGACCCAGTTCTTAGGGCTTCTCTTCCTAGTGCTTTCCCAACGGGCTTAAAAACTGGTGTTATAAATCTTATTAAGCTTTTAAAAATGCTCCCAAGACCATTTCCTCTCTGAAATACTGGTCCCCGGAAGTGACTAAGACCACTTCCGGTAAGACCACTTCCGGTTTGGTTCAAGTAGTAATTTAGGTATATGTTACTTCGTGTCATGTTTGAGTATGAAATGAAGTTTTATCACTGATTTGTTTAACTTAAACATAATATTCTCTCCATAATCAGTTCTCATGTCTATTTCTATCATTTCAAATGACGGACATCTTAATGGGTAATAGTCAATGTTTTGAAACCGATGGACGGCTAACGTTGTTGATTTATCATTGACTATAGGCACAACCCTTAGTAACGGAGCATAGACATCACCAACTACTTGAGGTAGTATTAAATTTGTATAAATATATAAACTTGCAGTGCCCTTGTCAATATCCGCTATACTCTTGCTAGTTGAATTTCTAAGAGGATAGTCCATTTGATCCTCGTGAAACCCTAACAATCTTCCAAGACCCGACTTTTCTTTCGTGAACAGTAGATAATAATCATTTACACATTTGATATTTACTTTTCCGTCGGGATTCAGGTTTATTTTAATCATAGATCTATGTTCCGTAGGAATTTCATTGGTCATAGCTTCGATGACGTTTTCAATGCTTGTATTTGTAATATCAACTCTCGAGCATTTTTATGACCTTTTCTCTTCCTGATATAGAAAAAATTATTGGAACTATCTAGGACGAGAGGGTCCTCTTTCTTTCTTTTAACGAGTTCTTCGGGAAACGTAAATCTTTCTTTTATCCATTCCATGGAACTCAATCCTAGGATTTTACCCATCTCCTCAGGTATTTGAACTTCATACCCATTTTTAGCCCTAAGGGCGCAAAAAGCTTTTTCATTATCGTCACTATATGCTACAAACATGTATACCGAAGATCGTATTTCCGGTGGTATGGCATTGTTCATAGTTTTTAATAAATTTTTGTACGCGTCGTAACCATCTCCGCGTAAAGTTCCGCCGGTAAATTGCACCTTTGATTGATCCCAAATATTATCCGTATAATCGTAGACTCCGGCCCTAAAATAAAGATAGTCTGCAGACACATTATCCCAAGCTTTAGGTAAAAATGCTTCGGCTAAACCCACATGCCAGTTTCCATTCAAATGCAATGGAGCTGGTAATTGAACTTTAAAATGAGATTGCGTGTTTCCCGGAAACACGTTCATAGAAGCCGTACTCACGAGAGTTACGTAAAATGAATCGTTCGACATGACTCGTTAACTTTAAATGTTTTTTATTTTTCAATTACTATTCTATATATTTTACAAGATAACTTTTTGAAGTTCACATTCGTAAAAAGCTCCCCTTATTTCTTCATCATCAAAGTCCTTTACAATATAACAAACGGGGTTTCTGTACAGAATTTTTGAAATGATAAATTTTCCTTGGTCCAGTACCCTTTGTAACCCTTTTCGAACAAAGGTTTGCTTTTTGATAGCCTAACAAGATCACCGACCTTTAACATTGGTGGTTTTGCCCTAGATTGTTTACCATACAGACGTTTCCACACTAAATGCTCATTTTGCATATTGACATCAACAGGAGCGAAACCAGTACTTGAATGTACAGTTGAATTGTAGGCTTTCATTATTTTGGGTAAGGCATCAATGTAATTTAGTTTTCTCGTTCTAGTTAATAACTTGAAGATTTTATCCTTTAAAGTTCTATTAAACCTTTCAATTACTCCGCATTTAATCGCACCTACACTAGTATAAAGACTTATCCCCTCTTTTCTTAAATAATCTTTAAACAATTTTGATAAAAATTCGCTACCTTGATCAACATTAATTCGTAACGGTTTTCTTTCTTTAATAACTCTCCGCATAGCTTTCAAAACCTCTTTACTAGTTTTATTTT
>JAEQBA010000679.1:86278-113715 GCA_019434445.1 Phalangium opilio
TATTTACTATGATTTTTAAGATTTGAGAGGGATTTCAACGATTTGATACATATAGTTCCTATTTTTGGCATAACTCTTCTATTTGTTGCAAATTGGAGTGAGGCTTAGTGAGCGAAAATCACAACTTTGAACAACAAAAAATAATTGTACATCAACGAGAAAGATTTTGTCAGTTTTAGACCAAGAAAAATATTCGAATATAGTTGTTTTTACCGCAATACAAACCGTCTCGAGAGGCTCAAAAGTGTGGACCTTCATGATTGGCCAGATAATGAGGGCAACTTAGTTGAGCATTTTATACTAGTAACGCTTTGACTAGTTGGCCGTTAAAAACAACGTTTTCCGATCAGGCAGGGAAATAAGGTTTTAAGTACTTTTCTAGAGAAAGGAGACGGGTCGCGACTCTTCTAATATACTCGTGAGTCAGGTAGAGCTGCCTGTAGGCCGGTGTGTCCGAGACTTAGCCTCTCATTTGAAACTGATAATTAACAACTTAAATAGCAATATAAAAGGTGCTAAGCCTTAACTGCGTTTTTGATAACAACAAGAACTCTAAGCAGACGTCAACTAAATATTATAAAATTAAAACTTCGTAGTTGAAGGATTTAAAGTAGAATCGAGAATAATATGAACCGAACCGAACTAATTTCAATTCCAAAATCCAGTACTACTGAGGGAAAAACAACTTACAGGCGGATTTTTTTCTTGGTCTATAGAGCTATCTCAGTTGTGACGTCAGTGCCTAGGTAAAACGTCACGGGTTTAGCTCTGGCAGTGGGCTGCCATGTTTGGTACCGCTTTGGTTCTATGGGCAAATATCATGGGTGACGTCACAATAAGCCTTCTGAGACAGCTCTATTCGTAAATAAAGGTGTTCATATAATTCTAGAAGGTTTTCATAATCTAGAAGGTTTTCATATAATTCTAGAAGGTTTACATATAATTCTAGAAGGGTTTCATATAAAGCTAAAAGCTTTTTAACTAATTCTAAAAGCTTTTCAAGCAATTCTAAAAGGTTTTCATGAAATTCAAAACGGGTTTCATGTAATTATAAAAAGATTTTCATGTAATTATAAAAAGCTTTTCATGTTATTCAAAAAACATTTTCCTGTAATTCAAAAAACATTTTCCTGTAATTCAAAACCTTTTTCACGTAATTCAAAAACGTTTTCATGTAATCCAAATCAGTTTTCATGTAATCATATAAAATGTTTTCAGGTAATTATAAAAGGTTTTCGTGTAACTCAAAAAACTTTTCCATGTAATTCAAAAAATTTTTCCTGTAACTCAAAAACGTTTGCACATAATTTAAAAAACCTTTTTCATGTAATACAAACCCGTAAAACACAAAAGTATTTTTAATCGAACCAAGGTTCTTACTCTCACAAGATGTTACCGTAACCAAACAGTAGGGACACCGTAAAATTTACAATTTAAATTTTAAAGTTTCGCCGTAAATATAACAGTCAATTTATGGTTATCCAGTATGTTAAAAGGTCATTATATAATTAATGGCTAAACAACAGTATCCATTTATGACTGTTAAAACAAAGGCCAGAATGCGGTTATTTTGGTTGACGGTCACAAACCATTACATGAAACTGTAGAACGTGGAAAAAAGATTGTCGCTTTTAAAATGAATTCGAAATCGCTTTATTTTCATCTGATGGTACAAATTACAAACATTAAAAAATAACAATACACCGTTGAAAAAATGTATTCAGTGTAAAAATAAAAGTCAAATAACAATTTCGCTTGACTATGACACAGGTTAAAATGAAATCGAATACAGTATTAAAAATTATGTATAGAAATACATGTCATACTCTATTCTTCTTTCTACAGTAAAACAACATTAAACCCAAAGGTCGTTTTAATGTATAATTCAAGGTGAAATCCGAATCTATTTTGCATCCTAAAATCCGTGGAATAATTTTCCTGAATGATAAATTCTGCAAATAGATCGCAGGCCTATAATAGAAAAACCAAGTGTATATCACTTGATTACCATCTTCAATTTCCCTTCAATGGAGCGCTATACGTTCCTTCAGTCTTCATTTTAATTAAGATTGTTAAGAAACTGTTGCATTTTTAAAATCTGCACTAAGCAGAAACATAAATAAAGGGGAGAGTAAGCATAAGGGACCTAATATTGCTAGTTAGTTATTAATGCTTTCAGGTACCAGACCAGTTAATCAGTTATCGCCAATGAGATTAAATTATCACTGAAAACTTCAAATTTCCGTACTAAAATTATTTTGGCCTTTCTTTATCCCCTGGCTTTGGGTATTAAAATGTTTTAAAAACGTAACTGTTACCACGTTGGCCTTTCTTTATCCCCTGGCTTTGAGTATTAAAATGTTTTAAAAACGTAACTGTTACCACGTTGGCCTTTCTTTATCCCCTGGCTTTGAGTATTAAAATATTTAAAAAACGTAACTGTTACCACAATTTAAACAAACAAAATGATCTACGCAGTGGTTATCGTTGTCCGGTTGCACAAGATCATGAGTTAATAATATGTTATCTCCTTATAAGTTACTCAGGCAATTCATTTTTATACTCCAGCGTTTTCTCCCGCGCCGCCAGCGTCCCAATTATATGCGACGCTCTGCGGCCGCCACGTGAACGAAAATCTTATTTACTCTTCTTTCCGGTTTTTTCCCGGAAGCGCGTGTAGTGGAAGCTAGCCAATGATATCGGAGCTATTTAAGCACCCGAATATTTCGCTCAGTAGCCTCGGTTAAGAAAACAGTGAAGAGATCAGTGGATTGGATTTAGCTCAGTTGTATAATTTTCTGATTTCTAGTCACAATAACAACTCTTATCTTTAGCATTCTTGATCAATATCGGTAAATTGCATTGAGTTCGTGCATTTTTTTGTCTCAGTACTGACACAAACGCTATGATTTAATGTTAAATTGTTAAAACATAAACATTCACGACTAAAAAAACACTCCCTTGGTGAAAAAGCAGCCGGCGACTCGAGGTTGAGGAGCCGTACGAGCGGGATTTTTTTGTCGACAAGAGAGAGCGCAACATTCGGATTTTTTCCCCGCGCGGGCGAAATGAGAAGAAATCGCTGGATACATTACGCCTATGGAGCCTGAGTAACTTATAGGGAGCTAACATATTATTCACTCATGACCAGATATAATCTCTGTAGCGTTTATCGTTGGCAAACTAGCCATTGTTTATTGTTTTCTTAACTAACGTTAGAATTAGCACTAAATAATTAATAATTCAATTGTTACCTAGTACAAATGATTGGAAGGACCTGAATTAAAAATATTGGCTGATTCTTGACAGGGTTTAGTGATAGTGTGATTGAATCTATCATTTATTTACAAGCAATTTAATCAAAAAAATTATCTTCATAGCGGTTATCGCTGGCTCAGGGCTGATGGCACCGGTCGAGAAACCAGGGAACGAACCCTTGTGCGTAGTTTGCATTAATCTACTTTAAACAACAAAAATTGATTTAATTTAAAACAAATTACCTAAATTAGCGGCTATCGTTGGCCGATGGCACCAGGTGAAACAACTTAAAACGAACGCAACACGGCCAATTGGTCAGACCAATTTGGTCTCTAGTCTACAATCAGCTCATGCTGAAATTGGTCTCTAATCTACAATCAGCTCATGCTGAAATTGGTCTCTAGTCTACAATCAAGCTCATGCTGAAATTGGTCTCTAATCTACAATCAGCTCATGCTGAAATTGGTCTCTAGTCTACAATCAAGCTCATGCTGAAATTGGTCTCTAATCTACAATCAGCTCATGCTGAAATTGGTCTCTAGTCTACAATCAAGCTCATGCTGAAATTGGTCTCTAATCTACAATCAGCTCATGCTGAAATTGGTCTCTAGTCTACAATCAAGCTCATGCTGAAATTGGTCTCTAGTCTACAATCAAGCTCATGCTGAAATTGGTCTCTAGTCTACAATCAAGCTCATGCTGAAATTGGTCTCTAGTCTACAATCAAGCTCATGCTGAAATTGGTCTCTAGTCTACAATCAAGCTCATGCTGAAATTGGTCTCTAGTCTACAATCAAGCTCATGCTGAAATTGGTCTCTAGTCTACAATCAGCTCATGCTGAAATTGGTCTCTAGTCTACAATCAGCTCATGCTGAAATTGGTCTCTAGTCTACAGTCAGCTCATGCTGAAATTGGTCTCTAGTCTACAATCAAGCTCATGCTGAAATTGGTCTCTAGTCTACAATCAAGCTCATGCTGAAATTGGTCTCTAGTCTACAATCAAGCTCATGCTGAAATTGGTCTCTAGTCTACAATCAAGCTCATGCTGAAATTGGTCTCTAGTCTACAATCAAGCTCATGCTGAAATTGGTCTCTAGTCTACAATCAGCTCATGCTGAAATTGGTCTCTAGTCTACAATCTCTATCTTTTGACCGAGGCTTAGTGAAATAAGTGAATTTAAAATTATCGGCTAAATCCTAACTTTAAATTCTTTTGTATTAAATTATAATAAGGTTTAACTTACGAGAATAAAATAAAATTAGGACTAATTAACCCCTTCTTTTACGTGAAAAGTGAAAAAAATCGCCTTAAGCTCGAACATAGGCAGAGCGGACGACGCGTTGTCTAAACAAAAAACGTCGCTCTATTAGCGGTAAAACAGCGTAAGTCCAACAGTACGTTTCTCTATGATTTTAGCCATGATGAAACCACGTAAGTCCAACAGAATAAAAGATCGTAAGTTTAATTATGTACTTAAAAGTACAAAAAGTAATACTTAATATTAATTGTTTTCAATAAAACTTCGGAAGGCACCAAAAAAAGTGTTATACCTTTCATTTAAAACAGTTTTGGTCGAGAAACTTTGGCTATCACAGCAAACATTTCCCATGTTATTCCTATGGGAAAATTTCCCTTATTTTGCCAAAATGACTGAATAATTTTATGGAAATGAAAACTACCCTTAGCAACTTTATTTTCTACAAGAAAAACTATAGGAAGGCAGTGGCGGCGCTACATTAAGGCTAAGTAGGCTATAGCCTACCTTGACAATTAGAAAGGGGCCACAAAATTGAAGAGAAGAGGCCCAAAAAACCTCAAATATAAGAATAAAATTTCATCGCACTTCAGTCTGAACCAGCGTGGGAAATAAAGCCGTGGCACAGGGCAAATGACCAGTTTAAAAATTGCCTGGACCAGTTTAAAAATTAAATCGGAGGGGGGTCAGTGGTCCACGGGACCACTAAGAAAATTCAAGGGTTTCCAGAGTCCAGACATTAGCTAATATATTGTAACTATCCACTTGTTCAATTTAGCAAACGACGCGCCCTGGTCAGTGGTCATGGACCAGTTTATTTATTCCAGGCCAGAGGGGTCGCTGGCCCAATGTCCAGTTTAAAAAATCCTTATTTCCCACCCTGGTCTGAACAAGCACAGTCTGTTGCTCTTTGCAACGAGGAGCAAAACTGATTTAGAACTATGACGTAAACATTAAAAAATTATAATTTCTTTATTTTATTAATTTTTTTTAATAAAATTGTGATATTTAAATAGGAGGGGTGGAAAGTTGGAAAACCCTGCTAGGGGCCCTAAATCTACCTTCAGCCTATACCGAAAAAAATTCAGGCGCCGCCACTGTAGAAAGGATCTCTCTGAAATTTTAACCACATAAAATAGCGTATAAAACAACGAAGAGTTTAAATCGGTGCTATGTGTTCGTCTACAATATTAAAAACAAGTTGGGAATACCAAAATATTACCTCTCCCAGTCAAGAGGTCTCCTACTAAAAATTTACGAAATATTGAAGCAGTATTCCAAGCATAACGAATATACAGTAAAGCAGACGACATTTAACATCCAATAAGGATAAATCTTGGACACATGGAAATCAGTCAATGGGGAAAAGAACAGGAAATGAAGTCTACGCTCATAGCCGACTTGTATTAATAAAGGCCTATAGGTGATCCTCGGTTTTTTTTCTGATATTGGCAATGGCCGTCGTGATCTGCCGCCGCTAGATGTCGTTCTTAGGGGGAAACTTTTGTGGCGGGAACTTCAAAATGAATGAAAAAGCCAATAGGAGAAAGCTTACTTTTTGCCTTGAGGTTGGGGTTTTTTTGTTTTTTTTTTTGAATAAAGTAAGGCAGTTTATTTAGAAGTAATACATTTACTTGATAACAGTATATTTGTCTTTATCTTATTTAAAGTGCGTTTACTTTTCTATCACAGTACAATGTAATATTTTCAAAATAAGTGTTTTGATTAGTACCTAACATATGAAATTTTTTGAATCACATTACAACTTTGCAAATTTTCGGGGGATCATTAGGGGTTTGACAAGCTTATCTAACATAATATCACATAAATTAATATATACATATCACAGTAGGATTGAAAAAGTTTAGTAACTTATTGCGTTATTGCATACTTTATAATACCTTAAATATTTTGGCGAGGTAGAAACGTTAAGGGTTCTTTGACAAAATCAGATACGAATCCTACGATGATTTATAATTTCAGGAGTTCATAATAACCCCCCTTCGGGGGGGGGGAGTACGAAACTTGCCATAGAGCTAATGGTAAAAATCGCGAACAACAAGATTTTGTCGTTGCGCATATAAAGGACTAGCCTGTTGATGGACATACAACTTTACAGTAGATTGTAGTAGTATCTATACTCCTTGGTTTTCGTTCCAAAACTTGGCTGGGAGCCTGGGATCTCCGTCGCTAAGAAAAATGGCGAGTATGTGGACGTAGAAACACGATGGAATTCTTATATTAAAGATACAGGGAAACAATTTTTCCATACCGTTTTAATTTAACCACGGAATTCTCACACATATCACAAGAAAACATTAATGACAATCGTTTAAATGTTTTGTAGAAAACTAGAAACCGTCGCAAAGCCAACTTCTTAGCCAAGGCTTAATGTACACCGCGGTTGACCGCGCCGACAGACGCGACTCGCGAGCCATTTTCGCTCCCAAAATCACAAGATAAAAATAGTGCTAACCCGGAATATGGGAAATTAATGCGCGTGAGCGCTAAACATTGGGGTAACTATTTCTTTGGGAGTTAAGCGGTGTATAAATCCGCTGAGCTTTACGGCGAAACTTTGTTGTTACGGGCTTTTTAACTAGTTTCGTACTTCCCCCCCGAAGGGGGGTTATTATGAACTCCTGATAATTTGTAATTTAATATACTTTTGATTTGCAATTATAATTTTTTATTTGAGGTTCATGTAATTTGGCCAACCCTGTGAATATGCCTATATTTACCATAACATTACTGGGGTATTTTAGGGCAAGGAATGGGGGTGGATACGAAATCTGAGAGAAATACGCCCCTTAACTGCGGAAACGATTGGGTCTGGTGGGACGCTGAAAATGAGGGAGGAATAGGTATATATTAATTTATGTGATATTATGTTAGATAAGCTTGTCAAACTCCTAATGATCAACTATGCCAAAGATATAAGTGACGTTGAACAAACAGTCAAAACGTACAAATAACAAGTTGGGAAAGCCAAAATATTACCTCTCCGAGTGGAGATGACTATCACTACCCCTTAAACAACCTAAATATATGCATCTATCGCTTTTTTTAATTCTTTGCAAGTGCAGGAATTCAATTTTAAAATAGTCAATTGTTCAAGCCTTTTCAATATCTCTCAATTGCTGTGGAAACTCTACTCTCTCGCTATACCTCAACCGTATTCTTAGTCTACCAGTATGATTTGTAACATTTGTCCATATCAAAGCTGAATCATACCTCGCCACACAAAAGCAAATGTCCCCAAAACATGGAATTCACAACCCAATCACACATAAGCTAGGCTCCCACTTAACCAAAATAATTATTAAACAGTTAAATACTCACAAAGATTGGCAAAATCAATCTCCTTCAGTAATACGTAGCGCTTAAATATATTATTTTCCGAACAAAATTAATCGAGCAAATTTAACGCTTAACTTCTTCTCTTCAATTTCTATCAAAGAGTGATTCAACTGCTTAAAAAAAAGGTTTTTTTCGCAAATAGGGCGCTATCATATCAACCGCAATTCCGTCATATTTAAAAAATATATATTGCCAACAACTTTTAAAACATGTAAAACATTATCTCATCTACAAATAGCTTATACATGTCTTTTTTACCAATACCTAGCCGTTTGGATTTTTCTAAAGCTATCTAAGCACCAAAATATTTTTTGATACAAAATAAATGTTCTATATTCTTCATTTTTGAAAATATATTTTTAAGCGTTTATAATGATTACTCTCTACACCTACACTAACCTTACACAAACAAGGAGTATAAATCCACTAGTGGAAGCCGTGTTTTTATTGAAAATATATATTTTAAACGTTTACCATGATTACGCTCTGCAGCTACACTAATCTTACACAAACAAGGAGTACTATAAACCCACTACTGGAAGCGGTATTTTTATTCAAACGTAAAACAATTTCGCTTAAGTTAATCATCTCTAGGCATCGTTAAAAATGTCTCTATCACTCCTAGGTAACTGTATGCACAGGATTTTACGACATTGTAACTCAAATTCATCTGATTATGTTTAAACAAGGTTAAATCTAACTGGGAGTGAGATGAAAGGAGCAGAAGCTTATCTGTCTTAGGAAATATGAAATTTTATCTTAACAGTTCGTTAAATCATAAGTTTACAACGAAAAAACGCGGAAGGGGAAAACGAGCAGACAACAGCCATTCTTGGGGGTAGAAGGTTACGAGCGCCATCTGTCGTCCGTGCCAAAGTTGAACTTCCTCTCGAAACGCAATGAGAAAGTGGATAAAATAATGCCATCAGCTATTTAACTGCGTCTATATATTTAACGACTTGACCCATGACATGCGCGTAACACTGGCTTTTATGAATCCTATTTATTGTTGGATGCTAGGAAACTTGGTAGACGTAACAGTCTGTACTAGTACCCAAGCATCCTTCAATAAACGCCTGGCAACATTGTGGTACGCATGGTACAACTAAAAAATAGGATGTGTATTTATCTTTCGACTCACTCCAAGCCTTTAAGCCCTCATTACAGAGGATTTGAAACACTATCGTAATTCCTAGTGTCTCGAATCTCTACGTTCCTGTCCATTATGAACAGTGCTGAGAGAATGATACATCAGAAAGAGCCATTCAAATCGAATTGCCTAAAATATTATCCATATTTTCATTTCATATAACAGAGAAAACAAATTATTATGGTTCTGAGAGGAGCTTCCCATTTTGGTTGTTGTTCTCAAAAATATATCGCAATGCACGGGCCTCGATAGATATAGGAGGCAATGAAGGAAATATATCACAACGCACGGGCCTTGTTGGATATAGGAGGCAATGAAGGAAATATATCACAATGCCTGGGCCTTGATAGATACAGGAGGCAATGTAGGAAATATAACGCAATGCACGGGCCTTGATAGATATAGGAGGCAATGATTTAACGACTTCGGTACTTGGGTTTATCTTTAATATTTAAATAAACATAATTATTTTTAATTATTTTAATCGCCAGTAAATAACTTTAAAAATAGTTAAATCGTTTAAAATAAAGTTGTTCCTATTATCTTTCGAAACTTTGCTAATATTGACGTTTAAAGTGAAGGGTACCCCTCTTGCCCGCTTTTTTCAAATTTTGGGGTATATATACGATTCGGTTCCATTATAATAACAGATAAAAACGCATTCGCGTGAACCGATGGTGGAAGCCCTGCCATTGGGAGGCTAGACGTTTCTCGTAACCCTAGCTGATCGCCGCGTATATCTTGATACCAATAATAGATAAAAACGCATTCGCGTGAACCGATGGTGGAAGCCCTGCCATTGGGAGGCTAGTCGTTTCTCGTAACCCTAGCCGATCGCCGCGTATATCTTGAAACCGAACGATGACGAAGGAAAAGAAGCCAGAATGGACTGACTGGCGTCCATGTGGAATGGACAAAGACCTGAAGATGGTGGTGCATAGAAGCTGGTGTCAATGTGGAATTGACGAAGAACAGAAGATGGTGGTGCATAGAAGCTGGTGTCAATGTGTAATTGATGAAGAACAGAAGATGGTGGTGCATAAGGAGCTGGTGTCAAGGTGAAATTGACGAAGAACAAAAGATGGTTGTGCTTGGAAGCTAGCAAATGTCGAGTGGACGAAAACCAAAGCTGGTGGTATTGGAACTCAAGTAGAATAGCCAGAGGAGACAAACCCAAATTTTCCGTGAACTGTCAATGCAGTCCGAAAATTGGGAACACGTTTGCTCCGATACGCAAACTGCGAACGCGGTCACGTGGGGTCTGACAGACAGACACACAGACACACAGACACGGCCGGTGTAATACCTCTCCGTGACATACGTCACTCGGGGAGGTAAAAACCCTTATCCCGAAAATATGCAAAGTTGTAATGTGATTCAAAACATTTCATGTGTTAGGTACTAATCAAAACACTCATTTTGAAAATATTACATTGTACTGAGATAGAAAAGTAGAAAACATACTTTACTAAAGGCACTTTAAATAACATAAAGACAAATATATTGTTATCAAGTAAATGTATTACTTCTAGAAAAAATTGCCTTACTTTATTCAAAAAAAAAAAACCCCCAACCTGCAAGGCAAAAAGTAAGCTTTCTCCTATTGGCATTTTCATTCGTTTTGAAGTTCCCGCCACAAAATTTTCCCCCTAAGGGCGACATCTAGCGGTTGCTAAAAAATTGGTATGCCGCCCCATGGGCCTTTATTAATACAAGTCGGCTATGCTAGGCTTCAGCTGTTTACCGTATATTCTGATAGCTACATTCACAACTGGTTTGCAGTGTAAACACTATCGTCTCGTCTCACTTCAACAATATTCTTAGTTTGCCAACATTAATGTTAACGTTAAATAACTCCTGATAACACCAAAGCTAAATTGTTGCTAGACGCACTAATAGTCAATGCGCACCATAAAGAGAATGTAAAGTCTGTAGCTACTACCCGTTTACCATTAGCACTTTTACTATTCTAATTGCCACCAAGATCTTTTCTTCTATTATACAATCTTGACCTGATTATTTAACAGTGTATTTAACTTTCGGCTCACTCTGAACCGTTGATGTCTCTTCATTTCAGACACGAAAATCAGAGCTCAAAGTTTACTTCACCTCGGTCCTCAGTTATTTACACTTTGTTTCACTAAGCCTATTGCGGAGTCTATAGTCTGTCAAACGAAAGAAGAGCCCTGAGAAATTTGTCCAAATTGGTGTCGACACCATCGACCCCATAGTACTTTATCAACTTGTTTTGTTTTGTCAATAGTCGTCTGTACTATAGTCTGCTATAAACAGATAGGCTTAATCGCAATATAACCAATAAATTTTGCTATATATATTTAATATGTTTATGTTTCATGATTTTTTACGATCATCGAGTATTAAAGAATAAAAAACAAAATTAACGACAAGACACCAGTTTTATCTTTGTTGAACTAGCATTGCAATATATTTAAATGACATAAGTTAAAGTACTTGTCCATATGTAGTTCGATGAAGGGATCTTTTTTCCAATACTCATGCATTATATTCTCGACGTGCTCTATTGCCCTACGCCAATTCTCTGGTGTCACACGTTCAATGGCTCTCAATGTTGCATCTTTGACCGTCGAGAGTTTGAAACCAGAATTCTGCTTCGCAACGTCGTTCTTCACTTGTGCCCATATTAGTTCAATCGGGTTAAACTGGCAATGGTACGGTGGAAACCTCACTACCGTGTGACCTCTACTTTTAGCAACCTCGTCAATTTCGTACTTCAGGGTTCTGGACTTGTGACGCTTTATTATTTCATAAAGTTCACGTCGAGAATGTAATGCATGAGTATTGGGAAAAATATTCCATCATCGAAACCACAATTGAGCCTCTTAAAATTAATATGCAAGAAGACAGCAAAGACTCTGATGAAGACGTGGACTAAAGACGCTTTGATACTGAACTACTTAGACTTATGGACAAGTGCTTTAACTTATGTCTTGTCGATAATTTTGTTTAATATTCTTTAATACTCGATGATCGTAAAAAACCATGAAACATAAACATATTAAATATATATTGCAAAATGTATTGGTTCTATTACGATTAAGCCTATCTGTTTATAGCAGACTATATTACAGACGACTATTGACAAAACAAAACAAGTTGATAAAGTACTATGGGGTCGATGGTGGCGACATCAATTTGGACAAATTTCTCAGGGCTCTTCTTTCGTTTGACAGACTATAGAGGTTTATAAGCTTAACTTCCTATCATGTTTAAGGGTTTATAAGCTTAGTTTTAAAGATATTTGCAGGTTTATCTTGAAATAATTTGAAAGGTGTCGGTTTAAATACATAGGTTGGATTAATTCCTGCGAAATAAGATACATTGTTTTCAGAAAATCGCGTGCCGCTTCTCGTGGGAAAACAAAATTTCCGTTGAACTTCAACGTGGCTTTATTTAAACGCTGCAGTAGCATTGCGCCGAATCCCATTCAACCGAACCAACCCCATTCGACCGAAACCCTCATTTTGGCGGATTTACGATGCTGTCCCATCACATTGCACCGAAAAACCCTCACTTCGTGTTTTACCCGATGGAATTTAAATTAAATTAACTTATAACAATTTACGGCCTACGTAAAATGAACACTAGATCCAAACATTTTCTAAATTATTATTTTAGAACTAAGGATTATAAGAACAAAATAGTAATAAATCAGCAATATATGACATAATAAAATCAATTGCTAATATTGATTTTTTTTATGGCATATTCATTATGAAAATTCTTTAAGCCAGCCGTTTTACTGTACTTGTAAAACCACCCCAAAGAGGACGAGACGTTCTTCAAACCAAACCAAACCTAACCGAACAGTAACTATTTGGAAAAGGCATATTATTTGAGAAGTCAATGAAGATAAACATCAATATTTTGGAAAAGGCGTAACAATGTTAAATGATTTATAAAATATTACTAACCTAACCTGGTTTTGAACAAAAAGGTTTTATTGGACGAAAGTGTTTTTGTTAAATGCTTAACCCAAGTCCAATTTTCACTTTTTGTGCATGTACTATTACATTATATATTTAGAAGACACGGTGTTGAAAACTTCCCGAGGTCGTTTTTTATTGTCATCTTGTTGCATAGTTGTCAAATAGTTACGCTTCCAAGGCAGTACGAATGTATTGAAAACGCTAGGACTTTTGAGGTCTCTTAATTCGACAAATAGCGTCGTTTGAATTGTAAATATCAAACCCGCGGTTGGGCTAAATTCATTAGAAACTTTGGCGGGATTCGGTCTAATGGAACTCTGCGCAATTGGAATATGCCTACTTAAACAAATCTAGCCGACCTGTTGGAAATGTTGTTCTATTATTAAAGCCAAGAAAGCTTATTTATTCTTGATGTCGAACCATCACTTTAAACATATATTTTGCTCAAAATTTGAGTAAAGGAAGTCCTTTTCTCAATATAAAATGAAAGTCATTTTGGCTTACATTATTTATATAGCCACAAGGTGTTAGATTATTCACCTTGTGGTAAAATATACCTCCACTTTTTAATTGTTTTTCTAAAATATAATTCTTCATAAAATAAAGATTTAAAAAATTGAAACCATATACCAACGTATTAAAAACATGTTACATTAAATAACACCTGGCAAGCGTTGATGTGTAGCTTAGTGTTAAGATTACCTCTTAAACGTGATAAAATAAGAGCGTTTCTATTTGGAACACATTTTAAGGATCCTTAGAGAAACAGAGATGTAATTAGACATCAACATTCAAGCAATAAACATTACCTCACACCAATCTTTAACTTTATAACATGTTCAGATGTTGCAAACCTAAACACTTTTTTTCTGTGTAATATCCCTGGTTTCACAATGAATTCGTGCAACGTTGTATAGGTCATACTCCCTTTTCAGGTCGATTGAGACCGGTCATATTCCCTTAGAAACGTCTCTCGTTTCAATACTTGGAAATATTTAATGATACGCGCAACTCTTTCGATATAATTAAAATTTCCTAGTATTAGTTTTCAATTCCACGTCTCTTATCAATTAAAGGAGAAATTCATCGTTATATTTTTGTTTTTCAAAATGAAAGTCCAAAACAAGTAATGAATATTCACTAACAAAATTGACACTAAACAATAAATAGTCTTTTACCAACGCCCTTTCAAATATGTGCGTGATGTTGATTTTTATAAGAAAATTTTTTTTTATAACTTTCAAATACAGTAAAACGATGCTTAATTAGGTGTTATTCATAAAGCTAAAATGTTACGCATTTGGAATAGGACGATCTTTAGAGGCTTAATGGCTACACTCTAAGAAATATTTGTTCCAACCTGAACAAATAATTGTGCAAAGTCTCAACACACTGGGAGCACACTTTTACGTTCAATTTTGAACAGTAAATACAGGTACCAAAATTGAACACCAAAACAGTGTGCTAAGTTGAGCACTTTCATGTTCATTGATGAACACTGTGTGTGGTATGATTTCTTCCTAAAGATGCAAAATTGAACAGTTGACAATTTGGCACACCTAATGTGTCAATTTTGAATAGTAGAAATGACAATTTGGAAAGCTTACAGTGGCAGTTTTCGATGGCTTTAGTGATAAATAGGCATAATTGAGGTGGCAGTTTTGAATAATTTAGCGGACCAGTAGGTTTCTTATAATGCCAACCTTCGATATTTGCGTTTATTCCTTTCCAATGGACCGAATTCCCATTTGACGGGAATCAAAATGGGGAGATTCGATTAGATCTAACTCCCACACCTTGGGCAGTTTACGAAAAGTGGTAAACAGCCTCCGAGGAAAAGACTTAACGAATGCCAACATTGTCATTTTTCTCCGATAGTAATGGCGTTGCAAAGAATTAAACTTTCGAACGATTTGAAGTTTTATGTATATATAATTAAAATGTGAAATAAGCAATAATCCGTGACTTTTAATTTGATATTATTGTAAAATGATGTTTGTAAAGACCAATTTATATTTAATTTAGGGTAAATAAGCCTGTTACAGTAAATTGTTGAGATGATATCGGATATTATTGTATTTTTAATGAACGTTTTGTATATAAACCTCATAACGTATTAGACAAACTGACATGATTGAACACCTTCAATGACATTTTGAATAATACAGCACACCTTTCACGATTGAACGCCTAATATTTCCAAATTGTTCAAGAATGAACAATTGCGTTCAAGATTGAATACCCATTGAACAATTTTTTCTATGAGTGTAGGGGTTCGCCTCCGTCCCATAGCTAGAGTAAACCAAAGGACTTGTAGAACCTTGACGGACTTGCCAGCAACAACTCACCAAAGTTTCGTAACAATCGGATGAATTATATAGAAACTCGTAAGGGAAAGGCAAAGAAACATTCAAACATTAATTTTTAATATTGTAGACGAACTCATAGCACCAACTTAAGCTATCCGTTGTTTGATACGCTCTTTCAAATGAAAGAACGAAAATTCTGGAACGTGTTTTTCCTTTAAAATTAAGCTACGATGAACGTCTCAGTGTCGCTTTATCCTTTATCTGATATAAACATATAAATAGCTAATCGCGAATAATTTTGGCACAAACACCGCTGGAATTATAGAGACAAGTCGTGTGTCAAGCAGCTGGGAACCATCTCGTAGGTTTGAGAAGTAGTATATAAATAAGAGAACGGGATGGGTATGAATTTGCCATAGAGATAACATGGGGTATGATACCCTATGGGAAAATTAACATTGGGTATGAAAACTCGACGGTCTCAAATTTTTCCGAAGCGACTTTTTTGAGCACCTTGGACGGCATGGAGAGTACGTAAGTTTTACGGTAAAATGAGAACAGAGCGGGACGGGTTAGTAATAACATTGAGGGAAAATTAACATTGGGTATGAAAATTCGTCGGCCTCGAATGTTTCCGAAGCGGCTGTTTTGTGTACCTTGGACGGCACGGAGAGTACGTAAGTTTCACGGTAAAATGAGAAAAGAGCGAGACGGGTTAGTAATAACATTGAGTGTATAATTTCGACTCGATTTCTCTGAATTGGCTCTCTTGGACGGCAAGGAGAGGACGTAAATTTTACGGTTAAAAAAAATGAGAGAGAGATAGCTCTAGTTTCGTTACGATGAGAGAACTCGAGGTTTGGAATTTCATAAATTGTTTATGCGTGCATTTCACCCATACGAGACAGTTGTCTGCGGCGGTGGTGTTTTTTTTTAATTAGATAAATCGGATTATGGGAGTGAAGAAAATTAAGCTAAATTTTGGCGGTCTTTGAACAAATCGCGTACGGTTGGATATAAGAGATGGGGAAAGTTGGGTATACGTACAGGGTGATAGAAGAAACATGAGGCATGGATGAGGGAATATTACCATAGGTATATACATGTATATACATATTATATGGATTATAGTATTATTAAGGTACAGTTTTCAAATAATTTCTTGTTTAGCCGAGCATAGAAACGGTTTAAAAAATAAGAAATACTTTTGTGCTCTTCAAAAATGTATCCTATTCTCCACGTGGATTTATAAACATCAAGATTATGTAAATTCTTTATTGGTAAATGAATAAGGTTTGCCACCTCATAGTACGGTACAGGCCGACAAAGGTAGTACGGAGGGTCCGTACACAAATCGACGAGGGGGATTGGATTCTTACCGTTTCAGAGTACGGGGGAAGACCGAATTAATTTTTCGACAATTATATGCCTAATCATCGATGCTTCCCAGGGATATTACGGGAGTCTGGTTTCGAGACAGAGCGACGAGTTCTCAAATTTCCCTTCCGAGAGAGAGGAGAACGTTTTTAGTATAAAAGAGCGCGCATTATAAATTCTCCATAGGGATTGTACATACAACAGTGACTATAGGGTATATAATTTTTCTGAACCAGGTAAAAAGGGGATTGTTTTTAATTTCACCGATCCAAGGTACGGTACGGGAGAGGCCGACTAAATATTACGGTTAGTGCATACCTCGGAGTCGATGGAGGATTCAAATATGGATTAATTTTTACCGGTTCTATAGAAAATCTTGGTATAATTATAAATTATCCATACCAGTTGTACAGTATACATATAGGGTTTATGATTCTGAAGTTTATGCGTGACTTTCACCCATACGAGGCAGTTGTCTACGGTGGTGTGTTTTTTTTTAATTAAGAAAAGTAAATCGGAGTATACGCGCCGAGGATTGAGAGGTTAACTAACACGCAGCGCCTCTAGCGGACTGAATTGAAAACTCTTGGCGGGAAGTTCGCGAATGGTAGATAGGCAGTTTAAAAATGGCAAGCGCTACAATTATAAAATACGTCGCATTTTTAAGCATTAGAAGGTTTAAAGAAATTATTTTAGGGATTCTACTCGTCTAAAAGTCTAAAATCTACTAAAAACCAAACACATTTTTAAAGTAAGAGGTATTTGTAAATCAAACGAAGTTAATACCGTAGTCTCTGGATAGTGTAAAAGGGAAACCTCTGTAACTAAGCAAGTTTTTGATATTACCATCTATTTAAGTGTTCAAATTAAATAAATATGTTTATATTGTAAGTTAATTAAATTAACTTGCAAGTGCTTCCAGACAGACACATTTTTAAGGTTAACTGTACCTCGTAGGAGTTTTGTACATTTAATTTGGGTGTTGGGATTATTTAATTTGGGTGTTGGGATTAGATAACATAAAGTCTAAAAACTTACTTTTTCTCTTTAAGCGCGTTAATTCATTCATTACTTTTAATACAATGAATTCTAGAACTTCGAAAATGGGTAAAATTTCACCCCTTCTGGGAATTTCAGTAATAATTCTTACAAGTAACTACACAACAACCCTATGGCTTCATTTAAAGACGCGGTCATTTTCCCGCCAATTTGTTCTTCTAAAATCCGCTAGAGGGCGAACGCGGCGGCTCGCTCGGCGCGTATAGGAGAGAAGAAAAAGATTATGTTTTTGGCGTGATGCAAAATTAAGCTAAATTTTGAAGGTCTTTGAGTAAATCGCGTACGGTGGGGTATAAGAGATCTGAAAAGTTGGGCATACGTATAGGGTGTTAGAAGAAACATGAGGCATGGATGAGGGATATACCCTATGGAGTATTAAGATAGATATATACAACTTTTAACATGGATATACATGCCTATGGATTATAGTATTATTAAGGTACAGTTTTAAAGGAAGATCTACAGTATATCTATAAGCTATATTTCTTAAAAACGAATTGCGTGATGTAAAATTAAGTTATAGCATGACGGTCTTTGAGCAAATCGGGTACGGCGGGGTATAAGAGATCGGGAAAGTTGGGTGATAGAACGAACATGGATCATGGATGGGGGATATACCCTATGGAATATATCGAGTGGTATATACACCCTTTAGAATATAACATGGATGGATATTATTAAGTTATAGTTTTCAAGGAAAATATACGGTATATCTATAAGCTATATGTTTCAAGTTACGAATATAATGGGTGTTACTACCCATTTAATTTCATTCTTTATTCGTATCTGGTTTCACACACATTTTGGAAAACGACATATAATATGGCTGAAAATGTTGTCAAATACTAAATTCAATTAAAAGGTGCGGTTGGATGATATTTTCATTAAAATTTACTGTTAAATAACTAATTTCAATAAGAAATTCTGCTTTTATAATAAAATTTGGTTGAAACTATTGTAAAATTATTAAAACGTGTTGTTAAATAAGTAAAAATTATATAAAAGTGTTGTTAAATTAGCAAAAAATAGATAATTGTTGATAAATTACTATAAATTATGGTTTAAAGTTTCGATAAATGAGAAAAATATGGTTACATGTGCAAACAAATGATTTAAATGTGGTTGAAAATTTCGTTAAATGACTAAAATACGCTAAAACATGAATGAAAATGTCGTTAAATGGCTTTAATATAAAAGGAAACGATGTTAAATGACTGAAAAGCGGTTTGAAGTGAAGTTAATTTACTGAAGTTCGGCTTAAAGTGTTGATAAATGCCTAAAAAGTGGTAGAAAGTGTTAATAAATGAATAAAAATGTGGTTCAAAGCTACGTTGAATTACGATAATATGATAGAAAATTATGATAAAGGACCGAAAAGCTTTTTGAAGTGTTGTCAAATGACAAATAAAAGTGCTAGGATGTGTCGTTAAATGAATTAAAGTTAAACATGAAAGACAAGGCTTTAAATTCCTCGATATCCAGACATATATGAAGGATGCTATGGGACCAGAATGAATACGAATTGGACGAACTAACTAGAATCGTCCCAAGCATATCGGAAACAGGGGCTAGAAAAACAAGTATATCATTCCGAATATTTTGGAAAAACAATTATAAACTTAGGCTGCCCCAAGTACAAAGACTTGTCTTATCACGGTTCAGATTGGGTGGAAATATCACTCTGATAATAAATTGTGCATTAGTTTCCTTTAAAGGGACACTATTGGCAAAAATTAAGTATTTCTATTCTGATTCCTTATGTTAAAATATGCCGCCTTGAATTTTTTCTGATTTTTGGAAGCGCTATTTATAGTATTAAACAATATTTGAAGTTTTGTATGATTGTATCCAAAACATGCATTTGAATTTTGATAAAGCGACCTACCGGCCAATCAGCGCCCGCGATTTATAAGAGTCAACCCCCAAAGGTTTTCTCGGGCGAGTCCCATTTGCGTCGTCTGCATTAGGTTCAGAAATATGTATTCTACTTTTTAGCACTCGAAAGAAAGACGCGTTTTCTATCGTCTAACGATAAGCGGATTAGGAACTTTAGTAATTAGCAGGTTTATGCTTTTATACGTTTCACTTAAACTCAAATTACTCTCGTAATCTTATTATATTAAAATGTGGCGGGTCGTATTTTGTTGTATATCTTGAGTGTCTAGTTATTAGCCTTTGGAATGGGAAGATCTGTGTTCTTAGATTATTGTTACTATTATTTTTTGTGATCTTCGAGATGGAAAAAATTAAAAACCCATCTTTTACACCTCAGCATAGTCAAGCAGCAACACAATTACTATCCTCCTCAAACTCTAGCAGACGACGGGCACCGCGGAGTCACTGGTAACGAGCAGGCTGGGAAATAGCACACTTCCTCTGGTCCAAAACCAGTTTATTAATTGCTTGGAATAGTTTTTTAATTCAAAAAGTGGGGTTTACTGGTCCTCGGGACCAGTTTAATAATTGCAAATCTATTGGAGAACAAAGGCTGGGACCAGTCCGGAGACCAGTTAATTATTTCGGGGACTAGAGGGGTCACTGGTCCCAAGGACTAGTTTAAAAAATATCCTTATTTCCCAGCCTGGTAACGAGCCCACTCTAAAAAAATACTTATTACCCGCCCTTGGGAACTCAGCTTTTCCTGTTTGAAGCAGACAACATACGACTTAGTATTTTCTAGCCCTCACGGGATTGGCTGATTTGGCTCTATCCCTAAAGAGGTTTTTATTGGCCGGTAGGTAAGTGCGCTAAAATCGAGACCCATTGCTAAGCCTAACAAATTTTAAAAAATTTAATTTTCATTGAAAAAATTGTTTGAAAAATCAGAAAAAAATTTGAGACTTCATATTTAATTGAAACGAACCAGGAAAAAATAAAACATGGCACTAAGATTTTCAGCTGAGAGTCTCCCTTTAATATTCCCTTTTTCCATAATATAAAGTGAATATGTGGAAGTATTTTTCGTAATTATGATGCATTTAGTACTTTTGTAGCTTTAAAGCTCTGTTTCATTTTGATATTCCAAAGATTTTTTTTTTAATATTGTTATTTGAAATGGCTGTTTACATATTACTTAAGATATACTACATCTGTATATAGAATAATCCTTGGTTTAATGATTTCATGAAGAAAACTAAGACCTATATAGTCATGTTTAAAGCCTAAATATATAATCCTGAAAACATGTTATACAACTAGGCATATAATCGTGTAAACACGTCTTGTTACTAAGCATTATAATATAATAACATGACATATACCACCTTAAACATGTTTAAATACTAGATATGACAAGCGATCAACACATTTTGAACCTAAACATAAGGTGTTGCAAACCTAAACACCATTCTTACTTAAACATGAGTATTTTTAAACATGATAAAATATCTGTTGCATTGTCGTGTTTAGGCAAGTGTTTAGTTTCTAAACACTTTTTTTTTCTGTGTCCACTCGGTAAGGCGAAACAAAGACGTTAGATGGAATCTCCTTGCAGCACGGAACTCACTAAAAGTATTACTAATGACTTCAAAGTATACAGTTTTTATTCGTAATTACAAGCAATGGTATACGAAAGCGGGCGCGCAAGTTTACAGTACTTTGTTATTGCTACAGTTTTCAAGGCTTGTGTCATAGATATGACTTAAGTTTATTAAGGCTACTTATAATAATTGAAGATCCAACTTAGAAAAAATCAACAAGTTTTATTTCAAGAGAAAACGTTCATCCTTATCCATGTAAAGCAAGAAGTCAACTGACTCTTTTAAAATATTTCTTACTTTTCAATACAATAAAAAAGGGAGGCAAAACCCCAGCTAGGGGGTTCCAAAATATTTCCATCTTATATTCATATGGCCCGGTGTTGGCCGATATACCCTTGCACCTGAGCAGTCCAACAATACAAAAATCCTTGAAAACGAAGAAACATTTTTCCCGAAATATATTAAGCAAAAGTTATTTTCCCAATTTCCCAAAAGTATATTAACTGCTACGCTAAGTTGCGACATACTGCCCGCCGATAAGTTTACTATAACTTATCGCTTTGAAGTTACGTTATCCATAATCCATAATCCAAATTTAAAGTTACATAATTTTATCAATAAAAAAAACATTTTTTTTCAATACTTTTAAAGATATCCATATCAATTAAAATCGTTATTATTAATTATTCAAATAAATCAAAAAATTATAACTTTTCCTTTAAATGGAACATTCTAAAGGACACAAAAGTTGAATTGGTCTACGTAATTTGTTTCCATTAGCCAACTTAACCACACAAGATCTTATTTTCTTAACTCTACCTATGAAAACTTCATCTATCCTAGCCATTTTCCAAGTTAAACGTGGGGCTAACCGCTCTTGAATTAAAACCATATCCCCTACTTTTAGTTCATGAGTTTTCTTTAATTGTTTTCTTTCGTTGGCTGTTCTTAATTGTAGAAGATACTCGTTTCTCCAACGATTCCATATTTGATCAAGTAAAGACTGACGATACTTTAATCTCTTATTAAGTTCTTGGTTTGTTGCGGACGTGGGTTCTGTTGTTTCAAATTTTCGAGAAGGTAGTGAAGTTGTTCTTGTTCCCAATAAGAAATTGTTCGGCGTTAATGGGGAGGGTTCATCAGCGTCATTGTAAACAAAGGTTATCGGTCTTGAGTTCAAAATAGCCTCCGTTTCAATGAGTAGCGTTTCTAATTCTTCATACTTTAATGAAGCTCGACCTAGTACTTTTTTAAGCGCTAACTTAGTTGACTGTATGAGACGCTCGTAAAAGCCACCATGCCATGGTGCCTTTTCTATTATTGGTTTCCACGTAACTCCGTGATTACCGAAATAATCTAAGACTTCTGGGTGTTTTAAATTTTTGTAAATTTCTTTTAAATCAGATTCTGCTCGTTTAAACGTTTTAGCGTTATCGGAGTAGATTACACGTGGCATGCCACGACGCGCTATGAAACGCCTAAACGCCATTAAAAATTTCTCTGTAGTTAAATCACTAACTAGTTCTAAATGTACTGACCGAGTAACCGCGCACGTTAGAAGCGCGATATAGCACTTTATTGTAGTTCTTTTGCCCGTTTGTACGTAAAGTGGTCCTCCAAAATCTACTCCTGTTATTTCGAAACTTTGTGCTTGGGTTATTCGGTCTTCTGGCAAAGGTGCGACAGTCATCTGTGCTGGTTTTGCGGAAAACCGCTTACAAGTTCCGCAATGCTGAATTATTCTTTTAGCCATTTGACGACCTCGCGTTATCCAATACTTTTCGCGTATTGACGTTAATATGTCGCTTACGCCTGCATGCAACTTTGACTTATGATGGTACCACGCTATTAGTTCAGAGAGACGACTTTTTTCTGGTAAGATCCAAGGGTGTTTTTGGCGATACGCAAATTGACTTTTGTCAAGACGACCTCTCAATTGCAAAAGTCCGTCCTTGTCCAATTGAGGTCCTAAGTTCAGAATTTTCGAATTGTTTGCCAACGGTTGATTACTTGTCAATCTGCTAATTTCATCAGCGAAGTATTCGCTCTGTTCTTGTTTAATAAGTATTTTCTCGCCTCTTGCAATTTCCTCCGCATTCAGTGGACCTTTTACCTTTTCTTTTGGTTTTCGACAATTTTCAATAAATCTCCAAATCCAAGCAACCGTCCTAAGAACCCTAAGTAAGTTACTAAATCTTGATAAATCAATTAACAATTCCTTTGGTTTGCAGATCAGAGGAGCTTGAAAACTTGACAATATTTCTTCTTTGACGTCTTCTGAACTTGGTTCTTCAAAGCTTGACATAGGCCATTGTTCTTCTTCTAATTTTAGCCAGTTAGGTCCTTCGAACCACAATTGGTTTTCTATTAATTCCATAGCTCTTTTTCCTCTGGTAGGCATGTCCGCAGGGTTCTCTGATCCTTTTACGTGATTCCATTGGCTAATTTCTGTCAAACTTTGAATCTCTGCCACTCTATTTTGCACGAAAGGCCTATAAATTAGAAGAGCCCCTGATCCAATATAAGGCGATTGACGAGTCCAACCAAAAGCATACTTTATCTATCTTCATATTTAAATTTGTTTGCAAATAATTCGCCAGCCGAGCACCTATTAAAGCTCCCATTAGTTCAAGTCTTGGAATTTTCATCTCCTTCATTGGGGCAACGTGTGATTTGGAAGAGACAAATGCTATATTTATTTCTTCGTTTGTTGTTACGAATCGCAGATAAGCCGCTGCTGCATATGCCCTTTCACTCGCATCGCAAAACACGTGAAGCGATATTTCTTTAATTAAGCATTCTTCAGTTCCATTAAAATAATGCCTGCCAATTGATATCGAGGATATGTCAAGTAGCTCTCGGCACCACTTGTCAAACGTGTGTGCAAATGTTGGATTCAGTTCTTCGTCCCATTTTTTATATTCCTTCCACAAGTCCTGAATAAGCAACTTTAGCCTTATTACATAAGGAGACAAAAATCCAATTGGATCAAAAATCCTGGCTACGGTCTGCAATACACCTCGCTTGGTTCTGGGTACATTGCTTATGAATTCCTTTACCGAAGAAAGATCAAAAATAAATTCATCGTTTCTCGAGTCCCATCTGAGTCCCAAAACCTTCTGTACTTTTCCGTCGACTGATTAAAATCGGTGGTTGAATTTTCCACGTAGTCCAGTCCTTCTTCACGCCATTTATTTTCTAATTCCTTTGAATTTGTGGTCCATTTTCTAATATTCATTCTTGCTTCTCTTAAGATTAGCTTCACCTCTCTTGCAATTGTTGCAGCTTGTTCCACATCTGCAGCGCCAGAGACCAAATCATCCACATAAAGTCCATCTTTTAATTTCTTGCATATCTCTGGTTTACTTTCTTCATACTTTGCAATGTGATGTCGGAGAGTTGCCGCAAGAAGAAACGGACTCGATTTTGCTCCAAAAGGAACGCGTGCTATTCTCATCGTTTGAAATTCAATTGATTGCAGGTCATTCATCCAAAGAAAAAGTACAGCATTACGATCTTTCGGGTTCAGCGAGATTTGGAGAAAAGCTTTCTCAATGTCTGCTGTAAAAGCTACCTTGTTTTCGCGAAACTGTAACAAAACCTTCAATAAATCTGGGTTGAGATTTGGGCCTGAAGAGAGGCAGTCGTTTAAACTTGGCGCTCCCTGCGCGCATGACGATCCATCGTGTACGATACGTAACTTTGTGGTATCATGATCGGGCCTTATTACGGGTTGGTGAGGTAAATAAAACCTAGGTCCATCTAGATTTGTTTCTTCATTAACTACCTCTATGATTCCTTGATTCAATTGTTCCTGAATTACTGCCCGGTAATTTTCATACAGTCCAGGGTCCGATCGAAAGCGTTTACGTAATTTTTCTGTGCGCCGTACCGCAATGTCGTAGTTGTCCTTTAAATACTCCAAGTTTTCGTTCCAAGGCAAACATACTTCGTAGCGTCCTTCGTCATCTTGTTTAATGGTATTGGTGAAATTTTGCAATACTTCGTCATCCAAAATTTTCTTAGGCTCAATTTCTCGTATGCCTAACGAGTCCAGCTCCCAAAAGGCTTTAATTTGACTGGACGCCTTTTGTGCTTCCGTTATGATTAAGGCCGTTGTTACAACGTTTTCTGCGATACAAAGAGAGGGTGCGGGACCCCTCCCTTGTATTGTCCACCCAAAAATAGTTTCAACCGCTGCTAATCCCTTTTCCAATGACTGAACGTTTCCAGTGTTTATTTCCCAAAGAAAATCCGACGCGAGAAGTAAATCTAACTCTCCTGGTTCCTTTCCTACATCTTTGGGTTCTTCAGCTAGCTGATATCCTAGTTCTGTTAACTTGTTAACTTGTCCCTCATCTGGTAACGTAATTACACCACTACAAATGTAGGGTATTTCGCAAGCTTGTACTGTTATTTGTAAGGATGGGTGTTTTGTATTTCGAAGGTTTACTTCTACTACACGCGTTACTTTTGTAGTCGGGTTAGGATCTCCAAATCGATAAGAAGTCAAATTTTCTTCACCCACCTTTTTCAAATGCAATCTTTTAGAAACGTCTTCTTTGATGAAGGTTCTCTGAGCCCCGCCATCTATTAGAATTCTAGCTCTTAAAGAAGGGCCTCCCGTTCCATTGCTAAGGTTAACTTGCGCTGTTTGTAAATATATTTTTCTTCCGGAAATACTTGGGACTAAGTTCGTCAGTGCAGCTGACTTTTCAGATGTAGCGTGCGGTTTTGATTCAGTTGAAGACGCATTACTTTCTCGTTCGATTTCTCTGTTAGACGCATGAACTTGAGCCTCTTTCTCCCTCGTTACTTCCCTTTTTTCACAAAGAGTAAAATGATGTCTGCGACCGCAGTATTTACAAGTTCTACGCCAATTTTTGCACCTTCTTGAAAAGTGATTATTTCCGAGACAAATAAAACACCGTTTCTTTTCATATTTTTTACTCGCTCGTTCTTTTGGGGTGAGTTCTTCGCAGGTATTTTCCCCGTGTTCTTTACTCTCACAGTATAGACAGGCGCGTTTTTTCTGTTATCACGTTCAATTTGCCGCGGTTGGAATTTTATTTTTGATGCCGCTAAACGCTTTTGCCTTTACTCCCGTCGTTTTCATCCCAGTTTGATCGTGACTGCCCGCCGTTTCTAGTGACTTCCTAGTGCATAAGCTATTTCTCTGCTCTCTACTTCTCGTTCTATAAATTTTAGCAGTTCCTCGCCGTCCATTGTTAGCTTTGCTGCCTTTCTTTGACGGGTGTAATCTAAAGCTATATCGCTAGGAATCCGTTCTAATAAGATATTCCATAAAAATCCGCTGAACGATTTTATATCTTCTCCTAGTGCTTTAAGGCTTCTTACTTCAATCTCGCAGGTATCATACAATTTTCTTAATGCCACGACATCCGATGAGCGTTTTACCGATGGTAAATTAAGAAGATTGCTCCTATGGTTTTGGATTATAGTATCAGTTTGACCAAAGCGATTTTTCAAAGTGATAATAGCTTCATCGTAATTAGCGTCCGTTAAATCATATCCCGTTATAGCGTTTAAAGGCGGTCCCTCGAGATAAGATTTTAAATACGTCAATTTAATTGACTTAGCAATATCTGTCCTATCATGCACTGCAGTACTATACTGATTCCAAAAATTTTGCCAAAGGGTTATGTCCCCATTAAATTTCGTCATATATATTTTTGGTAACTTAACTGTGGTACTGCTGCTGACTTGCTGTTGCGCACTACCGCTGGCTCCAGGATTTGAAGGAGCCTTGCTAAACAGTTCTAGTGCGTGTTTCACTTCCGTAGCTATGTCCGCTATTTTTTCACTATACTTGTAAGCCGTTTCTAGTTCCGATTCAGCTTCTCAGCGTCCGTAATTTGGTCGTAAATAGCATTGTCCAAATCAGATATAATCTCTTCTTTTTTCTTTACCACTTAAACTGAGATTCAACAAACTTTAAGTCCGCGTTTTCACCGCTATCAAGTTCTTCCTTGATCTGATTTATTGTACGAGTGACTAATGCTTTAATCGTCCCGCGCTTTCTTCGCAACATTTCTATAGAAGCCATATTAATCAGTTCCAGTTCCGATTAAGTCCACTTAAGTTTCAGAGCAATTTCACGTATCTAAAGTCCACTAATTGTCCCGGGTTTTGGCACCATAAATTGTCATAGATATGACTTAAGTTTATTAAGGCTACTTATAATAATTGAAGATCCAAC